>JAVJIF010005212.1:0-75188 GCA_038442645.1 Agave tequilana
GGGGATTGAGGGCCGAAAGCCCGAAGTGTGGTGGTTATTTAATTAAGGAACGTCTTTGACGGAAAACCTCCCACCACTCTTGCCCCGACCTGGCTGATTAACTTGTGGTCAAAGTCTACACCCTACCTCCCGTGGACAGTCTAACCAGTTAGGAGTCGTCTAGGTCTAGGTCTACCCTAACTTAGGTTAGAAATTTTTCTTTTTTGTTTGTTTTTTTTCTTTTGTTTGTGATTGTGTGATATGGCCTATAACAACATTTTTTCAATTTTAATGAGGATCCATATTACACACCAACCTCTTATTCGGATATTACCAACCCGGCATATCATAACTTTGACCAACCTAGTGTGCCAGATTGGTCTTATCCGAATCATTACATGCCCCAGTCCCAATACTATGAACAAGATTGGAATAATCATCACTACTCTTCACAGAGTCAATGGGGATTCAATACCCCTGAGCCATATGGTCAACCACATGTTCAACCAGTATCTTCATATACGTCTTTTCCCACATCACCAAGGTTTCAGTCCACCATTGATCTATTTGATGGGTTAGAAGAAAAGTGGATCGGTTGCAAGATATAATGAATGATCAAATTTCTAGACTTTCAAACATTCTTGAGCGAACCAACCAAGTTGATAGGAACCAAGAATCATTCTGTCTAGAAGACCTTGATCAAAATTCATTTCATCACATAAATATGAACTTGCTCAATCCCAATCCTTGGACAAATTGGCTAGTTTTAATTTCAATGAGATTGAATTAGATTATGAATGTGAACCCGATCCCCAACTTTGCGATTCAGTTTCCATCTTCGAATCTATGTTGACTCCAGTATCCTTACCCAATTTGGACCAATTTTCTGAGCCAACATTTATTCCCATACCCATAGATCATGAATTGAATCACCCATTTTTGATGATCATATTGAACTTGACCAATTGTGCAATTTTGAAAGTCCCATGGAAAAATTGGCAAGTTCCCATTTTTATGAGATTGAAACTAATGAGATATGTGACCTAGATTCCCAAATCTATAATCAAGTTCAAATCCCGAATCATTATTGACTCTTGTTTTGTTACCCGACTTAGGTAATATTTTAGAGTCAGTTTTGATTCCCACACCTATCATTCCTGAACTTGAATCACCAACATTGAGTCACATTCCATTGTGGGAAAATGATTATAGACTTGAGTTTCAATTTCTTGACTTGGACCCACTTCTTGATCCTAGCCCGACTCCTAAACCTTTACTTGATTTGAGTTTCTTTCCTGAGTCGGTATTAGATCCTGAACCTATCATTCTTGAGTCCAAGTCAACCATTTTACCAAGTCACATTCTTTTGTTGGACATAGGTATAGACCATGACTCTGTGATGATTTTCCAGGACTGGTCATGTAAAGGGAGTAAGTTTCAAGAGAGGATCTTCCATGATCCTATTCATTCTGGGGACTGTAAACATGTAAATAAAAAAGAGGTCAATAAAGGTAGGTCCCGTGAACTACCACGTTATCTTGTTTGGGCCGCATTTCGTGGCCCAATTAGACCACCACCGGAACCACCCCCTAAGGTAATTTTCTGCCTTCCCTTGTTCTGTTTCATGCATATATGCATTCATTCATACATTGAGGACAATGCATGAGATAAGTGTGGGGGTGGGTTTTACTAACATACTAACATAGGTAAAAACTACTTTTAAAAAAAAAAATGTTAAAAAAAAAAATCTGAAAAAAAAAAATTAAAAAAAAAATGTTATAAAAAGGAAATATTTTGACTTATTTTTTGAAAGAAATCTAAGTTAGTTTTAAGAATTAGGAAAATCATGATTAGGATTTCTAAAAACTTGGTCAAAATAAATAAATTGTTTAAATTTTAGGTATAGGAGGAGAAATTGAATAAATAATTAGTCTTGATTTTTACCTTAATGAAATGTGCATACCAAATGCATATCTAGGATTCTAAGACAAAGACCTGTGCCTCATAAAAAAAAGAAAAAAAAAAAGAGAAGAAAAAAAATCAACAATTAAGCTGATACATGTGCCTCAAGAAGCATAAGTATTCATGCCTAAAGGTGAGTTCTAAATAAAATAAAGTCCTTAGTTTTGTGGCCTAGTTCACTCGAATTTGAGTCCGCGGGGTGTTTTTCTCACCTGGTGCCCTAAAGCCGACGGTTTGGGAGCCATCGACTTTAAGTTCGTTACATGGGTGGATTAGAAAGCCTAAGAAGAGTAAGAAATATAATATATGTATTAACACATCTAATAATCAATTAGTTAGGTATGAGGGCCTCAAGAAGCCTTGATACTTATACGAAAGAAATTAGATGAGTTATACATACCCAAAAAAAAAAATTATATTAACACATCTAATAGTCAATTAGTTAGGTATGAGGGCCTCAAGAAGCCTTGATACTTACACGAAAGAAAATTAGATGATGTTATAAAAATACTAAAGAGGCATGAGAGTCCAAGTTAAGGAATACCTAGATTCACAAGGTGCGTATGACTTTTGGTAACGAAAAGACTATATTAGAAATTCAATTTTAATCCTTACCTAAAATGAATAACAATTGACTTTATAAAGACTAGGTTTGAAGAATGAATAAAATTGAGGATCCTAAACTTATAGACTACTTAGTCTCTTCCAATATAAGATAAATATTTTCCTTTTTATGGATTTTGTGGGTGTAATCCGCTGAAAACCCTCACGAGACAACACTCGTCCTCTAGGTTAACCTAGAGGTTTAACGGCTTGTTGCACGTGCTAAGTGCAATCGTGATTCCTACGAAAGTGAGTTAGTTAGGTTAGATTAACTTTTCATTTCTTTTTCTTTTTCTTTGTTTTTACTCGAGGACGAGCAAAAAGATAAGTGTGGGGGTGTGATTGGTAGTGAAAAGTGCATTTTTATCATCATATTTACCATCACATTTTCATATTTATTCATTTAATTCTGCACATTTATTAATAATTTGTAATTTATTGTGTGCAGGCCTCGAATTCTTATTTTTATAATAAATAAAGCTTAAAGAGCCCAAAGCCCAGATCTAAGCCCATATTTGAAGCCCAAGAGTCAAAGTACAAATATCAGATTGCCAAAGTGCAATTATACAAGGGCTAAAGTTGCAATTATTAAAGATGAGGGAAGGATAGAATTCTACCCAACCCTAAACTCTTGCAGGATGAGCATAAAAAGCCAAAGATGAGAAGGAAATTCGTTTAAAAGAGATTGGGAGAATTCAAAATCTAGATAACTTGATTCCCAAGTTACATCGAAATCCCAATATGAAGAGCCAGGATCATACTTCCAGAAGCAGGCGCCCACATGGACGGACCAGACGAAGCCACGCGCCAAAGCGCGTGGCCAGCCGCCACCAAAATGCCGCGGAAACGCGGCATTTCCGCGGCAATCTAGTTGATCCAGAATACCAGATTTCGTAGGGGAGTTGTGATGGGACTCTACTTCCTTCTGCACCTATAAATAGCCCCTGCAGTGCAACGTACAGAGCGTCCAGCATCCAGCAAAGGGCCAAAGTTAGGATTTTTAGGGTTTTTCTCTTTCTTCTAGTTTTGTAATTAGGGTTTCTTTTTATTTCAAGAGAGGGAGATGGCTATGTTGAGGGTGACACTGATGTATGCTTCTCTTCTCCATTGTATCAATTAATGAAGGTAATTTTTGCTTTTATTTATTTGCTTTACTTTTCTTTTTGTTCTCTTTTTCTTTTCTACGTTATTTCTTTTGATCTGTGACGAGCATACAAGCGATTACCGAACCACAAGTATACCAAAGATTGGTGGTGCCAACGATATCCATGGAGATGTTCTCCTCCTCGAGGCGTATCAACTCATACTTGCCCAAGGCTTGATGACCTAATGCGACAGCGGACTGAGATCGATCCTATGCCTTATGCGTTCATGCCTCCGAAATAAGGTAGAAAGTGTTAGGTTTTCACATATTCTCTCCAACCAAGGTTAGTTTTCTTTTCTTTTCTTTTATTTTATTTTGTAGATTAAATACAACATCATCTCCATATTCTTTTCTACCACCCATTGTAAATACCACTACTTAATAATAAACTTCCTTTCTAACTTAACAAATAAAAATAAAAACTTTAGAGAAACTTGCTTAACGCTTCCATCGCAGTCCCTCCCTGAGGATCACGACCCGCATAGCCCTGCTACCGCGGATTAGAACTGAAACTTGCACATCTATTCTTAAAACTAAAATACCATCTTTTGTGTGCAGGAAAATTCAGTCAACAAATTGGCGCCGTTGCCGGGGAGGGACGGTAAGTTTATCTCTAAAAACAAAATTTAATTTCTAAATAATTCTTTATTCTTTTCTGTTTGCAGGTTTGGAGAACAGGAAACAGAAACAGAGCAGCAGCAAGGACATACAGCAACCCAGTGCCTCTGCCCTCGAAGGCAGAGCACGAGGGCCTGCAAGTTTGCCGCGGAAACGCGGCCAGAGCCGCGGATCCGCGGCAAGTGCAGTGAACTACTAATTCAGTTTTTTGCAGATTGCTGAAATTTGAGATTACTGCTTACTGCTCTATTCTGTTTTGTTCTGTGATATACCTGTAAATTGCTAATAATTCAACAGTAAATCATTGGTTGTTAAAAATAAAATTTGATTAGACGTTTGCATATTAGGCACGTGTCTTTTCAATAATTTTTATTTACTGTTGAAGAGTGCTGGAGAAGCAAGGTACGTACGCATTGCATGTAGAATAGGATTCATCTCTTGGTTGATTTTATGCATTGAGTGATTCTTATCTATTTATCTTGTACACTTGCACTAATTCATCTTAAGGGCATAACCCATTAACAAGATAAGGTGGGGATTTCATCACCCTTCCTTAGCCCAAAAATCATATCCCGAGCACTCACTAACCCAAGCCTAACTTAAAAATTAGTAGACGTTGGCCCTAGGGACACTCGGACTCAATTAGGAGATTATCCTAAGGGGGAACGGTGTTGGAAGTTGACTCCTGCCAAATCAGTGTCTAGGAAGGGGATTGAGGGCCGAAAGCCCGAAGTGTGGTGGTTATTTAATTAAGGAACGTCTTTGACGGAAAACCTCCCACCACTCTTGCCCCGACCTGGCTGATTAACTTGTGGTCAAAGTCTACACCCTACCTCCCGTGGACAGTCTAACCAGTTAGGAGTCGTCTAGGTCTAGGTCTACCCTAACTTAGGTTAGAAATTTTTCTTTTTTGTTTGTTTTTTTTCTTTTGTTTGTGATTGTGTGATATGGCCTATAACAACAATTTTTTCAATTTTAATGAGGATCCATATTACACACCAACCTCTTATTCGGATATTACCAACCCGGCATATCATAACTTTGACCAACCTAGTGTGCCAGATTGGTCTTATCCGAATCATTACATGCCCCAGTCCCAATACTATGAACAAGATTGGAATAATCATCACTACTCTTCACAGAGTCAATGGGGATTCAATACCCCTGAGCCATATGGTCAACCACATGTTCAACCAGTATCTTCATATACGTCTTTTCCCACATCACCAAGGTTTCAGTCCACCATTGATCTATTTGATGGGTTAGAAGAAAAAGTGGATCGGTTGCAAGATATAATGAATGATCAAATTTCTAGACTTTCAAACATTCTTGAGCGAACCAACCAAGTTGATAGGAACCAAGAATCATTCTGTCTAGAAGACCTTGATCAAAATTCAATTTCATCACATAAATATGAACTTGCTCAATCCCAATCCTTGGACAAATTGGCTAGTTTTAATTTCAATGAGATTGAATTAGATTATGAATGTGAACCCGATCCCCAACTTTGCGATTCAGTTTCCATCTTCGAATCTATGTTGACTCCAGTATCCTTACCCAATTTGGACCAATTTTCTGAGCCAACATTTATTCCCATACCCATAGATCATGAAATTGAATCACCCATTTTTGATGATCATATTGAACTTGACCAATTGTGCAATTTTGAAAGTCCCATGGAAAAATTGGCAAGTTCCCATTTTTATGAGATTGAAACTAATGAGATATGTGACCTAGATTCCCAAATCTATAATCAAGTTCAAATTCCCGAATCATTATTGACTCTTGTTTTGTTACCCGACTTAGGTAATATTTTAGAGTCAGTTTTGATTCCCACACCTATCATTCCTGAACTTGAATCACCAACATTGAGTCACATTCCATTGTGGAAAATGATTATAGACTTGAGTTTCAATTTCTTGACTTGGACCCACTTCTTGATCCTAGCCCGACTCCTAAACCTTTACTTGATTTGAGTTTCTTTCCTGAGTCGGTATTAGATCCTGAACCTATCATTCTTGAGTCCAAGTCAACCATTTTACCAAGTCACATTCTTTTGTTGGACATAGGTATAGACCATGACTCTGTGATGATTTTCCAGGACTGGTCATGTAAAGGGAGTAAGTTTCAGAGAGGATCTTCCATGATCCTATTCATTCTGGGGACTGTAAACATGTAAATAAAAAAGAGGTCAATAAAGGTAGGTCCCGTGAACTACCACGTTATCTTGTTTGGGCCGCATTTCGTGGCCCAATTAGACCACCACCGGAACCACCCCCTAAGGTAATTTTCTGCCTTCCCTTGTTCTGTTTCATGCATATATGCATTCATTCATACATTGAGGACAATGCATGAGATAAGTGTGGGGGGGGTTTTACTAACATACTAACATAGGTAAAAACTACTTTTAAAAAAAAAAAATGTTAAAAAAAAAAATCTGAAAAAAAAAAATTAAAAAAAATGTTATAAAAAGGAAATATTTTGACTTATTTTTTGAAAGAAATCTAAGTTAGTTTTAAGAATTAGGAAAATCATGATTAGGATTTCTAAAAACTTGGTCAAAATAAATAAATTGTTTAAATTTTAGGGTATAGAGGAGAAATTGAATAAATAATTAGTCTTGATTTTTACCTTAATGAAATGTGCATACCAAATGCATATCTAGGATTCTAAGACAAAGACCTTGTGCCTCATAAAAAAAGAAAAAAAAAAGAGAAGAAAAAAAAATCACCAATTAAGCTGATACATGTGCCTCAAGAAGCATAAGTATTCATGCCTAAAGGTGAGTTCTAAATAAAATAAAGTCCTTAGTTTTGTGGCCTAGTTCACTCGAATTTGAGTCCGCGGGGTGTTTTCTCACCTGGTGCCCTAAAGCCGACCGGTTTGGGAGCCATCGACTTTAAGTTCGTTACATGGGTGGATTAGAAAGCCTAAGAAGAGTAAGAAATATAATATATGTATTAACACATCTAATAATCAATTAGTTAGGTATGAGGGCCTCAAGAAGCCTTGATACTTATACGAAAGAAAATTAGATGAGTTATACATACCCAAAAAAAAATTATATAACACATCTAATAGTCAATTAGTTAGGTATGAGGGCCTCAAGAAGCCTTGATACTTACACGAAAGAAAATTAGATGATGTTATAAAAATACTAAAGAGGCATGAGAGTCCAAGTTAAGGAATACCTAGATTCACAGGGTGCGTATGACTTTTGGTAACGAAAAAGACTATATTAGAAATTCAATTTTAATCCTTACCTAAAATGAATAACAATTGACTTTATAAAGACTAGGTTTGAAGAATGAATAAAATTGAGGATCCTAAAACTTATAGACTACTTAGTCTCTTCCAATATAAGATAAATATTTTCCTTTTTATGGATTTTGTGGGTGTAATCCGCTGAAAAACCCTCACGAGACAACACTCGTCCTCTAGGGTAACCTAGAGGTTTAACGGCTTGTTGCACGTGCTAAGTGCAATCGTGATTCCTACGAAAGTGAGTTAGTTAGGTTAGATTAACTTTTCATTTCTTTTTCTTTTTCTTTGTTTTTACTCGAGGACGAGCAAAAAGATAAGTGTGGGGGTGTGATTGGTAGTGAAAAGTGCATTTTTATCATCATATTTACCATCACATTTTCATATTTATTCATTTAATTCTGCACATTTATTAATAATTTGTAATTTATTGTGTGCAGGCTCGAATTCTTATTTTTATAATAAATAAAGCTTAAAGAGCCAAAAGCCCAGATCTAAGCCCATATTTGAAGCCCAAGAGTCAAAGTACAAATATCAGATTGCCAAAGTGCAATTATACAAGGGCTAAAGTTGCAATTATTAAAGATGAGGGAAGGATAGAATTCTACCCAACCCTAAACTCTTGCAGGATGAGCATAAAAGCCAAAGATGAGAAGGAAATTCGTTTAAAAGAGATTGGGAGAATTCAAAATCTAGATAACTTGATTCCCAAGTTACATCGAAATCCCAATATGAAGAGCCAGGATCATACTTCCAGAAGCAGGCGCCCACATGGACGGACCAGACGAAGCCACGCGCCAAAGCGCGTGGCCAGCCGCCACCAAAATGCCGCGGAAACGCGGCATTTCCGCGGCAATCTAGTTGATCCAGAATACCAGATTTCGTAGGGGAGTTGTGATGGGACTCTACTTCCTTCTGCACCTATAAATAGCCCCTGCAGTGCAACGTACAGAGCGTCCAGCATCCAGCAAAGGGCCAAAGTTAGGATTTTTAGGGTTTTTCTCTTTCTTCTAGTTTTGTAATTAGGGTTTCTTTTTATTTCAAGAGAGGGAGATGGCTATGTTGAGGGTGACACTGATGTATGCTTCTCTTCTCCATTGTATCAATTAATGAAGGTAATTTTGCTTTTATTTATTTGCTTTACTTTTCTTTTTGTTCTCTTTTTCTTTTCTACGTTATTTCTTTTGATCTGTGACGAGCATACAAGCGATTACCGAACCACAAGTATACCAAAGATTGGTGGTGCCAACGATATTCCATGGAGATGTTCTCCTCCTCGAGGCGTATCAACTCATACTTGCCCAAGGCTTGATGACCTAATGCGACAGCGGACTGAGATCGATCCTATGCCTTATGCGTTCATGCCTCCGAAATAAGGTAGAAAGTGTTAGGTTTTCACATATTCTCTCCAACCAAGGTTAGTTTTCTTTTCTTTTCTTTTATTTTTATTTTTGTAGATTAAATACAACATCATCTCCATATTCTTTTCTACCACCCATTGTAAATACCACTACTTAATAATAAACTTCCTTTCTAACTTAACAAATAAAAATAAAAACTTTAGAGAAACTTGCTTAACGCTTCCATCGCAGTCCCTCCCTGAGGATCACGACCCGCATAGCCCTGCTAAACCGCGGATTAGAACTGAAACTTGCACATCTATTCTTAAAACTAAAATACCATCTTTTGTGTGCAGAAAAATTCAGTCAACAAATTGGCGCCGTTGCCGGGGAGGGACGGTAAGTTTATCTCTAAAACAAAAATTTAATTTCTAAATAATTCTTTATTCTTTTCTGTTTGCAGGTTTGGAGAACAGGAAACAGAAACAGAGCAGCAGCAAGGACATACAGCAACCCAGTGCCTCTGCCCTCGAAGGCAGAGCACGAGGGCCTGCAAGTTTGCTGCGGAACGCGGCCAGAGCCGCGGATCCGCGGCAAGTGCAGTGAACTACTAATTCAGTTTTTTGCAGATTGCTGAAATTTGAGATTACTGCTTACTGCTCTATTCTGTTTTGTTCTGTGATATACCTGTAAATTGCTAATAATTCAACAGTAAATCATTGGTTGTTAAAAATAAATTTGATTAGACGTTTGCATATTAGGCACGTGTCTTTTCAATAATTTTTATTTACTGTTGAAGAGTGCTGGAGAAGCAAGGTACGTACGCATTGCATGTAGAATAGGATTCATCTCTTGGTTGATTTTCTGCATTGAGTGATTCTTATCTATTTATCTTGTACACTTGCACTAATTCATCTTAAGGGCATAACCCATTAACAAGATAAGGTGGGGATTTCATCACCCTTCCTTAGCCCAAAAATCATATATCCCGAGCACTCACTAACCCAAGCCTAACTTAAAAATTAGTAGACGTTGGCCCTAGGGACACTCGGACTCAATTAGGAGATTATCCTAAGGGGGAACGGTGTTGGAAGTTGACTCCTGCCAAATCAGTGTCTAGGAAGGGGATTGAGGGCCGAAAGCCCGAAGTGTGGTGGTTATTTAATTAAGGAACGTCTTTGACGGAAAACCTCCCACCACTCTTGCCCCGACCTGGCTGATTAACTTGTGGTCAAAGTCTACACCCTACCTCCCGTGGACAGTCTAACCAGTTAGGAGTCGTCTAGGTCTAGGTCTACCCTAACTTAGGTTAGAAATTTTTCTTTTTTGTTTGTTTTTTTTCTTTTGTTTGTGATTGTGTGATATGGCCTATAACAACAATTTTTTCAATTTTAATGAGGATCCATATTACACACCAACCTCTTATTCGGATATTACCAACCCGGCATATCATAACTTTGACCAACCTAGTGTGCCAGATTGGTCTTATCCGAATCATTACATGCCCCAGTCCCAATACTATGAACAAGATTGGAATAATCATCACTACTCTTCACAGAGTCAATGGGGATTCAATACCCCTGAGCCATATGGTCAACCACCTGTTCAACCAGTATCTTCATATACGTCTTTTCCACATCACCAAGGTTTCAGTCCACCATTGATCTATTTGATGGGTTAGAAGAAAAAGTGGATCGGTTGCAAGATATAATGAATGATCAAATTTCTAGACTTTCAAACATTCTTGAGCGAACCAACCAAGTTGATAGGAACCAAGAATCATTCTGTCTAGAAGACCTTGATCAAAATTCAATTTCATCACATCAATATGAACTTGCTCAATCCAATCCTTGGACAAATTGGCTAGTTTTAATTTCAATGAGATTGAATTAGATTATGAATGTGAACCCGATCCCCAACTTTGCGATTCAGTTTCCATCTTCGAATCTATGTTGACTCCAGTATCCTTACCCAATTTGGACCAATTTTCTGAGCCAACATTTATTCCCATACCCATAGATCATGAAATTGAATCACCCATTTTTGATGATCATATTGAACTTGACCAATTGTGCAATTTTGAAAGTCCCATGGAAAAATTGGCAAGTTCCCATTTTTATGAGATTGAAACTAATGAGATATGTGACCTAGATTCCCAAATCTATAATCAAGTTCAAATTCCCGAATCATTATTGACTCTTGTTTTGTTACCCGACTTAGGTAATATTTTAGAGTCAGTTTTGATTCCCACACCTATCATTCCTGAACTTGAATCACCAACATTGAGTCACATTCCATTGTGGGAAAATGATTATAGACTTGAGTTTCAATTTCTTGACTTGGACCCACTTCTTGATCCTAGCCCGACTCCTAAACCTTTACTTGATTTGAGTTTCTTTCCTGAGTCGGTATTAGATCCTGAACCTATCATTCTTGAGTCCAAGTCAACCATTTTACCAAGTCACATTCTTTTGTTGGACATAGGTATAGACCATGACTCTGTGATGATTTTCCAGGACTGGTCATGTAAAGGGAGTAAGTTTCAAGAGAGGATCTTCCATGATCCTATTCATTCTGGGGACTGTAAACATGTAAATAAAAAAGAGGTCAATAAAGGTAGGTCCCGTGAACTACCACGTTATCTTGTTTGGGCCGCATTTCGTGGCCCAATTAGACCACCACCGGAACCACCCCCTAAGGTAATTTTCTGCCTTCCCTTGTTCTGTTTCATGCATATATGCATTCATTCATACATTGAGGACAATGCATGAGATAAGTGTGGGGTGGGTTTTACTAACATACTAACATAGGTAAAAACTGCTTTTAAAAAAAAAATGTTAAAAAAAAAAAATCTGAAAAAAAAAATTAAAAAAAAAATGTTATAAAAAGGAAATATTTTGACTTATTTTTTGAAAGAAATCTAAGTTAGTTTTAAGAATTAGGAAAATCATGATTAGGATTTCTAAAAACTTGGTCAAAATAATAAATTGTTTAAATTTTAGGTATAGGAGGAGAAATTGAATAAATAATTAGTCTTGATTTTTACCTTAATGAAATGTGCATACCAAATGCATATCTAGGATTCTAGACAAAGACCTTGTGCCTCATAAAAAAAAGAAAAAAAAAGAAAAGAAAAAAAATCACCAATTAAGCTGATACATGTGCCTCAAGAAGCATAAGTATTCATGCCTAAAGGTGAGTTCTAAATAAAATAAAGTCCTTAGTTTTGTGGCCTAGTTCACTCGAATTTGAGTCCGCGGGGTGTTTTCTCACCTGGTGCCCTAAAGCCGACCGGTTTGGGAGCCATCGACTTTAAGTTCGTTACATGGGTGGATTAGAAAGCCTAAGAAGACTAAGAAATATAATATATGTATTAACACATCTAATAATCAATTAGTTAGGTATGAGGGCCTCAAGAAGCCTTGATACTTATACGAAAGAAAATTAGATGAGTTATACATACCCAAAAAAAAAAATTATATTAACACATCTAATAGTCAATTAGTTAGGTATGAGGGCCTCAAGAAGCCTTGATACTTACACGAAAGAAAATTAGATGATGTTATAAAAATACTAAGAGGCATGAGAGTCCAAGTTAAGGAATACCTAGATTCACAAGGGTGCGTATGACTTTTGGTAACGAAAAAGACTATATTAGAAATTCAATTTTAATCCTTACCTAAAATGAATAACAATTGACTTTATAAAGACTAGGTTTGAAGAATGAATAAAATTGAGGATCCTAAAACTTATAGACTACTTAGTCTCTTCCAATATAAGACAAATATTTTCCTTTTTATGGATTTTGTGGGTGTAATCCGCTGAAAACCCTCACGAGACAACACTCGTCCTCTAGGGTAACCTAGAGGTTTAACGGCTTGTTGCACGTGCTAAGTGCAATCGTGATTCCTACGAAAGTGAGTTAGTTAGGTTAGATTAACTTTTCATTTCATTTTCTTTTTCTTTGTTTTTACTCGAGGACGAGCAAAAAGATAAGTGTGGGGGTGTGATTGGTAGTGAAAAGTGCATTTTTATCATCATATTTACCATCACATTTTCATATTTATTCATTTAATTCTGCACATTTATTAATAATTTGTAATTTATTGTGTGCAGGCCTCGAATTCTTATTTTTATAATAAATAAAGCTTAAAGAGCCCAAAAGCCCA
This sequence comes from Agave tequilana, assembly GCA_038442645.1. Taxonomy (NCBI): domain Eukaryota; kingdom Viridiplantae; phylum Streptophyta; class Magnoliopsida; order Asparagales; family Asparagaceae; genus Agave; species Agave tequilana. The sequence continues at coordinate 13,077 of JAVJIF010005212.1, forward strand.
GATCTAAGCCCATATTTGAAGCCCAAGAGTCAAAGTGCAAATATCAGATTGTCAAAGTGCAATTATACAAGGGCTAAAGTTGCAATTATTAAAGATGAGGGAAGGATAGAATTCTACCCAACCCTAAACTCTTGCAGGATGAGCATAAAAGCCAAAGATGAGAAGGAAATTCGTTTAAAAGAGATTGGGAGAATTCAAAATCTAGATAACTTGATTCCCAAGTTACATCGAAATCCCAATATGAAGAGCCAGGATCATACTTCCAGAAGCAGGCGCCCACATGGACGGACCAGACGAAGCCACGCGCCAAAGCGCGTGGCCAGCCGCCACCAAAATGCCGCGGAAACGCGGCATTTCCGCGGCAATCTAGTTGATCCAGAATACCAGATTTCGTAGGGAGTTGTGATGGACTCTACTTCCTTCTGCACCTATAAATAGCCCCTGCAGTGCAACGTACAGAGCGTCCAGCATCCAGCAAAGGGCCAAAGTTAGGATTTTTAGGGTTTTTCTCTTTCTTCTAGTTTTGTAATTAGGGTTTCTTTTTATTTCAAGAGAGGGAGATGGCTATGTTGAGGGTGACACTGATGTATGCTTCTCTTCTCCATTGTATCAATTAATGAAGGTAATTTTTGCTTTTATTTATTTGCTTTACTTTTCTTTTTGTTCTCTTTTTCTTTTCTACGTTATTTCTTTTGATCTGTGACGAGCATACAAGCGATTACCGAACCACAAGTATACCAAAGATTGGTGGTGCCAACGATATTCCATGGAGATGTTCTCCTCCTCGAGGCGTATCAACTCATACTTGCCCAAGGCTTGATGACCTAATGCGACAGCGGACTGAGATCGATCCTATGCCTTATGCGTTCATGCCTCCGAAATAAGGTAGAAAGTGTTAGGTTTTCACATATTCTCTCCAACCAAGGTTAGTTTTCTTTTCTTTTCTTTTATTTTATTTTTGTAGATTAAATACAACATCATCTCCATATTCTTTTCTACCACCCATTGTAAATACCACTACTTAATAATAAACTTCCTTTCTAACTTAACAAATAAAAATAAAAACTTTAGAGAAACTTGCTTAACGCTTCCATCGCAGTCCCTCCCTGAGGATCACGACCCGCATAGCCCTGCTACCGCGGATTAGAACTGAAACTTGCACATCTATTCTTAAAACTAAAATACCATCTTTTGTGTGCAGGAAAATTCAGTTAACAGTTGGTCTAGTTACTTTCCACTTGGATGACGGGTGATCATTCTTGGACTTGTCTTGTAGCCTCATTGATGTCATAGGCCTTCAAGATAGACTTTCAATGGTGGAATCAAAAGAGTTGTAACTCAAGGGATGCTAAGGAAGAAGATACAACATTCATTAATTGAAGTAAAGAAGTTGTACAACAAATAGCATATGATTGGTGATCCATCTCCATGTTCCATCAAGGCACTTGTTCTAAAGACAAGGCTCTAAATGAGGCACACATGAATCATATGGAGAATTACAACAAGAGATTGTCAAGCATAAAAGTTACCCATCGGGGATGAAAAAGACTCAACAATTGCAAGATGAAGTATTTGCATTCACCCAAGAGTTAGAAGTTAAGCAAGATTAGTTGTTAGCTAGTCATGTAAGAGGAATTTAGCTACTAGCCATTACAAGAAAAGAAAAGCAATTCATGAATAAGAGCGCAATTAAAGTAAAGCTTGAATGAAGAATGCAAGTAAAGTACTAGAAATTGCTCAAGTAGAGAAAGAGATTGGATTAAACCTTGCTTCACAAGTTGTCACCCTTGATTTACACAAGCTTTCTCTCTCTCACAATCTCTCTTTTTGCAGAATTTCTAGGGAGGAAGAAGACTAAGAGAAATAAAACCTAGAGAAAAATTAAAATACAATATCTTCTCTATTCTCTTCTCTCTCCTCCCTTTTTTGCGAAAGCCCTGGTGGTGTATTTATAGCCTCAGAGAGAAGTATCTAGAACCCAGGTTGTTGGAGAGAATCTCGGGCTTCAACGGCCTTGTAACTGCCGCAGAATCGCGGCAGTTGCCGTGGAAACGCGGCAAAATCTTGGCCGTTGAGGCTGAGATTTCTGGTGCGAGTTTGTTACAGGTTGTTAGCCACGTGGACCTTCTGGAAGTGTGACTTGGCGCGTGGATTTCTCCAGATCCTGGGCTCAACCTTTGGGCTCTCTTTTGGGCTTTGATTATTCTCCATTTAATTCCTTGATAATTGCATGAATTTTGGGCTTCTTCTCCATTAAGATATGGACCTGCAAAATAGAGAGAAAAAGATTAAAAATCACATTTTTATTTATGATATGCATGGTATGGATGTGGCAAAATATGCAAAAATGAATAACAATCACCAAGCCCAAGTGCAAAAGTGCAATTACCAAATGCAAAAGTTGCAATTAACAAGTGCAAAAGTTGCAATTACTAAAAGAAGAGGAAAGGGATAGACTTCTATTCAATCCTAAATGCTTGCAGGATGAGGATAAAGATAAAAGGAGGAGAGTGCAAAGATAAAATTCGTTTTGAAGAGATTTGGATTTAGGGTAACTTGCTTCCCAAGTTATCCCGAATTTTCAAAATAAAGAGTCAGGATGCCAGATCTAAAAAGATATACCCAGATGGACGGACCAGAGGAGGCCACGCGCTAAAGCGCGTGGCCAGGGACAAGGCTATGGCCGCGGAAACGCGGCCATATGGATGAGAGGGGATACCTGCTTTCGCACGAGAGTTTTACCAGGACTCTACTTCTTTCAGCTCCTATAAATACCCATGCAGAGCAACAGAGAGGCGCATCCAGAGATGGGAACTTATGGTTTTCTTTAGTTTTTCTATTTTCAAATTTCTGTAATCTTCATTTCACTTTTCGCATATTTTGGAGAAGAAGGAGCATTGTATTTGGAAGAGATTTCCACTAAAAGTTTCCTTTTTTGCCATTTAAATTCTTGCCATTTAATTTTTATGCTGTGATTCTTTTTTATTTGTCTTATTCTTCTTTCTTTCACAATTCTTCACATTAAACAAAATAAAAAATTGAAAATATAAAAAAAAAGATGATTAACTAATTCTAAAGTGTGGTTTGCTGACTCTTAAACAACCCAAGGTTAGTTTAGAAATTGGATAGATTGATAATCATTTTTTAGAAACCCTAGGTTTAAGATTGTTTTTCTTGAAGATTAAATTGATAGTTAGTTTTTCTAATCTAGGTTACACCTCTAAACAATTCTTCACAACTTCGTACTTAAGTACTTTGACAGCATAACCTTAAGATAACACTTTTCTTATGCTGTACTTAGAAGTTAGGATGAATATTTGTTGAGTTTTTAGTAATGTAAACTAGTTAGATTCTAATATCATTTTTTCTTGCTTGAATCTCTTCTAATAAACCTAGGATGATTTTATTTATTTCAAGATGATATCTAATTTTCGAGACTTTCACTATGGGTTGTGGTAGAAGATCAGTAAAACTACATATCTCCAATCACATATTTCAAATCTAATCTCTCTTTTGTTTTGTTCTAAGGATACAGAGAAATCGTCCGAAAAGCTTGCATCGCATCCTTCCATGTGGATCGACCCACTTTGGCCCTTGCTGCAGCAGATAGAATTGAGACTGAGAACTCATAACTTTAACTTTTTCTTTCCAATCTCAAGTTTCAATCAGTATCAGAGCCTACGCTCCTGATATTAGGTTTAACCACCTAGGAGTGAGATCTTGGTTTGCTAATCTTCATTTGCATTTTCATTTGCACACATTTGTTTGCACTCATGGATTGCCCTCCTATGTTTGATATTTCTAGACTTGATATTTAGAAGGCCAAGATGAGTTGTCATTTGAAAGCACTAGGTAATAAAGTTTATCAAGCCATTACCAAGGAATCCTACCCCAATGATAGCAAATATAAAAAGGCCAATGCATTAGCCCTTAAAGCACTTAGAGCATCACTTCATAAAAATTATTTACATGTGTTTGCTCACTATGATTCGACTTTTGCAGTATGGAGCATTTTGACCTCTCCCGAGCTACCAAAGATTATCGATAGAATGAGGAGGTCTAAAAGAGACAAGTCTGAAGAACATTGCTTCATGGTCCAAGAGAATGACTCCCTTGAGGTACAATCGGATACTCAACTTAATGCTTGTTCTAGTTCATATTACAATGAATGTTTTAAGACACAAGCAATGAATGATGAACTTGCTAAAAACTGTGAAAACTTGATTTCTAAATACAAACTATTGAAAAAGGAGAGTCTTGTTTTAAAAGAAGAAAATAAAAATTTATCTTCTAAAATTGAGATTGTTTTGCAAGAGAAGGAAGAGATTTGTAGTGAACGTGGCTCACTTAAATCTCAACTAGATCTTGCCCTAAAGGAAAATGAATTTTTAAAATCTAAAAATGATTGTAAAATAATTTTGAAGAAAAATGAAAACTTGTCTTCAAAAGTTAATTTTATTTTAAAAGAAAATTATTCTTTAAAATAAAAATTGCTTCTATTTCACAAGATTTGGAAGATTGTTTAAAGAAAAATGTTTCTTTACAAAATGATATGTTTACACATGTTTGCCATGCTTCACCTAGCTCACATATTGCATGCCACACTTTTTCTTTAATTGAAAATGATATATCTATGCTAAAGAAGAATATGGATTGTTTGGGCTCCACTTTGAGCCATTGTGTTTTGAGTCATACACGTTTGGAATCTTTATTTCTAAAGAAATAAGTTCCATCAATGCATGCACACCCTTCACGGCATACACATGCTCCTCACGGTCACACCCATCACATGTATGCTCATGTGTACACTTGTACACATTGTGGACGTAAAGGCCACCTTGCTAAATTTTGTTATGATAGAATACATGATGTTAATTTAGCAACTAACTTTGTTTGGGTTAGGAAGGTGCTAACCCCCATGGACCCAAAAGAGTGTGGGTACCAAAGGCCACCCCTATTGTATTTGATGTAGGTGTGGGCTCTCACATGACGTGAGAGTATCGGTACCTTGAGGTGGATGCGTTCTGAACTTCAAGATGACTATTTGGATGCATCACTTTCAAGGAAAGTTTGGTAGAAGGACCACCTTGTTTTGGAGAACTAGAGAGGTGCCTTCATCGGTTTTGGTATCAATCTCTAACTCTCATTTATATTTACATACTTTCATATCATTTTTATAGCATATTTTGATGTTTATTGATTATTATGATTATGCCATGTTAGTTAGATTAGTGATATACATGCTAGTTATTTGAGACAACCATGTTTAATATGGACTTATATCATTGTGTTCTCACTTTATTTTAAACTAATATGTATGTCCTAGATCTAATAACATGTGAATTTTCATAATGATCATGTTTATGTTTATCATGTTAATTTATATCTCGTTTTATGCTTCATGATTTGAATATATGTTTAGATGTTAGTTTTCATTAAAACTAGGATATATATACTTGTACATATAGTGGGCCACAAATAAATTTTTATATGTTTGTACTTGAATGCTTATTTGTACCCATTAGATGTGCTAGTATATTCTAGTTTTGATGATTCATGCATTTTAAACTTGTATTCCCATTTTTGACATGGTTTATGATTAGATTTTTAGCTTCATGTATATGTCTATATTGTCCAAACTATTGATTATACATTTACATCCTTTGAGCCACGTGCCTTCATGCATATATTTTGTGGACTCATTGTGTTTGGATATGTATGTATACTTTAGTTTGTATAAGACATACATATGCCTTGAAGTATAAACTGTCTTAATGAAAATTTGTTTTTTTTTCATGTTTCCATGTTTAAGAAATTTTCATAATTGAGCTTAATTGAACATTTTCATGATGATGTGTTTCACATTGCACTTGTGCACTCACTTTATTTATTGGTTTCTCATGATTTTATTTTCATGAGTATGATATATGCTTTATGAACTTTGAGTGTTTAGTGATCATGTGATTTACATATTTTTCATGAAAATATTTTTGTTTTATTCCTTGCTTGAAGGATTTCGTACTAGTTTACAAGTTTTTCCATTTAACTAGTTCGTATTCTTCATTATGGTAGTGTTTTTTCAAACACACAATATTTTCAAACCTATTTTTGAAAACCCCTACCTTCTACGGGCGGTTGGATGGGCGACCATGCCTATGTATGCTTTATATTGAAAATCATTTTAAATATGAGCATGAATTGGGAGGATAGGAAATATGAGATATACACTTGATATTATTGTTGTTTCAATTGGTATCATTGGATTCTTTCAATTGGTATCAATATTGACATTTCTTGTATACTCATATATTTTTATGTATGTATGCTTATATTTCAAAGAGTATCAATTTCGATTGGTATCTATCTTTTCATACATATATATGTTTTTATTTGTACTAATTATATCCCTATATCTTGAAGCACAAATTTTGATTATGCTAAAGCTTGAATTTTTAATGACCATCTTGTTTCAATTTATTAGTTTTCAATTGGTATTCTAATACAAGCTTATGCATCGTTTTAGTTGGTATTTCATAAAGGGGGAGAAAACTCGTATTTCATCTTTCAATTGGTATTTTGTTTACCTTTGGTTTTCACTCCCATACTTTATGATGGAAAAAGATTAAAAAAATGATGGATATTGATTTTATTTTGGTATCATATGGTCAAAATGAAAATATTTATAATTGGTATCAAGATGTTTTATCTACTTGAGAAATTCAAAATTTATATTGTTTACTTACAATTGGTATGTTATTTGTTTACTTATCAATTGGTATCAAGATTTTTATTTTTCAATTGGTATCGTATTTGATTTGACCCCTTTTTGATATCGTTCTTGTTTTAGACAAAAAAAGGGAGAACATCTTATTTTTGTTTTCTTGCACCCTTTTATTGATTCTTTGTTTCGAACAAAAAGGGAGAGAAGACTGTGTTTTTATTTGGTTTGTCTTTAACCCCTTTGTTGATGATTGACAAAAAGGGGAGAAGAATTTGAGTTTATATGCATATTTTGTATGCATATTTTATGTTTTTAGAAAGAAAAGAATTTGTATGCTTGTTTCATGTTTGATATCAAGAACATGTTTTATTATTGGTATCAAGAGCATTATGTAATTTTGGTATCAAGAGTTTTGTGCATTTCATTATTTTATGCATGACTATGCATATTCATGTTTAGTATTCATTGCACATTTATTTGTTTATTGTGATGCATGAGTTAAGGGGGAGCTTCTTTGAAGCTCAACTTTAATCCATGCATATATAACTCCATGAGTTTTGTCATCATCAAAAAGGGGGAGATTGTTGGCCCAGAGGCCTTCCACTCTAGTTTAAACTTTAATCCATGCATATATAACTCCATGAGTTTTGTCATCATCAAAAAGGGGGAGATTGTTGGCCCAGAGGCCTTCCACTCTAGTTTTGATGATGATTAACTTATGTAGTTATGTTTACTAATAATCTTGTGATGTTTAGTTTCATATCATTAACCAAGATATTAGTCGGTGATTAGCTTCAACAAAGGAGTTTGGAAGCTTTCACATGGTGATTCTAGAGCCCGAGCATCAAGATCATTTTTAGCACTCGTTGGAGTCAAGCTCGGTGGATCACAGTTTAGATCGAGTCGACTTGAAGACGGAGCTCATCAAGAAGATCTCGGTACCTAGTTTAGAGTTTGTTTTAGATCCATATGTAAAGATTAGATAGTTGATATGCTCAAGTTCACAACACACACGTTTTATGTTTTGGATATTGGTTTTCGGTTTTTGGTTTAACCGATATTGATTTTCATGAATAGTTAGATCAAAACAAGTTTAAATGGTTTTATGTATAGTAGATTCATTCTATATACATGCATGCTTAACTTCCTAGACAAACTTATTTTGACTTTCCTATTCATGTGTTTAGGTTTTGTATTTTAACAAAACTTGTTTTGGGATTTAAAGTCAAAAACTATGATATATATATGTTTCATGTATATTGGACTTGTGTCCATATGCAACATGCTTCAAAGTGTTTAAGTATCATGTTTTTGTATTTGTATGAGTTTGGAAAAAATCGGATTTTCATTTGGAAATCCAAGTTTGAAAAAATACAGGTTTTGGTTTTTGATAAAATTTATATGACACAAAAATGGTTCAAAATGTTTGAAATTTGTATTGAAAATTTTCACACAAGTTTGTTTATCAATGTATAATGATAAAACTATTTTTTTTGATTTTTAGAACTTTTATGGGATTTTCTAGAATATTTTAAATTCAATTTTCTGACCAAGAATGCCTTCTGTCAGGCGCTGGCGGTCGACCGGGCGGTCGACCGACGTGTACAAACCTGTGCACGTTGGCTTGGTACTTGGGCCGATCGACCGCATGGTCGATCGACTGCAAGTCCCCAACTCTCGGGTTTGGGCGGTCGACCGGACGGTCGACTGTAAGCAAGGCACGGTCGACCGGTCGGTCGACCGGCCAGAGAGCTTTTGCTCTCTGGATTTGGGCGGTCGACCGGACGGTCGACCGAAGGCTTCCAACGGTCAAAAATATGACCGTTGGCGGTCGACCGGGCGGTCGACCGGTGGTCGACAAAGGCTGAAAATTCAGCCTAACGGCTAGTTTTGGATTGGGGGCTATATATACCCCATTGTTTTGAGTTTTTATTTAAGTTTTTTAGAGCAAAATTTTCAGAGCTTCTCTTGTGTTTTTAAACAAGTTTTCAAAAGTGTTTTAGTGCCAAAAAAATCCATCTTATTTGTTTTAAAGTGTTTTGTTTATTTCAAAGAAAATAGGTTTTTGAGAATTAGTTTCTTGATCTAAAATTCTATATCTATTTGGTATTTTCCCAAGAGATTTTCTTTGATCAAAACACTTAGTTTGCCACACTTGAGCTATATCTTCTATCCTATTCTATTAGGATCACTTGTTTTGTGGAAAAAGGAATTTTTTGTGGTTGGAGAAGCCACCAAGTTGTAAACCCCTTCATTTGTTGTATCCCTCTTTGGTAGAGGTTAATTTGGGTTGTGGTTGACTCCCTCTTTGGTAGAGGTTGAGATTGTGGTTTACTCCCTCTTGGTGAGGTGGAGTTGGGTTTGGTGCTTGTATCCCTCTTGGTGAGGTGGATTTGGTTGTATTGGTGGAGTTTGGTACTCCGGTCTTCGGTAGACCTTTGTATTGCCTCGTTGGAGGTTGTATTGATTGAGAGAGGAGTTCGGTACTCCTAGTGGATTGGAACTCCTTCTCGGTGAAGGCGGGGATGTAGAGCTGGGTGCTCGAACCTCGAAACAAATCTTGCTTGTTTGCGTTTGATCCATTGACTCTAAACTCTCTCTCTTTTATTTGTGCCTTGCATCATTTCATATTGCCATATTATATATTATATGCTTGGTTTGTTTGTGTGTGCCTCACTTGTGCTTAACCACGAGAGCTTCATATAGCGCCTCAACTCTTATTCAGAGGAATCAAGAGGAGTTAGTCCAGAGCCCTTCACCGGGACTTCGGCTGCACTCGTTGGTTGCATTAAGTGTAGATTGCAATTAGTTTTAATTTCCGCATTTAGTTCATTAGATTAGCCTATCAACTATTCACCCCCTTCTAGATGATTTCAATCCATAACTCGTATAGGATTTTAGCTACTGTTTTGAGGAGGTAGACAACCGTCTTTAAGGCTCACTCTATAATGACTCTGGTAGAGTAGTGTGAGCTATCATACTCCTAACCATATCCTTTAATGTGTAATTTCATCTCTCAGCAATATCATTTTGACGAGTTGTCCCTGGCATGGTGTACTAATCGATAATGCCACACTCTTTCAAAAATTGGCAAATGGTTCTGAACATTTACTTGATCCGTCGTATCTGCCGTAGTACTCACCACCACGATCAGATTTAACGGCTTTAATTTTTCTATTATGTTGATTTTCAACTTCAGTTTTATAGATTTTAAACATGTCCAGTGATTGGGATTTCTCATGAATCAAGTATAGGTACTCATAACGAGAGTAATCGTCTGCAAAAGTGATGAAGTATTTGTGATCATTCCAAAAAGCTGTTGGGAATGGGGCCACAAATGTCTATATACACCAATTCTAAGACATCCTGAACTCTGTTTAGTACCAAACTTCCTAATATTTCTTTAATTAATGTTCGCTTAGTGTCTAGGCTATTCACATATAGAGATTTAGTATATAAAGCATAAAGTTTCAATTTATATAGCTATCAATCAGAATTCTAGTACCAACAACTTTAGATTTGAAAAGTAGACTAATCATTTCATTATCAAGAGTGACAGTAAAACTAGATCTATCTAACAAATAAAATAGAAATATGATTCCGCCTAAAGGGACGGTACATATAAAGTCTCATCCAAATCTAAAACAGAAAATCAGAATCTAATTTAAGCTTACAAACTCTAATAGCTTTAATTGCAACTTTATTTCCATCACCCATGTATACGTATCGCTCAGCTGGGCTGGGCCTCCTTTGGGTTTGGAAGTTCCACATTGAATCGCTTATGCGATTTATCTATTCACCATTTATAAAGTGGCACTAAAGCTAAATTAATCTCAGAACAAATATAAATATGAGACATACTCACAAATAGCCATTTCTGGTACTTTGTGCATTTCTATCTGAGATGGCTTACTTTCTTGTAAAAGAAGCATGCAATGACCTTAAGCTACTTTTCCTGCAATTTTGCCACTTAGGATCAGCTGCTGTAGTGATGTTTTTGTTCCTCCCTTTAGTTTCACTTTTCCTTTTCTTATTAGAAGTTTACCCTAGATGCTAAGTGAGCACTTTCAGTCTTTTCTTATTTCAATCTCATTCCTTTTCGAACACAGTTATTAATGAACTCAGTGATCCTCCACTTTTTCCTTTGAGCATTATAAATAATCTAGAAAAAAGGGGTTATACTTTATAAGAAAAAATTAGAATGAAGTGTACTAGAATTTCTTCAGAGAGTTCCAATTTCAGTACCTTTAGTTTAGAAAGAAGATTAGACATTCCCATAATGTGCTCCCTTATATTTTATTTGCTTTTGTAGTGCATATTTATTGGCTTGTTAAGATGCGTGCTGGCCTCAACTTTATCCGCTTTAATAAACTGGTCGGTTACTTCAGCTGAAAAACTCTTAGCACTGACTTTATCAGGCATAAAATCCCTAATAGTTATAGTAATAGTGTGATTTACGACCATTAGACACATCCTGTAAGACCTCTCCACTTGTCATAATTGATTTTTTCTTTAACTGAACTTTTGTTAGTGATAGTAGGGGTCTATCGGTCCTTAAGGCGTAGTCTAGGTCCATGAATCTAAGAACGATCTTTTACGTGGTCTTACTACTTCTTAAAGTTTGTACCATTCAATTTAAACTACATAAGTGTACAATTTCTCATCAATTTAACATAAATATTGCATTAACAAAATTCTACCATAATAGCCATAAAAGGTGAATTTTAGAAAATGCAACCAGTTTAACCGATAGAGCTGCCGAGCCAACACTGTACTGGCCCAATATAAATACCCTAAAGTCTAGATCCTATATAAGGGAACAGCCTTTCTTTGGGATGACTGTCACTTTATAAGATTGGTCCTAAAGTTTAAGTAATCTATATTGACCATATAATATATGTAATAACCCGGCCATAATGACAACCTTCCTTTCGGCCGATTGCCACACGCATGGGCCACACAAATTTACGCATCTGGATTCTTGTTCTGCCATCGGACTAGTTGATGTGGGTAATGCAATATGGGCCTATAGTGTGACAACCTTCCTTTAGGCTGATTATCACACACTCAGGTTCTTCACTTGCATTACCTATATCAAGTATCCGAAAACCGTAAATAATTTGACAAAACAATAGTCTTCCATTGGGCCGGCTTTTGTCCGCATGAAGTACATACATAATTAAATAAGCTCTTTTATAAATTCTTTAACTTGAACATGTATATATTTTTATTTGTATGTATCAACTATAATAAATATCAATATTCATCATGCTAGACAATATGAGCAATATAATATTAATGATAAAGCAGAAGCATGTAAGGATACATATAACCATGATAATTATACACTTCAATGCCTTTTTTATGTCAATTAACTACTATTTTGTCATATATAGTTCCTGTAATACTGTAGTGCTTGTCAAGAACTTCAAAACGGCTATTTACATGCCCAAAATAGAGGTCGGATGAGCCTGTAACGGCTAATTGAAGTTTTTATTGGCAAAACGGGTCTGCAGTGCTTATCGGGTCTGCATCAGACCCGACCCGCAATGGTTAAGGTATTAGTTTTCTTCTTATTGGGTCGGGTTTAAATGAACTGAATAAAACCCAATAAACTCTTATGTGAGACCTATTAAGAATATATTAAATGAATTTCCTTATTATTATTATTTTTTATCTATATCAAAAAAAATCTAATCCTAATCAATCTCACAACCCCAAATTAAGGAAACCCTAAAGCCCAAATTTTTTTTCGTGTTATCACTGTGCACCGTTGGCCCATGGTGGACGACGGCGCGGCGCCCATATAGGGCGCCCCATTCCGGGCGCCTACCTGCATGCATGCGCCTTGCTGGCTTGCATGCAGGCGCCTGTATGCAATTTGGCCTTCCTTTTTTTTTAATCCATTACCATTGGCCCATGCATGTAGGCAGGTGCCGACATGAATGCGCCTGCATGCATGTAGGCAAACAGGGGATTATATATTGTTTTTTTTAAATTTCTATTTTTAGTTAAAAAAATTAAAAAATAACAACACACAGATTAAAAAATCTTAGAAAATATATACATAATTCAATTAATCTTCTCCATTTAATTCAATTATTTGAGATACAAAAAATAATTCTTTATTGAATAAAATCAAGAGATCGATTGTAATTATGAAAGATCAAGATCAACAAATTTACTTTATATCCCAATTATCCGATAAAGTGGAGGCTCTAATACCATTGTTAGATCTAATTTTATTCCATACAAGATCTACACATATACTGTAAGCCTCTTTATCATGATCAAAGGGAAGGAGGGTTTTAGGCATACTTGATTCTATCACGAAAAGGATGCCAAAAGTTGCACGATCTCGAGGACGCCGGAGTTGAGGGAGATGATTCTTCTCTCCAGCCACCAAGTTCTCTTCTTTATCCTTAGAGGAGATGAGAGACCACTAAGAGAGAGATTGTCATTGTAGTGGAGAGAGAAGCCTACCCATGATATATATAGCATCAAGGAACCCTAGTTCAACTCATCATAGATTTAGACCCTTGATTTATAACACGAGTTCTACACGTGTAGATGAGTCCTACATTTTAATTTAAATACACTCATGGCTAAGTGTAATTAAAAACGTGTCTAGACCTAAACCATTTAGGCTTGATCAATTCTTTATTGGGTCAAACAACATAGGTTAAGTGGCGGGTGCAAATATCCAATTGACTTGATTAGGCCCAAATTAAATTAGACTTTAAAAACATAATAAGTCAAACAGGGAGGTGATAGAAGCATTAACAATCCGTTCACATTGTATGTTAATATGTTCTTCTTTGTTAAAGAAAGTGAAAAGAAAAAGAAAAAAGCAAGAAGTAATAGGTGAGAAGGCGATGAAAACAATAAAGTGAAAACAATAGAGAAGTGATTGTAGGATCGGTAAAACAAAACAATAAAATAGAGGTAAAGTAAAAAAATAAGAAACATGTGAAGTAAAACACAAAGTAAAAGTGTGGTGAAGTGATTTAGAAAATGGGTTAAAAAATAAAATAGAAAAGAAGATGAAACTTGTTGTGAAGAAGATGAAAACAATGGTGAACTAAGAAGATAGCGAAAACAACGATAGAAAAATGAAAAAAATTTGAAATTGGTTTTTAAAACAAGGTAAAACAGAAAGAAATCTTATGCTTCTTAACTACTAATTACCCATTGCCATACTAACCTCTTAGTGATAGTTACTTCACATGAATTCTTAGCCATTACTAATCCTTGGCTTCAAGAGACGATACAAAGTATGGCACATAAGATTGTTCTTCCACATTCAAACCACGTAACAAGGTGAAAGCTATTATTATATCATCAAAACCAATTAGAGGTGAGCATGAAATAAAGAAGACATTTCAAGTTAGCTTGTTAGTAATTAGATGTTAGAATGTTAGGATCCATCATCATGAGCTATCAATGGTTCTCTTGCAAGAGCAAAGCCTAATGAGGCTATTAAATTCACGTGAATTATCAAGTAAGAGGTTAGCAAGTTAGTGGTTAGTAATTAGATGCCATGAGAAAAGAAAAGTTAGCTAAGCACCATGTAGAAGATGGAGAAGATTACAATAGAGAAGAAATGAGACACCTTTATATAGATTTTACTCTTTAGTACAATATTCCTCTCTCTCTCTCTCTCCCCCCCTCTGAATCTATCTCAGCCCTACTACATGAACTAAAAAAATATAGAAAAATACAAAAGAAAAGAAGAAGAAAACCTAAAACTAATCCTAAGGAAAGAAACCCTAATTCTCGATGTTCAACCCTGTTTTTGACTCTCTGCAGGGATATATATATAGGCAAAAGGAGGTTCTAGAAGATGAGACGAGGTCACACATTGAAGATCGACACGTTGGCCCACCAAAAGGCCACAGAAATGCAGCAAATTGCTGCATTCCATGGCAATACCAGGCACCCAGTCCCTGGTTTCGCTTCGTGGCTTCATCCAGCTGTGAGGACCTTCTAGATGGTTCTAAATTTGGGTAAATTAGATTCGATTTTCTTTAGATTCGCGCCCAACTTCTAAATTCAATGTATCTTCTATAAGCTCTCTATCTTGGCCTTCAAGTAATATGATTTAATTACCTAAAACTGGATTAATTTAGGCTCTTATTCTGACTTTGTCCCTTGAACTCTTGATTATCTGCAAAATAGACCAAAACACGATTTAGAAGCGACGTTTTAGTCATAAACCGGTAGGAAAATGTGATATGAAGATGCAGAATTGTAGACTAATCACACTCCCACACTTATCTTTTACTCGTCTCGAGCAAAACAAGAAAAAGAAAAAAACTAAACCAAGAATGTTATTACACCAGTTTCGCAGGTGAGGCGATTGCACTGAGCATGAGCTACAAGCCGTTAAACCTTTAGGTTTCCCCTAGATGAGGAATTTTGACTCCTGAGGGTTTTCAGTGGATTACATCCACAAAATCCACGAAGAAAGAAAACAAAAGTTAGTGTGAAAATGCACTATGAAAGAGAGAAAAGTTTTCAAAATATTTTTGCAAAAATTTAAACGATTTAAGATCATAAGTCCATCGAAAATTATTCTTCCTTAAACTTAGTATTTACGCAAGATCTTGTCATCAATTAAGGTAAAAATCTAAAATTAGATTGAATATTTTATCTTTCATAAAACTTAGATTATAAGCACTTTGTGATAGTGTAGATTTTTGGATTTCAACTCTAACATCAAGCCACTTATTTATATATATCTGTTATTTTTTTATTTCTTTCCTTAGTTTTCTTGGGCTTTCTATTTTACCCGGGGAGTGAGCCTTTTGAAAGTACACCTAGAGGGGGTGAATAGATGTAGCGCTAATCTAGTGACAAATAATGTGAAATTAAAACTAAATGCTAACACACACGTGTAACCAAGAGTGAAGCCGAATTTTCCTTGAAGGGCTCTAGAACTACTCTTCACGATTCCTCTAAATTAAGAGTTGAGGCGCTTCGATAGCTCTCTTAGTTAAACATAAGTGTAAGCACACAAAGAATACCAAACATGTATAAATATGAGTAACAATGCAAGATATAAGAGTAGAGAGTTGAGAGATAGAGAGATCCAAATACAAACACAAGAATATGTTTCGAGGTTCGAGCCACCGCTCTATGTCCTTGCCTTCACACAGAAGGATTTAAAATAAGCATGAATTATCTTGTTCTAGAACTCCACAATAAAATAGAGTCGTTGAAAGGGAGAATTGTACTCTTCAAGAAATAATTAGGACAATGATTAGTGAATACGGACTCCCTCAATATTTATGGGCTGAAGCTGTAATCACTTCATGTCACAACTTAAACAGAATTTATTTTTGTAAAAACACTTCCAAAACTTCTTTTGAAATTTACTATCTGAGAAAGCCTAATATTTCTTACTTTAGAGTTTTTGGATGTAAGTGTTTTATTTTAAACACTAAAGATGACTTAGAAAAATTTGATGCTAAAGCTTTTGAAGCTATTTTTATTGGTTATTCTAATACTAGTAAGGCTTATAGAATCTTCAATAAATCTATTTTGACTATTGAAGAATCTATGCATGTTAAGTTTAAAGAATCTAATACTTTCGTTAAGAATATTGTAGAGATTGATTCTCTAGGTGAAGACATGGAGAAAGTAACCTTGAAGAACTCACTCATCCAAGAAGATAAGCCAAAGCTTGACGAATAAGGTAAAGTTCAAGAGGTTGTAGTAGCACCAACGCAACCACTTTCAAAAGATTGGAGATATGCTACAAGTCATCCCAAGGAACTCATCATAGGTGATATATCAAAAGGGGTAACTACTTGCTCAAAACTCCATGATTTTTGTGACCATTTTGCTTTTATTTCTCATATAGAACCAAAGAACATCCTGGAAGTTGAGGGTGACTCATATTGGTTACTTGTAATGCAAGAAGAGTTTAATCAATTTGAGCGCAACCAAGTTTGCCACCTTATCCCTAGACCCCATGATAGACCAACCATTGGTACAAAATAGATTTTTAAGAACAAAATGGATGAGTCAGATAATGTTGTTACGAATAAAGGTAGGTTAGTGGCCCAAGATTACACCCAAATCGAAGGTATCGATTTTGAGGAAACATTTGCACCCGTCGTATAGCTTGAAGCCATACGGATTACACTTGCTTTTACTTCTTTTAAAGATTTCAAACTTTTTTAAATGGATGTCAAAAGCGCATTTTTAAATAGTTTTATTGAAGAGAAAGTGTATGTTGAACAACCCCCCCCCCCGGGTTTGTTGATCCTACACATCCGAATTTTATTTTCAAATAAGACAAAACTTCATATGGTTTAAACAAGCTCCAAGAGCTTGATATGAAAGACTTTCAATTTTTCTTATTTTAAATGGTTCAAGTAGATACCATTTTGTTTACAAAGTATGTAGATAGTGATATTCTAATTGTTCGAATTTATGTTGATGATTATTGGATCTACTAATGAAAAGCTTTGCAAAGATTTTGAATCATACATGAAGAATGAGTTTGAGATATCTATGATGGGTAAGCTAAACTACTTCCTTGGACTCCAAATCATGCAAAAGAGTGATGGGATTTTTATAAACCAGCCAAGTACACAAGGAACTCATCAAGAAATTTGGACTTGAAGGTGCAAAGTCAAGCAAAACTCCCATGATTACCATAACAAAACTTGACAAGGATGAATAAGGTATAAATATAGACATTAAACTTTATAGCATGATTGATAGTTTTCTTTATTTAATGACTAGTAGGTCAGATATTATATTTAGTGTATGTATATGTGATAGATTCCAATCTTGTCTTAAAGAATCTCACTTGGTTATAGTAAAACGCATTATTAGATATCTTAAGGATACTATTAGAATGGGCTTGTGGTATCCGAAGACCGGACAATTTTTAATGACAAATTTTTTGGATGCTGACTATACCGGCTGTAGAGTGGATAGGAAGAGCACAATTGGAACTTGTCAATTTCTTGTCTCATGATCTTCCAAAAAATAAAATTCTGTATCTCTCTCAAATGCTAAGGCGGAGTATGTTACAACCGGGACTTGTTATGCACAAGTCCTTTGGATGAAACATACTCTCCTTAACTATGATTTGCATTATGATCATATTAAGATATTTTGTGATAATTCTAGTACTATTCATATGATTAAAAATACAAACCAACATAGTAAGATAAAGTACATAGAAATTCAATATCACTTTCTTAGAGATCATTATGATAAATGAGATATTGAAATTGATTATGTTTCAACTGATTTTCAACTAGCAGATATTTTTACTAGACCACTTGATTTCTACAGATTTTCTTTCATTTGTGGTGAACTAAATGTTTGTATTATAGATTCATGAGTTTTTCCATATGTTGAATCTATATTTGTTTTAAATTTTTGGTTGTTTTGCTTACCCTTTTTGATGCATGACAAAAAGAGGGAGAAGTATTTGTTGAGTATTTATTGGTTTTTATGCATAGTTTGTTCACGTTTATATGAAATGCCTTTGTTATTCATATAACTTGTTGATATCTTGTACTTGATAGATAAGCATAACTTCAGGGGGAGCTTTTTCAAAGCTCTTTCCCTTTTATTTTTTTAAACAGCTCATATGTTTTGTCATCATCAAAAAGGGGAAGATTGTTGGCCCAAAGGTTACAATTACCAGTTTTGTTAATTGATAATAACAATGCATATGTAGTTATTTAGTACTAATTAAATTCAAGTGTTTTAAGTATGTTTCAGGGTTCAAAAAGATTTCACAGGTTTCTTCCTCTAAGGAAGGTGTTAATGGGTCAAGGGTACTCTAGTAACGGGATTGAAGCTCAAAGTACTTAACATCGCTATCAGAGAAACCCGACTGAAAATTCTTGGAGTCAATTAGAACCTTGTAAAAAACTAATTTGTTAATGAGTAGAATATACATTTGAGGCTCAAAGATATACACACACACAAAAATATACGTTTTCGAAAGTATAGTTTATTTTGTATTGGTGTTTTTGACATATTTGGTTTTGATACTTGTTCCACATTTTCTTAAAACTTTATATCTCAATTTAGAACTCATATCTCCTTGCTATACATGTCTTTGCCCATTTCAAAACCCATATAAAATTGTTTAAAAATTTTCTTTATTTTCAAAACTGGCCTTGGATATGGTTTTAGCTAAGGTCAGTCGACCGAGCGATCGACCATGCCTACTATAGGCCAGAACGGTCGACCGTCTAGTCGATTGAAACTCTGGCAGAGGGGTGTGCATGTTGGTGCACGTTCCCGGTCGATCGACCGGTCGACCGTTCCCCCATGCGGTCGACCGTTGGGTCGACCGACTGTAATGTCATTGTCTCAGTTAAAATCGGTTGACTGAGCGGTCGATCGACCACCACCGGTCAGATTTTTTAAAAGGCCGGCTGACCGACAGACTGTTAGAATGGCAGTAACGACCAGTTTTCAAATTCTATATTTTTAACATGTTTTTAAGACGTGGAGATTTGAATTCTGAGGGTCAAAATTTTCCCTTTTAGACCTGGTAAATAATTCTAAAAATATTTTTCTAAAGCCTATATAACGGGTCATTGGGATTGAATTATTACAACAACAAATTCTATTGAAAATGTAGTTTTTGCTTTCAAAAAGAAAAAAGTTTTCAAAGTTTTCTTGTGCTTCCAATTTTAAAGTTTTAATTGAGTTTTCTACTCTTAAAATCTCTCTATTATGATATCCACTCTCACATACATCCTTGAGCTTCAAATTTACTTTTTACTCTATAGGGATTTGTAAGAGAGTTGTAAGAGAGTGTTTGTGATCTCTTGATCACCAAGAGATTGTTATCTTAATTGGCTTTGTGCTAACATTGGTGTAGAGGATTGAGTTGGGGAGTTGTTTACTCCAATTGGTTGTAATTTCTTGTTGTAAGGTCCCTTTGTAGAAGATTCAATAGTAGATAGTGAAATCCTTCACGGTGGTGAAGGTGGAATGTAGAGCAGTCGCTCGAACCTTGAAACAAATCTTTCTTATTTGCGATTGCCTTATTGTCTCTATTTCTTTTACTTGTTTAGTATCATTCATTTTTGTCAATCAATGCTCATATCAACAAGATAGTAATTGAGCACCTCAACTCTTATATAGAGGAATCACGAAGAGAAGTTCAGAGCCCTTCACAGAAAATCCGGCTTCAATTCTTATTTGAGTGATCGATTTGCATCATTCATCTTATATTGTTTAGAATTTGCATTTGATTAGTTATATACCTATTCACCCCTTCTAGGTGTATTTTCAATCATCACTATGAGAGTGACTTCAAAATCATTATCTGAAGAAGTCGTTGGTGAATCAGTTGATTCTGAAGTAGTGTCTCTTTCTTCTCCGCATGCATGAAGGTATACCTATCAAGTCTCACATTGCAGAATTTTTCTCTATTGTCAATGATATAGATAAAATAGAGATTAAGGTAGAAGATGAGAATCAAACACTTCTATTATTGAGTTTTTTTTACCTTCTTCATGTAAGAGCTTTAGGGAAGATAATCTATGGAGGCAAACCATATTCAAGGTCAATGAGGTTAAAGAGCATCTGTTTAATAAGGACAAAATTGACAACTAGTTGACGGGTGAGTATTATCGCGATGATTCCAGGCAAGCTCACTTTATAAAGGAGAAGAGTAATAATGAAAGTTCAATGGGTAACCAAAAACAAAAATTTGGTATGCAATTGGTGTCACAAGAAGGGGCACATTAGAGCTGATTATTGGACTCGCAAGAAGAAATAACAAAATGCGAATGTAACTGCACTGGCTGAAGGGGATGAAGATAAGTGTGACGTTCTATCTGTTATAGACAGATCAGTTGGTAACAAAGATAGATGGATCATTGACTCTAGATGTTCACAACATATCAGTTCTAATAGGAAGGTGTTATCCTCATATACTTTGGTTCAAGAGGGAGAGATCTTCATGGGAAATTCTGCTACGATTAAGATGATTAGTAAAGGAACAATCCAGTTTCATTCTCATGATGGATGCATCACTACTCTTCAAGGTGTTCACCATGTTCCTGAATCAATGTACAATCTCATCTCTCTTGGAGCTCTATATGGAGAAGGGTTCAATTTCAGTTCTGAAAGTGATCTTGTGAAATATTTTAAAGATACCCATGTGTAGTTTCAGGTCGAACGCATTACATGTTAAATTCAGAGGTTACAGTTGGTGGATTGCAATTATCTTCGGCTTCAAGATTGGAAGTTGTGGAACAGTCGGAGACTATGATGGTTTCAATTCAGATGTTTAGTTTACCCTGAAGGCAGATTGAGACTAGGTGACACCAATTCACAACAAGAAAATCCTAATCATTACTCTTATGTTGGAGCAATTTCTCATAAATCCTGCATGAATCAAGGAGATCGTTAGGTGATTAAGTTCAGGTCGGAGCTGAACTTGTTCGATCTAATCAAGTTGTGAACCTAATAAGGGTGTTTTGAAAAGAGAGTGAGATGGAAATGAATTCAAAAATTGTTCAATTGTGCATTAATGCGAGCACATGGAGCATGGTGGCCATTTTCAGACTTCGATGTATTCAAGTCAAGGGGGAGATTATTGTGATTGTGATTGGAATACGTCGTGAAAGTAGACGAAACTTCAAAGATCAAGAACACATAACTTTGTATAATTGGTGCACATGCTAGTCGACTCATGGCCAAGGGTAGTCGATTAATGAAGAATTAGTCGACTAATGGTATCTCAAGAGTTGACTAATGTCGCAAGCAAAGAGTGTATACATCTCATTAATCGACTGTATAATCGACTAATGGCAGATTAGTCGACTAATTATCTAGACTAGTCGATTAATCAGCATGCTAGCAGTTTTCTTTTAGGTTCTGTTTCCAGTTCTACTTGGATTTGAGTTTTCTTTTTCTCTAAGATGGTGCTGTTTGTATTGATAGAGTTTGTATAAGACTAGGGTGATCTTCTGGTCTATAAATAACCCCCCTTGGGGTGACCTTCGATGCACGAGAGAAAATTAAGAAAAAGGGAGAGATAAATAAGAGAAGTTTTAGCCTAAGGGTTTGTTGTTCTAGGCAGTCATAAAAGGGCTTGTAATCTTCTTAACGAGAGGTGTAAGAATTTCTCATTATACTCCCCCAAAGTTTAATAAAGATTCTTCCCTTTCTCCTTTTGACATACTCACCATCTGTTTGATCTGTGGAACCGCGTTAAATTATGTGTTAGTTTTCTCTACTTCAGAATATCTTATCTCTTCTTCTTAGTGTTGCCCGATGATCCTGTTTTTCCGCTTTACCGATCCGCGATAATTAATATCAAAGCATATCAGTTCGTTATCCAACTCTAAAGAGAACATCTATCCCTTTATCGCGTCGTTGGCTAACACAGGGCGAGGTGCCAGAAAACTCGATGTCCAATTTTTAAAAGGGTTTTTGCATATATACCCTAAGATATTTAATTTTTTTTTAACTTATTTACCCCTCAGATCTTTATTTGCATGTGCACCCTTTAATTCTAAGGAGTTTGCATGTATACCCTCACAGTGACAAAAATTTTCAATATGACAAAAGTGCCTTTAATATAAATACTTGCAAATTCAAAGTTTACATATATACCCTCAAAAACATTTTCTTTTATATAAACCTTATTAAAATTTAAGTTGAAAATAAATTTTATGCGTTTTGTATTGCATTTTTATTTAAAAAGATTATAATTGTTAAAAAATAATAGAAAATATAAAAATAAAAAATGCATGTGCACATATCATTTTTTTACTAGAACTTGCAAACTTGCATATCTCCTAACATATTCATCCTTATCATATCATTTATTAAAATATTGATATCTTGATATAGTAGGAAATCCATATATTTCCAAAAACATATTATTGATATTAAAGTATTATCTTTGAAAATTTGTTATTAATATGAAAAAGTATTGAGTATCAAGAGATCAAATTTGCAAGGATATATATGCAAATGATATTAACAAATTTGTGACTATAGGGGTATACCTGTAAACTCTTCAGAATTAAAACTATATAATGGAAATAGAGATTTTTGAGAGGTAAATAAACAAAAAAAACCTAGTTTATGAGGATATTCAGGCAAAATACCATTTTTAAAACTTTGTGAATGATTTTCATGCATCTTCTTCCCAGGATGTGAACCGACGAAATATTATATATATATTTGAAACAAAAAGTGTGTTATTTTTGTTATCAGAAATAATTATGAAAAAATAACTTAATTATTAAGGTAACATGTGACTTAGGATAACAAAGGTCACAAGTTCAATATATGTCTCTAATCAGCAGCAGCGGACGCAAGATATTTTTTCAGTATAAGTGTAAATGTAATAAGATTTCAGTGTGGACCTAAATGTAATAAGAAAAGAGAGAAAATAAAAAGAAAAAAAAGTTGCACTCAAAACTTGAACTTGTGACCTTCAATAACATATTTTTATAGGTTATGACTTGAACTAGAGTTACAAAGTATATTTTAATAAAAATGATCTAAAAAAAGAGATCATATATAAAAAAAAATTACAAATTATATATACTACTTCATAAAATTCAGTATGGGCCTCCGTCCACACTAGTGTGCATATGGATTTGCCCCAGTCTCTAATAATCTTAAAAGAACTTTCCATCTTATACTGAGAGAGAGGGTGGGAGAGGATTCATGTAATTCTAAAGGTTATATTTCTAAAAAAACTTGAAATAATTATGTAAAAAAAATTGTCAATAGACTTTCCTTTTCCCTATTTTAGCAAACGAATCTTTAATAGCGATTTGGGACACATTTGATAATTCATCCTACCATTAAATTGACAATATTCCTAAAATAAAAATACTAAAATGATCTTTTGATTCACTAAATTCAGGCGGTCATCAAGTTCCTATATAAATACAAATATAGTATATAATTTATTATAGAGATACTTCCATACAAAGGGTATACATAAAAAATCATACAAATCTCACTAAAACCCCTAAAGAAACGTACTCAATCTCACAGCAGTGAACTCGAAAAAACCTGGGTGAGGATAAAAAGGCAAATTTTTTTTTTTGAAAACAAATTAAGAGAAAAAAAAGGCAAAAAAATTGAATGTAGTCAGGGTTCGGACGCCGCATGTCCCCTTGGAGTCCGGCCTCGTGTCGAGGTCGCCGCCCCTGCACCGCACCACCGCACGCGACACATGTTCACAGCTTCTTCTCTCTCGTGAAATTCTTATTTCTTTCTACTTTTGTTCTTTCTCTCACCCCCTCAATTTTGTGAACACTGCACAGCTGTAAACCTCTAACTGAAGTCCAAACAAGGAAGGAGATCACCACATGATGTCATGCCATTAATTATAGAATATGCATGAAGACATATATATATATATATATATATATATATATATATATATATATATATATATATATATGTATGTATATTGGATGAAAAATGTCATTTTAGGAGTCTTTTGAGTCTTGAATTAATCATGAGAGACTCCTCTCCTTCTTCTTCTTCTTCTTCT
This sequence comes from Agave tequilana, assembly GCA_038442645.1. Classification (NCBI taxonomy): domain Eukaryota; kingdom Viridiplantae; phylum Streptophyta; class Magnoliopsida; order Asparagales; family Asparagaceae; genus Agave; species Agave tequilana. The sequence continues at coordinate 37,325 of JAVJIF010005212.1, forward strand.
TCTTCATCTTCATCTTCTTTTTGGTGGTCGTAGTAGTTATGTTGGTTCCTCTCTTGTTGGTTTCTTTTGTGGTGTTTGGTGTTGATTCCAGGGCTTCTACATTATGGCTTTCTTCTTCTTCTGCTTCTTTGCATGAAGGCTCTACAACTACTACCACTACTACTAGTGGTAGTAATAGTATCAAAGGTGAAGAGGAGCATGTGAAATTTCACTTGGATTTAGTAGTGCAAGGAGGAGGTGCTGATCAACAACAAAATTTCCTTCAAAAAAATTCATCTATTGTTGATGATCATCTGCTACCTTACATTGCTCCATCTCCTTTGCCTCCTCCCAGTCCCGCACCACTGCCTGTAAGAGCCCTCTGCAACATTTCTCTCTTCTCTTTTATTTTTCATTTCTTGTGCGATCATCATGGTTTCTTATATCACTTATCTTATTATATTTCTTTGCATGAAAAACACTTTAATTATATCTGGGACTTTCATTCTGACACGCATTAATACAGATTCCCACGAGAAAGAAATAATCATCTGTTTTTTTTTTTGTTTTTTAATTGTAATTTTTGATGGATCTTTTTTTTATGAACAAATCATATTTTTCATTAGTAATCTTGTTATTGTATTTTTTTCTTAATCTTTTCCATGTGATGGCTAAGTTTTTAATTAATTAATTTAAATTGTATAAACGGTGCATGCAAAGGGTTGAACATCGACTACAATTATATTAGTCAACTTAGGATACAAGTTTAACAAAGCAAAAAACTTTGGATGGTGTGCTAGTAATTAATAACTCAACCATAGTTATGAACATTTATAGTGAATCAATAAATACAAGTTTATGATATAACTTTTTATAAATTTAGGATCTCTCTGTAATTAATTAAGGCTAACAACTACTTAACCTACAATATGTTGCCACATCATATGCATATGCATATGCATATGCATGCATTTGCCTATGTACATTTTTTTTAAAATTATTTTCTAATTTTTATTTAGAGGAAGTAGTGTTTGAAGTATCTGAAGTCTTTCAACCACCACAAGTTATTCCAAGGCTGGTCTCATGGGAGGGACAAATTAAGTTGAGGAAATGATCTTTTTTAATTCGAGCATTACACTCTATTCTAGCTTAATTTATTCTCCATTGAGAAGGGGAGGTCACACTGGGGCTCCAAGTTATAATAAGTTTCATCATGATGGGAAGTCGATTCTACATATAGATTATGGCAAGAGAGAGAGAGAGAGAGAGACAGAGAGTTTGAACAATTGAACTGGTCCCTTAATTTTTGGAGATGAGAAACAGCCTTTTGGTTTATGTTGTTGTTCACCAAGGAGTTTTCTTATTCTTTCTCCTCTTATTTTAATTTTTTTAGTAATGTATATGGGTATTTTCTAATAATAGAAGGGAAGAGTCTAATGGCTTGGGTTTCTGTCAAACTGGTGCTATCATCACCTCATCAATATCTCTTATTCAGTTGCCTGTATCAGAAGAGGGCAACAGAAGGGACAGGATGTGGGGAGATTTTTGTACATTTTTCACACAATGAATCGATACAATTAGCATTCGATTCATATCGCATGGCTCAACCTCTTGCGGGTTCCGTTGGGTTTGTTTGGCATGCAACAGGACCCAGCCTAACATTCCCTAATAACCATTTTCTAAATGGAGAATGTGAGAACATGGAGGTTGATTAAGGTTGTCATAATAACTTGTTAGCAGAGGCCTAATTAGAATTGATGGGTGTAGTTAGTTCTCTGATGCAGGTGAAATTTTTTAGGAGTGCCTGAGGAATGACTCTAGCTTAGAATCTAGCTCAATTTGTTATTTTTTTGCTTCATTCTTTTGATATAGCATTGCTTTCTTTAAGTGGAGACTTGTTGAATATGTGAAATGGTCTTTAATTTGCAGTACCTTACTGATAATTGCTTTCTGATAAATTGTTGTAATTGACAGTCAGGAAAACAATTGGAACACTCCAAGGCAAAGGATGCTAGTTCAACACCCAGAAGAGTGAGGAGGAGAGACACTAAGCTAGAAAGAATAGAACATGGTCTGTTAAAAGCCCGTGCTGCGATTCTAGAAGCAATTCGCAATCCGAGTGCCAATTCATTGACAGAAGACGAGGACTATGTTCCACGAGGCCCCGTATATAGGAATGCTTATGCGTTTCATCGGTATTGATCAAAGACTTTTTTCATTTGCAACTTTTTCTTGGAACCCTCTGTTCCCTGTAAGACTCAGTACCAAAAATTCCATAGTTGATCTGTTATCTTGTTAAAAATACCTTTAATAAAGTAGTTCCAAGTACTATAGGCTGTAACTAATCTACTAATCTTCACAAATATTGCATAAGTAAATTACCTTGTTTTGTGTGAGGATTCCAATTTTGAAAACAATACTAGAACTGGTTCATCATATCCTCTGCTAGTCTTACTCTGTTACGCAAGAATACACGTCAAAATATTAACTGATAACCAGGATGAAGTACATTCAGGAGATCTGCACTTCACATATCCTTGAAAATCAATGCTGCAGGAGTTATTTGGAGATGGAGAAGTTATTTAGGGTATATGTCTACGAAGAAGGAGAACCGCCTTTGTTCCACGATGGCCCATGCAAGAGTATATATTCGATGGAGGGAAGGTTCATTTACACTATGGAGATGGGAAACAAGCTAAGAACAAGGGATCCCAACCGAGCTCATGTCTTTTTTTCTTCCATTCAGTGTCGTCAAGATGGTGAAGTTTCTCTACCAGCCCAATACTTTTGATATTGGACCCTTGAAACGAACCATTGCCGACTATATCAATGTCGTTGGTGGCAAATATCCATACTGGAATAGGAGTCTTGGTGCAGATCATTTCATGCTCTCATGCCATGACTGGGTAAGTAAGATCTCTTATTACTCGAAAGAAATTAAATAGTCAGGATTTTGACTATGAGATTCTTTTATGTACCCTGATTTTAATTTTGATGCAATATTTTTACTTGCAGGGGCCGCACGCATCTGCTGCCACATCTTATCTCTACTCGAACTCCATTCGAGTCCTATGCAACGCCAATGCATCTGAGGGCTTCAGTCCTTCCAAAGACGTGTCACTCCCGGAGATCAACCTCCAGACGGGCGTCACTGCTGGAATCATTGGGGGACCATCACCTTCTCGTCGCCCGTTCCTTGCCTTTTTCGCAGGGGGACTCCACGGCTACATACGATCTGTCCTCTTGAAGCAATGGCAGGGTAAAGACGAAGACATTCAAGTTCATCAGTACCTTCCCAAGGGAGTGTCATACTATGACATGATGAGGAAGAGCAGGTACTGTATCTGCCCGAGTGGGTACGAGGTCGCCAGCCCAAGGATCGTGGAAGCAATGTATCTTGAGTGCGTGCCCGTCATAATCTCTGACAATTACGTGCTTCCTTTTAGTGATGTGCTTAACTGGAAGGCCTTCTCGGTACAGGTTGAGGTCAAGGACATACCCAACCTCAAGAAGATATTGATGAATATATCACCGAGACAATACATAAGAATGCAGAGGAGGGTGAAAATGGTGCAGAGGCATTTTGTGGTGAATAGTACTCCAGAGAGGTTCGACGTGTTCCATATGATCCTCCATTCGATATGGCTTCGGAGGCTTAATGTTCGGGTTCAACTTCAGGATTAATCGAAGACGGCTTATGAAAGTAGAAAGGCTTATCAATCTTGATTCAGTTGTGTTGATAATGGGTACTGATGATTTTTAGTATGTAATTGTTCAGTGTGAGTGAACTGATATCTCACGATCCCAAACCTTCAGGTTGCCATTTTCCAACTAGTGTTGCTCAGAATCCTTTATGTTATCTGTAGCAGTAATGGTTTATAGATTAGTGATACAACATAGTTTATGGGCGAGTTCTGACTTTGTTTCCAAAGAAATCTGTTGCATGGCAGAAGATTCTGAATTTGAGAATTACCACAACTTGTGAGATAGAGTTTTCTGGGAAGCTGAAGATACACAGCAATTCTAAGACCGACGATGCCAATACTATTGGCAATAAGAACAGGTCGATAGATAACATTTGATATGCCAACATGAACTTCACGGCAAGATGAGCTGCTCTGGGACATACTACGGTAACAAGATACAACATCAAATCAAACTGTATATCCAAAGAATCGTACAGGGCACATGAGATTGAAGGCATAATTCATTTCAATCTTACGTATTTGCGGCAGTAATGCAGTAACCTGTGAAGCTTACTGTCATCAGCTCCAGCAATGTCTTCCTCTGAAAAAGCAGGCTTCTCGAAAATCCACTTCTCCAAAATACATGCAATTCTTCTGAGCTGTTGTTGATCCAGATCAAGGTAAACAACAAAAGGCTCTCTAGTTGAGATTTTCAAAAATCACATCAAATGAATCAAAACACGGGGGTTTTTAAGAGTGGTATGAAGATGATACTAATAAGAATCAGAATTAAGTAAAACGAAGGATACGGATGTGGCTGTCGCATAGGATTTATGACCATCAGGGATGATGTTGGGGCTTCCAGCCAAATCCTCCATTGGATGACTCTTGATGTCTTCTTCAATGAGATGAGATTTATCTACAAAAAGTGATGCAAACTGCTGCAGGGTTGAGATACTGATATCATTCTCTTGGACTTGACCTAGAATTCCTGCCATGATGCACCAGAATGCATTTCGGGCTTGCGGATCATCAGAAAGGAAGGGTAAAATATCAAGCAGGCCCCGTAGAAATGCAAAATCTGGAAGGATGGACATTGCAATGCATTAGTTAAAATTCATACAGGATAACAGCACTCCAAGCAGGAATTTTAGTATATACCTTGTGAGAACTCAAACGCGAGATGCTGCTCATCTATTAAAATATTTGCAATTATGACAGTAGCAGAAACACAAGAGTTAGCAACCTGTTTCAGAAATATTTTTCAGAATCATCGATGTATAGCAAGTACAAACAAAATAAAGGTTAATTCTATTAGTACCCCCTTAAACTTTACAGAAAATCTCCTCAACTAAGAAAATCCCAAATAACTACCTTGAAGTATCCTCAAAATTCCCAATAAACCACCTTCCACTAAACAACAATTGAAGGATAGTAATATGGGTTCACATAAAAGAGAGAACATTCATTGGGATTTCTTATAGTAATTTAACATAAGGGATTTATTGGGAAATTTAAGAATAGTTCAAATTAGTTATCTAACATTTTCTAAGTTGAGGGGGGTTTTACGGGAAATCATAAAAGTTTTAAGGGGGTAATTAGCTCAAAGTATATTTCCATAGTTTTATCATTCACAGTAAATTATTCCCAACTCCTATTGCCGGATAAAGCTAACAGATCTATTGAGATATATTTCACAGTTTATTTTAGGCCGCAGAACAATTCTAGATAATTTACTACCATACCTATTTCCAATTCCTTCCTCTTCTTAGGATACTTTAAGACTAAAAAGGATAAAGATGTTATTGTCCTACTTTGAACAAATTTGTGATGTTAATGTTACATTTTTAGTGCAAATCCTATTTTGAAAAAGAGTCTTCTTTGCTAGAGTTTGATTATGATGATCCAATGCATTTTCTTCTAAATCCTATTTATTGTCTTTGGAATCATTTTTAGGACACAGATTTGGAATCAATGCCACCCAAATAGGATAAGCCTGTACAGGTGTATGTATACACAGTGAGCTACCAAGCTCAACTCAAATCCAGCAACCGTGCCAAGTTTTTCTACTTCTGCAGTTCCTGATACACAATTAAGTAAGAATCTTGGTATCCCCTTTCATTATACTCCTTCCACTAACGATGATGCACAATCTAATCTTGATCATCCAATTACTCTTTGTAAGGACAAATGAAGTTGTACTTTGTATCCTTTACATTATTTTATGTCGAATACTTATTATCTAATTTTATGTCTTATACTTATTTTTCTCCACCTTTTCATGCTTTTGTCTCTTCCACTAATTCTCACTCTATTCCCGTCTTTGTCAGAGGCCTTATAAATCCAGATTGGTGAGTAGCTATGCGAGAAGAGATAACTCTAGAGCAAAATAAAAATTGGGACTTTATTAGTCATTTGTCGAAGGGGGTATACATTGAAGCTCCATCTGGATGGTTCTCTTGATCGCCAGAAGGCTCGTTGGTGGCCAAAGAGTATTCTCATATGTATGGCACAGACCAATGTTTTAAAAAGCCCATTATATAACCCGTTATAACTCGTTATATAACATAACGCCGACCAATCGTTATGTAACAGGTCAAAAAAACGCAATATTTGATAGCTATAATTATTTTGCCCGTAACTTACGTGACGTTATTAACGTAATGTATCATAACCTACATTATGGTGCAAGTCAACTTTTTATAAATAAAAACTCATATTCTTCCAGTCTAGGGCAAAAAAATCCCCCCAAATTCACCCGCTCGTTGTCTTCTCTGCAACCTCATCGTCGTCTCCTCGTCAGCACCGAGAAGAAGACGAAGAAGAAGAAAGAGAAAGACGTACCTCTCTCCGATCGACAGCAAAAGAAGACCTACCTCTGGTGGTTCTCCCCGACGTCTTAAGCGGTGGTTCTCCGTCTCCAAGCACAATTATTAAGCTCTCTCTCTCCCCCGATCTCTCTTTCACCAGTCCCCCCAGATATTTTTCTCCCCCCGATCTCTCTCTGCTCTCTCCCTCTCCTAATCTCTCTCAATCTCTCTCCGCTCTTTCCCAAGGAGAGAGAGCAGACAGAAATCGGGAGCGAAAGCAGAGAGATCGGAGGGAGAGAGAGTGATGGGGGGAGAGAACAGAGAGAGATCGGGGGTCAGATATAAGAGAGAGTGAAGAACAATGATGTATAATTTACTAGCATATTGTAAATTGAATTATGAATTATAATGAATAGCATGATTAAAAATTATGAATTATAATTGATTTATGAATTATTTTGGATTGAATTATGAATTTGTGTATTGAATAACATGATTAAAAATTATGAATTATAATGAAATATGCGGATCATATTGTTGTTTGTGTAGATGAAATTATGAATTATAACTTGTGAATGTGAAAAATTGTTGTGAGACTTGCTAAAATGTGTTATATATTGTTTTGTTATTTTTTAGATTTTCCAAAATTATTTTTCTATTTATAAATTTTTTTAATATAGTATATATATTTATTTTTATTAAATAAATATTAAATCGCGTAACTTATGTTATGTGTTACGTTATAACCTATGTTAGCATAACAAAAGAAAAAGTTATTATTACGTTATCATTATTTTAAATATTGGCACAGATTATTAGGATACTTTCTCCCCTGTGGCTAAAATAACCTCTGTCTGACCCTCATTTTTTTACTACTCATCACTTGCCGTTATACTAGCTTGACATCAATAATGCTTTTCTTCACATCATTCTTGATGAAGAAGTCAAAATAGAGCAACCACCAGATTTGTTGCTTAAGGAGGAGGTTTATCGATTAAGAAAGTCCTTATATGGATTCAAAAAGTCTCCTTGAGCATGATTTAAGAGATTTGCCTCGATTGTTCATGAGTTTAGACTTCACCATCCTCAGAAAAATCATTCAATATTCTTTCGACTTCACTAGATGAAGCGGATTCTCTTGGTTATTTATATGGATGATATAGTGATTATTGGTGATGATGCGAAGGGAATTGGTGAGCTGATGTTCTATCTGCGACATGGGTTTCAAATGAAGCATTTAGGGCAGTTGCGCTATTTCTTGGGTACGAGATGGTGAGATCCAAGGTTTTCAGCAAAAATATGTGTAGGACATGTTTTTAGGAACTGATATGTTAGGGTGTAGGCATGTTGATTCTCCAATAGATCCAAACTCCTAGCTATTACTTAATTTTGATCATGGGGAGATTTTGGATAATCCAAAGCGATACATGAGGCAGTAACTCGACCATATAGTGTGGTAATCAATTCTTATTCGCTCCACAGTGATTGGAATGTTATCATTTTACTTGAAGCGTGCCCCATGCAGAGGACACTCATATTCATATTGCGGTCATGGATGTGTAAATGATTTTTTTAATGCAAATTGGATAGGCTTATTGATTGATAGAAGGTTCACTACTGGTTATTGTGTGTTTATTAGAGAAAATCTCGTCTTATGGAAGAATAATAAGTTGTGGCTTCTAGATCCAGTACAGAGTTTAACTATCAAGCGACAACAGATGCTACATGTGATCTAATTTGGAGACGAGATCTTTTGAATGAGCTTCATCTTCTACCTTCATCTCCGATGATACTATACTGTTATAACACGACATCTATTCATATTGCAAAGACACGTCTTTCATGAACGTACTAAGCATATTGAGATTGATTGTCATCTTATTCATTAAAAGGTAATAGATGACAAAATCATTCAGATTCGACATGTTTACTATGCTAATTAGATTTGTTGAAAAACCTCTTTGAGGATCACGAGTTCGATTAATTTGTGACAAGCTGGGCATGCATGATGTATATGCTACAACTTGAATGGAGTGTTAGAAAATATAAAGATGTGAATGGTGTTTTATGAAAAAGTCTCTATATATAAATAAGAGCTAAGAGATGAGAAATATTTAATATTACTCTCTAATTTTCTCTAAAAGCATAAACTTCTTCTAGAAAAATATAAACAAACCTACCACCAATTTGTATCTTAAAAAGATAAGCACCATTTTGAGTTCCTCCTCTCTCTATTTCCTTTCATAGTGATGGCGGGTAGTCTCTGACTCCCTATAGCGGTTGGAGGAGCAATCAGAGCGAAGGGTAGTCGACGGTGAGTCATACTTCTTTTATGTCACCGGCAACAACAAGGTTAGTTTTTGTTTTTTGTGAAAACTTTTTTGAATATGCGTTTTCAATTTTATCAAAGTGATCATTGATCTGATGGAAGATCTCATAGTTTCTCTCTTTCATATTGAATTTGTTTGAGTGTTTTCACTATCATAATTAATCATTTTGATTCAATTATAGTTTAAATAACACTTTATATCTCTTTATTTCTTTTACTGAACTAATTTTTTTAATTTTTTATCTTTTAAAGACACATCTAATGTATGCGACACACACATATATAAATTATCTATATTTAGTAATGTATATTTATTTAAATATCCATCCTGCTTTAGTGACCGTTTTCTACTTTAGTGTGCATAGCAACACTTGCCAGTGTTTAAAATATCGGATATTGACGATATATCAGTCGGCAAAATGACATATCGGATACCGGGTGATATATCGCTATATGGTACTAAATACCAGATGTAAATCGAACGTTATACAGGTGAAGAATATACATGTGATTGCTTATATAAATCATATGAAACTACTTAAAATAAGTTTAGAATCATAAACTCATAAGGGATACTTATCTTTTGTAGAAGCTCCTCAAATGCGTTTGTAGAAGCTCGTCATGTGGCAATATATCGGATATTTTCATCTTGGATATCGGCCGACATATCGGTCACGTGGCGACATATTGGCCACGTGGCGATATATCGGCCCATATCGGTCTAAAAAGACATCCGGTAAATTTTTTTACAATACATGTATATCGGCCGATATACCAGTATATCGGCCGATATTTAAAACAGTGACACTTGCTCAATATACTACGTTTTGTGCTATTTAGAACACTACTTAAAGTACTTATTCAGTTTGCCTCTAAAGCTTGGCTTTACCATAACTTTAGTTGTATGTTTGCAGAGGTCTCTAGATCTTTCAAAACTATGTTTCACCATACAAAATCATTTGTAATAGAGGAAACTCGATGAATTTGTAAGCCATGTTTTGGGTGTGTTAATGGTCCATGTAAGAAAATAGAGTTCCCGCTTTGGTTTTGTTTCAGTTAATGTTTATTATTACTGAGACTGAGCTTAATGGAAAAGAGGGGCATTTAGGGAAATGAAAAATTAATATTTGGAGGCAATGTGGTGATGATAGTTGAAAACCAGCTTAGGGATTACAAGTGCTAAATAACCCATAGTTGAAGGGTGTTATTTGCAATTAACCTATTCTAAATTATTCTAGTAACATGAATCCTTAAAGCAAGTATCACTATAAGACAGTGGCAAGCCTTTTTGCAGTTGGCAACAAGTGTAGGGTTCAAATTTGGCTTGCAGCAGGCTAGAACCTATCCTTTGAAGAGGGGAAAAAAAGAGAGACCCTGAAACCTGATACTCTAACAGAAAACTGCAGTATGGTACAATCTCTCTATTTGATTCAAAGTACGTCTGAACTGTATACCAAGATATGTAGGTTCACTTCTAAATATTAGAAAATTAATTGGAACTTGTTTCAGAAAAATCTGAGTTCATTAATTTGCATCTCAGCATGTCAGATTGCACATGTTTGTCTGAAGTAGAAAACAGAGTACAGTATGCTATAAGTTCAAAGCTGTCTGTGATAGCAACCATTTGTCACTCTAAGTTATATAGGATTTGACTGTTTAAATGTTTCATCATTGATGGATAAACTACATGCATGTATGAAGTATTATAAGTTCCTCATCACACCAAGCATACCTCAATTTTGTCAGGCAGTTTGACCAGACCACAAACTAATGGGAGAAGTTCCTCATTTGAAATGATAACTTGTGAATAATTATCAGTGGCAGAAAGCGATTCGACTAAACCAAGAACTTGATCAAGATTAGAGGACCTGAAATATCATTATTGAGAACATTAACTGTCATGTATATGATAGATGCACCTAGTTAAAACATATAAGACCAAAAAAAAAAAAAAATCTCAAACCCAACAGAAGTTGCATCAGAAAATTGTATATAGAAGTGAAACCAGGCTGCAAGCTACAACACCAACTCTACTATATCACCGCAAAATAGGCACAGCAGGCATAATTATGACATCTTGACTTGGATCAACAAAATAGGTTAAAATTAGTTGGTTGAAAAATTATCTGATTATTAGAATTTTCATCCAGGTAGATTGTACTACCTTTTAATTATTGTAGCTTCATACTCGGCTACTTTGTTGGTGCAAGGAAAAGTTGAGCCTCTACATGAAAGACTGTGACTTTGAACCTGTTGCTGAACGAGCGGCGCTCCTGGGCTGCCTTTTGATACTTGATCCATCAAAATGTAATGGCCACAACATTATGTTTGCAGAAGAACCACTTCCTCATCCTGAACGATCAGCCTTTTTCCAATGTCAAGCAGGCGACCAACCAAGAAATTGGTCAGATCATGTCCTTTGAGCAATTGCTGAGAAAGGCACGTGAACGTGAAATCTAATAGGGAGAGGACCCATTAAGTCATTTATTATGTAATAAGTAGTTCAAACCAACATTCATTCATATTCAAATGCAGTGCATTCTTCCTAGATTTCCTGATCCAACTGAGCTTTTTTGCAACTCCCTCATTTCAACTTGCATCCTTACGAGTCCCGAGGCAATTTCAAAATTGTGAAAGATTGCACAGTGGCCAATAGAAGAGAAACAGCAAATGAAAGAGGTGGAAAATATATATGAAGAATTAAATAGACACTTGATCGATCAATTATTATGTAACTATATGCCAGAGTTTACTAACTCAAGCCATAACATTTACTACAATAAAAGTCTACTTGACTATGTTGGCTACTTGACTTGGACAACAAGGCTGGTAATAAAAGTGAAGGATTTTGAACTATAAAATCCAATCCAAGGGTTACAAGAAAGGAATTTCAAACTTCCCCTATGACGGACGACTTTTGGAAGACATGGAGCATGTTTAACTAAGCACGCCATAGGTTGTTGTGGGTTGATCTCGCACTAACACCTCAATTGAAGGATTTTTGACCATCCTGAGATGTCATCCCAAAGGTGATCTTTCGGAACGATTACCAAAACCTCCCGTCATTGCTTTGATACTTGACATTCGGAGCATATCTTTATCCAGGCTAGCAATTTTGTTACAAGTGATTCTCCAACCACAAGTTAAGAACAAAGAGAAATATGCTAATGCAACCATTGAAATTGATCTTCGGCAACATTTTTGGACATGGCAGATTGTTGAGAGTCCAACAATCAAGGTGTTGAATGGTGATTATTTGTTTATGAGAATATTCTATTGTCAAATTTTTGGGGAAAAGAACTAATAGAGTGGCACAACTGTAATTCCATAACATTTCTATAAGTAGGGGTTTTCTGTTATTTTGTAGTTTTCTATTCCTTTTGGGACATATGCGTTGTTTCTATGCTACATAAAAAGGGAGTTACCCCTAATTAGGGGTGTCCGTTTTTCTCTCTTTTATCTCTGTAAGATATAGTAATAATAGTTAATTGGTAAAGTTAATTCAGTTATATGTCATATTAGTATTTGGAGTCTTATAGAGTCCTAATAAATCTGCTGCATGGCAGAAGATTCTGAATTTGAGAGTTACCATACAACTTGTGAGATAGAGTTTTCTGGGAAGATGAAGATATACAACAATTCTAAGACGACGATAACAATTAGCAATAAGAACAGAACGATAGATAACATTTGATATGCCAACATGAATTTCACGGCAAGATGAGCTGCTCTGGAACATACTACGGTGATAAGATAAAACATCAAATCAAACTGTATATTCAAAGAACCGTACAGGGCCCATGAAATTGAAGGCAGAATTCATTTCAATCTAACTTGTTAAGCAAAGGCCTAATTAGAATTGGACACATACTCGAGGTGTTAGATTTTCAGATGCAGATTGAGGAGTCTCATCTATTAGTATGTGGGCAATCACAAGCTATCATGGATTTGTTGGAGGGAATCTTGTCTTGGAGTAAAATATAGAGGTGGTATCAAAGATCTAGTGATGAGCCAGAACATCGTGTGATAGCTGATTTGACTTGAGTTGGTTTGAGTAAAGGATCGCCTAATTTCACTTTAGAATCCCCTATGAGGTTATACTATGACAATCAAACTACCATTCACACTACTAAAAATATTGTACCTCACGAGCACATAAAACACGTTGAGGTAGTCTATCATTGCACCATAAGGTGGCAGAGGATAGTCATTCTGACTCGACATGCATCATCAACTCACCAGTTGAAAGATATATGCTCAAGAAGCCTATTGAAAAGACCCGAGTTGATCATATTTGTGACAAGTTGAGCATGTACGATGTATATGCTCTAACTTGAAGGGGAGTGTTATAGAAATCATTATGTAATTAAAAGTCATATTGCTATTCTGAGTTGGAATTGTATTTGCCTATGAATAAAAATATAAAGATAGGACTCTTCAACTCTCTACTTCCTATAATCTAAATCGTTTTAGGAGGAAGTTTTATTGAAAGAATAAGATTTCTATAGCACGACGGTATTGTAACAGTAAGATGTTCAACAAGGTATTAGTCTTGTGCACGATGGGTTTACTTTTCATCATTAGTGGTTAAAATCCTATGCATGTATCGAGAATTATGAAGGAACAACATCAAAGTTTATTTAGGTTCGGGAGCCATTTTACATGGCTAGATATATTTATTGGACTTTAATCACAAATACTTTCAAGTAAATCCCAGGTTTGTGTCCAACCATGTCGAACAACATTTTCATGACACTTGACACCTATCAGATACACCTCAGTACACCTCAGCAGTGTCGAATTTTGGTAGACCAAAACATTGTGTAAGAAGTGTGTTGGCTTAAAAAAGAAAATCTAACAGTTGTATGTCGAACCCCCTTTAAACCATATGTTGCTTAAGCATATTATGAAGGAATATTATTATATTCAATATTAGAATACTATTTTAATTTGAATGTCCTTATTTAGGAGTTTTCATATTATTTAATTGCTCGGGCATTGCCCTGATCAATAAGATATACAAAATTCAATTCTTTCTAACTTGTTTAACACGGTGTCAAAGCATAAACCCTAAATGATTAGATCCACAAAATTTCTCGCAAGCCCACACTGGAACTCATGCCCATCGCCGGACCATTGCCACTAATGTGACCATCGGAGGTTAGATCGAGATTGCCTCTTTGGGTCTTTGCCACCTTTATCCTCCATGCACCGAGTTACACCACTCTTCGACTTGTCCACCGTTTGGGTTTCTTCAAATCCAACCCGCTTGGGACAGAAAACACGTGCAAGCTCTTCTTTAGTGGCCTAAGTTGTCACATTGCCTCTATTCATCAACCTAATTTTCACACATCAGGTTCTTTTTAGCAGTCTATACCAAGTTTCAATAGTTTGTTCTTCTCCATTAGCAAGCAATCAACATCAAGCTCCTGATCTTTGTTAGCTTGCTCATATGAGATCCGGAATCTTCAACATTGCAAATCACGTCGTCCCGATTCCGCAACCCCAAAATTCAATTCTAGACTATGGGTTTGCAGATCTTTTTTTTCCTTTGACTTGTCTTCTTCATGAAACAATGATGAAAACAACAATCTCCATGCAATCACCAATGCAAGTCTTCAATTAGAATAATCTTTGATTAATTATATGCTACTCAATCACATGCATACCTATAATTAAATCCTTTGCCAAAATCCTAGTTCAAACTATACCGACCTTCGCGGACTCCTCTGTTCCTAGTCCTTCTGTGTCACCCTAGTCCGCTTCCAACGAAATTGCTCATCCATAATTCCGTTCATAGTTCCTCTATTTTAGGAACTCCTTTGTTTCCCTCACCACTTTCAACAATACCTGTCCTGGATCTCCCTCATCCATTTTCCGATGATGACACCCATCCAGTATTCCGCCCCAGGCTCTTTTGTTTCAAGCTCACATGTGCTGATGACAGTCCTAACCATCAACTTTCATTTTTTATTTCACTAGCTATTTTATTGTTATTGTCTCTCTCTCTCTCTCTTACTCATTATTCAAACTCCCGATGTTTCATGTACTGTGAGTTTGTGAGGGAGAGTCAATGAATATATTAGATTCATGATTAGAATACTATTATAATTAGGATTTCCTTACTTAAGAGTTTCTAGTTTCCATATTATGTAATTATATATCTATATATTCTCAGACACTGCCCTCATCAATAAAATACCAAATTTAGTTTCTCAATTGATTTAATTTAACACATCCATAAAAACGGACTCTTCAACAAACACCTAACAAGCATGAGGACATCATAACTCATTGTTAAGCTCACAAGTGACTGGAATCTAGGATTTACTTGTTTGATTTCATAGTTTGATTAGAAGATACTCATTTAACTCATTCCGTTTTATTTTCCGTTCAACTTCTAATAAAACATGTCCCAATCTCTATGGTTTGAGATTTATTATAAATAGGCACGCACAATATAGTCATGTTTTTGTGTCCCCATATTCCACTGTTTTAAGGATTTGCCACGTCCCATGTACGTATTCATGCTTCCTAGACTAGAATGATTGGGATTGTGATAGTTCTTGTCTAAAAGATGTTGACTAGTATTGTGCTAGCTTTTATTATAAGGCATTTTTAGACTATTCAGGTGCATATGACCTGATTGGTTTCACAGGTTTTCTTAGGATTAGGCTAAAGGGACAAAATTTGTTGCGACTCCTGTAGGGATAAGAGGGGTAAGCTAGTTCTTTGTGGTTAAATGGGAAAGGTGAGGAGTAAAGGGATGTTTCAAGGATTGGCCTAAGGGAAAGCAACCAGTGTGTCAATTAAGAAGAGTGATACTATATAGTCAATAGAGGGCTTGGACTTCAAATAGACTTACATTACATGGGTATTATTTTGGTAGTGAAAAAGATGTGATGCTAATGTAGTAGAGGAGATAGCCCTTGGCAAAGCATAATGGGGAAGATTAACTGATATAAGTGACAACAGGGTGTTGGGGTACAAGCTGTATTGTTGTTGTTGATGGTGGTGGTGGCGGCCTAAGGTCTTAAGGGGATAAAGGAAAATATATAACTTGGATACAAAGGAAGCCTTTAGGAGACTAAAAGTGTATATAGCAAGCAAAGACATTTTTCTCAAAAATCAAAATCTATATTATTTGTACTCATTTTAGTTATTTTATTTTGGCGGGTTGTCCAAAGTTGAATAAACCTCAAATTCTCAGAGATTACCTCAATGATATGTGCATCTACAAATGCATTTATGTGAATACGCACATGCATGAGATTATCCTTTATACCCAATGTTGTTATATGAAAATATGTTAGAAGTAATATGCATACACGTGTATATCTAGCGTATAAATTTAGCAGTTATCTGAAAACATGTTAGAGAAAATATGCATGCATACATGTCTATCTATGAGTGAGTATACATATAGCACTGACAACAAACCAGGCTCAGACCAGACCTATACATATATACTTCTCGAGTTTGTCACATGTCCTTCTATGCTAGTATCAAGTTTGGAACCAGGCTTAGACCATATACAGTTACAAGCCTACTTTGGTAGAAAAGGTTTCAAATCAATCCTAAGGGTATGTAATAAAGTATTTAGGGAAAAAAAAACTTTCATCACTTTCTACTCTTAGCATTTGGTTTCGTGCTCAAGGTTTATTTACTGAAGCTAGGGGTTGAGTTCAGATCTTTAGAAAACACAAAGTAATTAATTGCCTTTTCACCAATGGGGGAGTGCTTTCAGTAAAAGCCTTTTGGCCTTACATGGTGCATCACAGTTGAATGTGATTTACTATAGCAAACATCAACTTTTCTCTTCTTCTAGATTTTCATAGTCTAGGAGAGTTTGGCAGAGATCCTTTTTGGTTGCAAGAGCTTAAACTGCAAGCCAATAAGGTAGGTTTCCCTCTCCATCCAACCACCCAAAGTGGTGCTGGGGCTAGCAGGGGCCATGTCTCTTCAAAGCATTTTAAACCTCAACACAAAGCACTGTGAACTTTTCTTTAATTTGAAATGTTCCTTAAATTTAAGGTATATTGGTCCCCCATTCATCTGTTGTTTAAAAAACAATTAATTGACTCGTTCCTATAGTGTTTGCCTTCCTCTTTAAATGTGGCCTTTAATTTCTTTTAACAGCGATAAAGCTACACCTATATTTCACAAAAAGACAACAATAAGGGAAGAACAATATTCTATAAGAATCAACTTTAACTAATAAAGATGCTCTTGCCAAAAGTGTAGATGTTTTTATAGCAAGTGTTGAATGGTCATATATAATCTTTCCATTGATGATTACCGACAATTCAATAACTAAATGTAAAATGCTTCTTTCTTATATCTAGCAAATAAGAAAAATCAAAGAGAGAAATAAGAGAAATATCACATCGATGAACTTCTTTCTTGCTACATTGATCCTACGTCCCTGTGAAGTTTGTAAGGTCTTTCCTTTTTCTTTATTCTTGCTTACAATTTAATCATGATCTGATGATAAAAAAAATATTGTTCTACTTCATTTTTTTGCTAGACAAGAGATACTGAAAGACGAAACCCTCTCTTCCAAATATGACAAAGTGATCAATTTTCTATCCAACATGTTTACTGTAGCTACATAGTGTCCCCAACAAGAAATCCCAACTCTGTCCCTGCAACCAGCCCTCTAGGATTTATGGATGGGGCAATCTCTTGTCAATAGTTTCCTATACTAGGATTTTGACACCTGCCTATAGGATTGCCATCAGGCTGACAACCAGTTATATAATATTGTCAATCTTTCAAATGAGCCTAGTTACCATTACCCCAGTGTTATGAGAAAAGACTAAATGATGATCATACTTTTTACCCTTTTTTTTTTTTTTGTAGGGGGGGGGGGGGGGGGGGGGGGGGGGGAACTTGGTGACTCCCAAAAGGATTCGAATCTGACTCTTTCCCATTCAAATTCCATGTTAAGACATCCAAATGAAAGATTCACTCCATCAAAGTTGATCTACATTATTTAAAGTGCCCTATGCAATAAGTGAAAACAAAATAACGACCTAAATAGCGAGTTAGTTAGTTTAACAATCTAAGATTTTTGGCCCCTCACAAAATTAGTGTGTACCAAAGTGTGTTTAGATCATGATAAAATGGTTGCATCAAGAATTTATTTTACATTCCCAGACACATAGATATAGCAACATGCTCCTTTCAGCCGTTCATTTCGTAACTCATTAATGCATGGGCAGAAAAAACGTCTATAACACTTGATTTTTAGATTTTAGGCAACTTAAATGATTTAGATCAATTTTAATGGAGTGAATTTTCTATTTCAATAGCCTAAAGTTAAATTTGAATGGTTAAAAGTCCCTCCTCCCTCCACACCCCAACACCCCACCCCCCCCCCCCCCCACCCCAAACCCCAAAAAAAAAAAAAAAAAAAAGGGAAAAAAAAGCGCGCGCACACACACAATATGTACATATTCTCTCCCCCTATATTTTTGTCTTGATTATGAAATATTGGTCAATATTTATGGATATTGCACTAGCTTCAGGGAGAATATCATCAATTAAGAGAGGACCACATAATTATGTTACTCATTTACTCTTTGCTAATGACATGTTAAGTCTTTGTTAAAGGCTAACAAATCATCAATCAAAGAGATCAATGACATGTTATATGATCTGGAAGTAAAGGCTGGCCTGCACATCAATAAGAATAAAAGCAAGATATATTTCAGCAGAGTTGCAGAAATAAGGAAAATGCTAAGAAAATTATTGGTTTCCTGAACGATTCTTGCCACCAAGTATCTTATTATGCCTTTCTCACCTGTCTACTTGAACCCTAGAAACTACTTCTCTTATTGGTAACTGTGGACAAAGACTTGAAGGATGGAGTATGAAAACACTGGACGACTTGAATTAATCAAGCTTGTCGTTTATGGTATCCTATCATACTGGATCCAAAGCTTCTCTTTCCCGGTCGGCAGTCTCAGTACGCATACAGCTAGAAAAATTATTAGCCTCTTTTCTATGGAAGGACCAAATGCATGCTTGGAGCATGAAGTCTATCTGTAAACCAAAAACAGGAGGAGTTGGGATTAGAAGTGTATTTGATATGAACAAAGTTGCTAGTCTGAAAAGATTATGGAACTGCTACACATCAAACTCAGTTTGGGCACATTAGATGCAAGATCACCATCTTAAGGAGCATACTATCCAGGAAGCTGAGGTACATCCCGTGGATTCTTATATCTGGAAGGACATTGCTCAAATGAGGCCAGCAGCTGTGTTGCATATGAGAAAAGACCACTCAGGAAATTGGATGTGGACTATATCTCCTACAGGCCAGTTTTCTTTTGTCTCAGCCTGGAACATTGTTAGAAGCCCAGCACCCATTTTTAAACTTCACAACATAGTGTAGTTCCCTTGTCATAGCCCAAAAATGGCTTGCTACCTCCTTCAGAGCTCTCAATGATAGACTTCTCAGTGCAAGTAGACTCAAGAACTTCTCAATTATTGATCAAGATCCCTGTATGCTCTGCTGCAAGGAACCAGAGACAATTCAACAATTGTTCTTCTCTTGCCCCTATTCTACTTACATTTAGGCTCTATGTAAGCTAAAACTGGGTTTATCTCATACAATTTCTGCATTGCAAGATGAGGCTCTGAACATTGAGGAATTCAGTAAAAAGAACAAGTGCTATGTGTTAGCAAGGCTAACAATGGGAGGAGTTGTATGACACATATGGAAAGAAAGAAACAAAAGAATATTCCAACAACATATGCAGAATAAGTTTTTGGTGTTCACAAGCCTATATGAGGATATCAATCTATTGTTGCAGACATGTCATTGGAAAACATCGGCAGACAACAAAGAAGAGGAGATCCTTAGTAACTGGTCCTAAAGTGGTAATGTATTGACTGCAAAGCTAGCTATTCTAACAACTTTGATTTTCTTTAATTGTGGTGGATGGCTATGGTCCTCTCCCACTATACAAGAGAAATTGTTGCCTAGAATAGTTACTAGCTTGCAATGTATTGTATTTTGTGTTATGCTTATTGGTAGTATTAAAATTTCTTACCTTTCAGTGTGTGTGTGTGTGTGTGTGTGTGTGTGTGTGTGTGTGTGAAGCTATCGATTCGCGCTCACTGAGGCCTACCATCTTGGTCCATCCTGTCCATTTTAACATCTGATTTTAAAAGTTTAGGCCAATATCTGACGTGTTTGGCTTTCAGGTTCCGCTTAAAACAAGATGTGACCAGGTGGACCTCCAGGCCAATTACAAGCCCTATATGGCTACATCATAACATAATCTTGAAGGAATGGTCTAAAAGTCCACAAGCATGCTAGTCAAGTAATAATCACTTTGTTTTAAAGATATTATAAAGATGATTGCACAAGCCCTGGAAAGAGACAAGACAAAAAATGACATGAAATCAAATTTAAATAAATAAGGGATGCATTCAACCGTACCTTTCTAGCTTGTTTTCATCTCTTAATTTGGTTAGCTCACCTGCTAATAGACTAGCTACAAGATTTGGTAACCCCAGCTTTATCAGAGGTTGAAGCAGAATATTTGACACTCCTTGATTACTGATTATGGCAAGCAAGAAATCAATGCTCTGTCACAAAAAGACACTATTATCATGTATCCATGATGAACCATCTCTAGCTCATGATTAAAATAATGGAAAATTCACAAAGACTATAATCAGATGGTTTCAGTTCCATTGCATTCCCATTAGCATGGCCTGATAAAATTATCAAAAAATAACTTTGACATCACAATTAGATACAAATTTTCTATGAAATGCAGTGAAAGTATAACAAGGGAAAACAGTAAAATGAAGTGTTTCATACAGATTGGGAGTAGCAAAAGACTAGGATCGGTAAAGGAAGAAGGAATTTCGTTTCCAGTTTCTGTTTCACAACTTTTGAATACAATAAAGTGGATGTCTAATGGAATAATATTGGCATTAATGTCTGATTTTATTTTCTTATACATCAGTGGGGACAAAATTCTCAAAGCTTTATACCAAAACAAACCATAGAGCTTTAAGGAGATCAAGTTCTGGAAGCTGCAACTGGAATATATTAGAGTCAAATATTGCATTAGTAAAATAGTCATTAGCATATTTCAAAACATTCAAGGCCTGTATGAATTTCAGTATTATTAGCAGCATGCATAATTACTGTGTTGAGGTGACAAAGATGAAGAGAAGATCATATACCCTCAATTAGGGTATGGTCATTTATTTATAGAGAAAAAAACACATGCCCTAATAGGACTAAGAAAATACACAATCTATTATTTGGAGCAGGAGAATCGAAAATAAAGAAAAAAAATTATGTCTATTATAACAAAGAATCCTATTTCTATTATAATACCCCCCTCAAGCTGGAGCGTAATGTCAATCATGTCTAACTTTCTACACAAAATTGAATAACTCTTTTTAGATAAGGATTTAGTGAAGATATCTTCAAGTTGACAACTCGATGTAATGAACGAAGTGACTACCGATGTGTTATCACCATGTCTCTGATAAAGTGACAGTCGACTTCAATATGTTTCTTTCGCTCATGAAAAACATGATTATTAGCAATATACGTACCCGCTTGATTATTACAATACATCACCATTGGCTTATTATAGATGATGCTCATTTCAGAAAGAATAAATTGAATCCACATCAATTCACAAGCTATATGAGCCATGTCTCTATACTCAGGTTCAGTATGGAATCAACAATAATATTTTATTTCTTAAATCGTCATGTCACCAAATTGCCTCCAACAAAATGTAATAACCAGTCATAGAACAACGATCAATAGGATCACCAGCCCAATCAGTAACGAAATATCTCTCAATATCCAAATGAGATAAAGAACGATAATACAATCTTTTACCTGGAGCCCATTTAACATACCGCAAGATGTGACAAGCAGCAGTCCAATGAAGCTTAAACGGACTTTGCATATATCGACTTAACACACCCACAACAAATATAATATCAAATAGAGTGACAATTAAATAAATTAGTTTACTAATCAATTGTGTTTACTTTCTGGGATGAGCAAGCGACTCTCCTAGGTTTTGATCAAAACAAATATTAGGATCCACATGAGTATCAATAGATTCAAATCTTAATATACTAGTTTCTTCTAACAAATGAGTAAGATATTTTCTTTGAGATAAAGAAAAACCTTTCAAAGAGCGAGCAATCTCGATCCTTAGAAAATATCTCAAGAAATCAAGGTCAATCATATGAAAATTCAAACTCAAAAAACTTTTCAACTGAATAATACCTAAATGATCAGCTTCAATAACAACAATATCATCAATATAAACTGTAAGATAAATAATGTTGACAGAAGAATATCTTACAAATATAGAGTGATTGGAGGAGCTCCATCTTAATCTATAATTTGCAACAACAATATTGAATTGTCAAATCATGTTCATAGAGATTGCTTCAAGCCATAAATTATTTTTTTTGAGTTTGCAGACCTTGTATTCTTCCCCTAAACCTCATAACCGAGGGCTGAAGCATATACACCTCCTCCTGAAGATATCCATACAAGAATGTATTTTTTATTATCTAACTGTTACAAAGGTCATTGCTTCACCACTGCAACTGATAAAAAAATGTAAACAGAATGCAGACAAATTACCGGAGAGAAAGTCTCAAAATAATCAATACCATAAGTTTGATTGTAGCCCTTGGCAACCAACCATGCCTTCAAACGCTCAATTTATCCATCAGAGAGAAATTTGACACTGTATATCTATCAACAACCAATATCTTTTTTCATGGTGGTAAAGATGTTAATGCACATGTTTCATTAGGACACAAAGCGGTCATCTCTTCATTCGCAACACGTTTTAATCCAGAACCCAACATAGCATCACGATATGATTTTGAGAGAGATACAGAAGGCAATTTGATTGCAAAATTAAAGTATGTAAGAGATAAATGAGAGAAAGATAACACTTGTGCAAGAATGAGTATCTTTTCGAAGAGTTATAGGAAACTCAGACACTTCAGTGGAACTAGTTGACTGATGAGAGAGAGTAAGCTATCAAGATCAGTAATAATTTTCTTACGCCGTTGATAAACTTGAAGTGAGGCGAATTTTCAAGTAATACAGGAAGAGTAACAGAAGTGGTCGAAAAAGTTATAGTAGAACCCAGAGAAGCTGAAAAGAAATGTGTGTTTTCAAAGTGACATCCGCACAAATCACATACTTCCTACTGATTGGATTCAAACATTGATCGTTTTTTTATCCGAGAATATCCTAGAAACACACACCGAACTATTCGACGATCTAATTTATCATGTCATTTTTGAGAATTTGAACAAAACATACGCATCCAAAAACTTTTGAAGGTAAATCAAACAGTTCAAGATAAAGAACTAATAATAGGATATTACCATCTAAAACAGGAGAATGAATGCTACTAATTAAGTGACAAGCAGTAAGAACTGCATCAGCCAATACTTGGGAACATGCATATGAACCAAGTAAATGACAATTTTTTCTTTCAGCGACATTGTTCTGTTGAAGTGTATTATGAGCACACAAAGTTTAATGAATTATATCATGAGAAATACAATAATTTTGAAGAGCATATTGCACTTATTTTCAAAGCACTATTAAATTGTAAAATCTTAAGTGAACAATTAAATCGAGTATTAATCTTTTTATAAAATCTTTGAAAAATAAAGAGAATTTTAGAATGATCTTTCTTTAAAAATAACTAAGTCATACAAAAATAGTCATCAATAAAAGTTACAAAATAAGAAAATTAGACATCTTTTAACTCAAGTAGGACCCCAAATATCAGTATAAACCTCAAACGCAGAACTACATCGATTACTACCCGAGATGAAAAAGTTTTATGATATTTACCGAACTGACATGACTCATACTGTAATTTAGAAATAGCCTTAACATAAAAAAATAATGATTAAATGAATTTTAAAGATGCATGACCTAAACATAAGTGTCACTGGATTGCAGAGTCATCACATGCCAGAGCAAAAAACTCCCACTTTTTGTTGATCACCACATTGAAGATAATATAAACCATCTTGTTCATAACAGCCACCTATCACCTTCTTCGTCTGAAGGTGATGAATAGTACATGATGAAGGAGAAAAAGTAATAGAACACTAATGAGTTTTGGTCAAATGACTCACATATACAAGATTAAAAGGAACATGCGGAATACAATTAACATCGGTTAGTGCGAGAGAAGTGAGATTGACACTGACAGTGCTAATACTATGTTTGAAACTACCATCAACAAAAACTATAAAAGGGGCAGAAGATGTATGAAAAGTGAAAAGGATTGTAGATTTAACAGTCACGTGGGTTGACGGACCAGAATCAATGATCCAAGATGAAGGTAATGGACTCGCTAAACAAAAAATATCAGGATGTGCCAAGGTACCCATGTCTGAAGTAGAGAATGAATGCATTTTTGAACAGAGAATCATATTTAGATCTTGATAGAGTGACAGATTCGTCAACAAAAATACTAAGAATATTATAGTCACATACAATAGATGATCCAAAAATACCAGACAAATAAGCAGCTTGAGGAGGTTAGAAAGGTTTGTCATGCAACTCCCAACATCGGTAAATAGTATGATTGGTTCGATTGCAATGAGTACACTTTCGAAAATTATTCTGACCACGACCACAAACTCAACTCTAGTAGATGAATCACAACTATGAAAAACATACCACCACGGCCTCGAGATGTGTTATCTCAACCATCCTTATATTCAGCCATAATAGAAAGAACTTAAATAGTAGAAAATGAAGAGTGAGAACAAGATTACCCCACAAGCAGACGAGAGATCAGATCAACAATAGAGAATAAATGAATCAAAACATTAATTGTGGCTGCAAAGCATATATAGATCAGTAGAATACCAGCGACAGAGCACTAATAGGTGCAACAAGGCATCAAATAGCAACAACTGCACTTGAAAAAGTCGATGGCAACACCTGTTATTGACAAACAGAGCATAGAAGGCCAGGCAATCCACAACCAGAGTTGTGGACAGTAGAAAAGTAATATAGGTGCGGCAGTGGTTGATGACAGAAAAGGAGAGTCCAACAAGCATCAATGAAAGCGAAACCAAAGATAAGAAATTGTCGGCAAGGTTCTAAATATCGGATATCGGGATCATATCGGATGGGGGTTTTTCACATCGGATATCGGATATCGGGGGAGATATCGGGGATACGCGCATATCGGGCATTCGTATCAGACACTATATATAATGAAATTTGAAAACTAAAAGTTGGTTTAGATTCATAGATATCTACCTAATAAAAATGATGTAATATGCTTGCATAGACAGTAAAAAATGATGTACATTTGCACGCAGTTGTGCAATAAATAAGTTATTTCATTTCGGACGATATATCGGGCGATTTATCGCCCAATATCGGGCGATTTAGCGGCCGACATTTCAAATATAGGCCGTTTTTTGCTGCAAACGATATGGCGAACGATTTTCCCATATCGTATCGGCAGCATGCAAAAAAGGAGATATCGGACGATATCTCGGCCGACTCGACCGATATTTAAAACAAGGATTGTCGGTAATAGTAGGGAACTTCAACTAAGATAGGAGCAGGATCAGAACTCATCGACGAGGGTAGAAGACGTCAATGAGGACGGGAGAGGTGGTAGATGATGTCGACGAGGTCAGATCAGTGGGTATTAGTCATCAGTGATGGCAGAGAACAGATCAGAACTCAACGGCGAGGACAAATGAGATAGCAGACCCCATTGATGATGAGCATAGGAGGTAGTAGAACCCATTGGTGACAACAAAGAAGTGGCAGCAGACGGAGGTTACAGAACTCGTTGATGAGGGTAGGATAAGAGCCGATGAGGTTGGGATTCTGGGTTTAGTGGAGAACATGGGAAGGAGAAAGGAGGAGAATGATGAATAGTGTAATTTTCCAATTTTAACAGAACTCTTTTTGAGGGGAAGGTAAGAAAAGAGGGTGAAGATTTTTGAAGAAGATGAGGCTAAGGTTAGGATTTTTCTTTGATACCATGTTGAGGTGAAGAAGATAAAGAGAAGATCGTGTACTCTCAATTAGGATGTGGTCGTTTATTTATAGAGAAAATAAATACATATCCTAATAGGTTTAGGGGAATACACAATGCCAACCTTGGAGTAGGAGACTGAAATAAAGAAAAGAAACAAAGAATCTTTTTTCTACTCTAATATACTGATAAGATGTGGCCTAAGATTTATGGGAAAACAATTCCACTACATGCATAGGTGACATTACAAATGTGGTTCAGTTGGGACAAGGTGTGTTTCCCTCCTACTCCCTCTCCCTCCTCTTGTACATGTAACTAATAAATAGCTGATTAGTAAGTTCCTTATATCACAGTTATCTCAAAAAGAGAAGGCCTTAGTAAAAAAAAAAAAATTAAATTGGCATAAAGACATGTTTCGCAATAAATTGACAAAAGAATAAACTACTAATTGCAATACCTTTTCTAACAGCACAGGGTTTAATGTGTTCCCAACTATCCAGAGAATACGTATAAGAATTTGATCAGGTAGCAGTGCTTCAGCCCAAAAGGCAAACTTGTTACCTTGAAGACCAGAAGCTAGTAGCCTGTTACAAAAGAACGAACAAGCAGCTAGTCAAGATTTATTCCTCTAACCATTCAATGTAATCATACTCGATCTCAAGGTTTGAGCAATATAAAGAGAGCTGCAAAGGAGCCTTTGCAATAAAGTTTGAGGAAAATTAAGCAAGAAAAAAAAAACCAGAAAAAACCAGAGAAAAACAGAAGAGCGATAAAAAATAAATACCAGAAAGATATATCACAATCGCGATGATTTTGTATAGGACTAATGATGGCAAATGTACCAGAAAGATAGTATTTAGCTGAAATTTTTGTACAATAATACAACAATACTTGTCATCTATAACACAAAGTGATCACAAACACATAGTGATACTAATTTATCAGAGAACAGATAGATACAATTCTTGAAGAGAAATAATGTGCTTTTCTTGGGTAGAGTTCCCTACGATGGTTCAAACTTCAATTCTCAAACTATGCATCTACATTTTTGCACTGACAATGTTTATCCTGTTTAGTCTGCTTGTAGACACTTGGGATGGTTGTTTACAAGTACGCAAGTATAAGATTTCTTAGTTACACCGTTTATATGAAAAGTTAAAATATGTGATAGCACTTGTGAAACTACAATGCATTACTTTTCATGCTGTTTTGTGCCAAAAGAGGGTTAAGGAGAAAAGGAGAAGGAAAAGAGGGAGAAGAAAAGAAAGCAAGTCAAATATATGCACTCAGTAACCTAATATACCAGGTTCATTTATCCTGTACATGCTAATTAGAAATAACACAAAGGCAATATGTCAAATATATGCACTCGGGATGGTTGTTTACAAGTACTTGGGTAAAAGATTTCTTAGTTACACCTTTTATATGAAAAGTGTAACATGTAATAGCACTTGTGAAACTACAATGCATTACTTGACATGCTGTTTTGTGCCAAAAGAGAGGAGATAAGGAGAAAAGGAGAAGGAAAAGAGGAAGAAGAAAAGAAAGCAAGGTAAATATATGCACTCAGTAACCCAATATACCAGGTGCATTTATCCTGTACATGCTAATTAGAAATAACACGAAGGCAATATGTCAAATATGCATCACTCAGTAACCCAATATGTCTACTGTGTAAAAAAAGTCCAGCTAAGTGAAAGCATGTCTGCTTTGCACCAAAGTGAACTTTACTAAAAGAGATCAAATGCAACACGATGTTCCAAAAAAGGACGAAATGCCCAGACCACAATCAGCCTATTTTTGGACACTTCCACTTGTCATCTTGTTCAAGTTAACATTAAGCTATTTAGTTCCCAGTTATTCAGGGAGAAGGCGAGAAATATGGTGATGTTTCTAGTACAACTAGAACATAGCAGAGGCCGTAAGATATACTATCAGATCGCTGTGAGCCTGTGAGATGCTCACGTCCAAGTTAGAATAAGGATTTCGGGAAACAAAAGAAAAGATAATTGCAGCATAGATCTCCAAGAGTGCCACTACCCATCTATAAGCAGACAACTAAAGAATCACAAAAGGCACAAAGACGGGGGGGGGGGGGGGGGGGGGGGTGGGGGGGGGGTGGGGGGGGCGGGCAAGATGACTATCTCAATCAATCTGAAAGGAAAACAGAGTTCAAGAAATATTAAGAAGTATCTCATCCTACTGAAGCATGTTGGATTTACTAAGAAATCTCCATTGACTCTAAAGGACTGTGTCTTTATTAATATTGAAGAGGACTAAAAATACGAGTTACATAAATCCACAAGACTGTCTCTTTATACACACCATACAAGACCAGATCCTATTCTAACTATGAATCCAAATACTAATAGAACTCAAAATGCTGCAAATACTATTTCTATAATATAATATAATCTGTTATATCTAACATTCCCCCTCAAACTCACGATGGTACAACATCGAGAGTTTGCCCAACAAAAACTGAAAAACAAATGCTAAGACTGCAGAAGTTCTTGAAATGTTGATGCTGAATTGCTAAATGAATTACCCAAGACGAGTTGTCGAGTAGCCAAGTTCCCGAAAAAAATTGCTGAATTTCCGAAATAAACTGTTACCAAATTGCCAATAACAAATTTCCGAAACACCAAAGCCAAATAAATATGAAAATTTTCAAAATTCCAAACATATCTTATTCTCATCTGCAGAGTTGAAAGATAAAGAATCAAGCCAGACTGAAGAAAACCAAACTGAACCGAGATGAATTGACGACGATAAACGACCAAATTTGCCGAAATTCAAACCAAACCAAACAAGAAGTTTTCCACACTGAAACCGAAACTGAAACAAATCTGAACCAAATTGAGAGATGAACCAAACCAAAGGAAACCAAACAGAAACTAGAACCTGAACCTAACTAAAGTTGTCCAAACTAAAAATTTGTCCAAACTCGGGGCCAAACTAAATATTCCAAGCAAATTCACCAACAGATCTACTCTTCCATTGTGTGACTAGATGAAGAGCAATCTCCAAACAATTATCTCAAAACCCAAAATATGAAACAAAAAATTTCATGTTGAAAGCGTTGAAATCGGGCCTTTTAAAGTCAATTTTCGCACCAATATGTACAAAATCTACTCCAAATAATAGAATCCGCCAAATCTACCTCCAACATTGCGTTCAAAACACACAAAAATTTAGAATTAACTCCAAAATTACCAAAATCAAACACCAATTCACTGATTTATGAACAAAATAATTTTAGTCGTCTGATTATAACAAAACTTCTAAACCGAAAGAATTTCAGAATTCTAGACTAAGCAAAATAGGAGATGAAATTGCTGAACATAAACTATTGCGAAGCAAAAATAACAAGGACTCAAGCCCTAATAAAAAAGATGTAAAAAAGATTCAAATTTCAAAGAAGATTCAAATTACAAAGAAGATTGCGGAAGCAAATCTTGAAATTCCTTAAATCTATACATTGTTAGATTTACAAAGATAAATCTCTATTGACTCTAAAGAACTACATCTTTATTGATATTGAAGAGGACTACAAAATACAAGTTACATAAATCCATTAGACTGTCTCCTTATACAAACCATACAAGACCAAATCGTATTCTAACTATGAATCCAAATGCTACTGGAACTCTAAATATTGCAAATACTATTTCTATAATAAACTATGCTCAACTATATCTAACAACACAAGCAAGAGTCTAGTAAAAGAAACATGTGTTCATATTATGTGTATATTGGCAAACTGAAACTCTAGAGATACACATCACCTAGCTTATGTGTATTTCAATTAGCACATGTTGAAAAAATATATAAAGCAAGGAGTTCTGCCAACCAAGGCTTTATATATCGGATATCTCGGGTTCATATCAGTTGGGGCTTTTTCATATTGGATAGTGGATATTGGGGATCAATATTGGATGTCCATATCAAACATTTTATATGTGTATGTTGCACGGACACATCAATATTAAAATGGACAAGCACGCGGACACGTGGCAAATGTTTAAAAATGCACACGACATTGCCGCCCGACTCTACCGCCTCCAGCGCCGCCTGCCTTTGATCTCTCTCCCCCTCTGTCTCTCTCCCTTTCTGTCCAGATCTCTCCCTTTCTCTCCCTCTCGCTCAGACTGAGAGAGATTGGAGCAGAGAGGTAGAGAGGGGAGAGAGGGAAAGAGGGAGAGACAGAGAGAGATCGGAGGAAGGGAAGAGAAAGGGGAAAGATCGGAGGGAGGGAAAGAGGGGGAAGAGAGAGATCGGAGATAGGGAGGGAGAGACCCTTGTCGTCGTCGCCCGCGTCCAGAGATAGGAGGGAGAGAGCCACCGTCATCTCCCGCCTCCAGAGAGAGAGAGTGAGAGAGAAACTATTTATGTGAGAGTGAGTCTCTTTATATCTGAGAGAGAGTGAGTGAGACAGAGACAGAGACTCACCCTCTACCTTTATGTTGAGTGTGCTAGGTGATATATATTAGACATGTGATACACATACATTTTTTTACATTTGTTGTAATTTTTTTAAAAAAATTTTGAGCTTTCTATGTAGCATTTTGCGCGTATTGCTCGAGACCGATCCAAGACGCCGCGACCGATGCGTCTCAGTGTCCGCCGAGTCGACGGCCGAGACCAGGACCTTGAACCAGGGCTCTGCAGCACCCAGTCGACGTGCTCTAGGGCCTTTATAGAATCTGTGGTCACCCTCTCTTTCTTGTCTCTAACACTGAGGTGGAAAAAGAAAAATCGAATAATTGTCTTTTAGCTGCGTTGCTTTCAAGCGTTGTGGGCTACTCTAAATGGGCCTGTTCGATTAAGTTGCCCCGACCGACCAAGATGGGTGGGCACTCTGGGCTGTCCAAATAGGTAGGTGTTGGAATTTCATTGCTATATAGAAGTAAAGTGATAACAACTTAGTATCCACATAATGTTGTAAGTTTAAGTATAAACATAATGTTGAAATTATAGAACTCTAAGAAATATTTACATTCATTAGTCAAAGTCACCAATTTGTGAAGTTATATGCTATTCAACATGGAAAGTATATGTATTAGAACAATTACCTGAATGTCTCTGAAAGACAAGTAGAATCATCTAGGAATAACTGTTGGACAACTGTTTCTACCAAACCATTTTTAGAAACGATTGTGCTGCTTAAATCATCATGGCATGCCAGATTTCCAATGATTCCCAGGGAAATTTCCTGCAAAAATTAGATATTAGAATATGTACTAAATATAAGCAAAAAGCATCCTAAAATAGAAAAACACTCCAGCGGTTCTCAGATTTGACGGTGGAACCATCTCGGGTAAAAGATCTAAATTTAAATTAAATAGAAGTTCTACATACATATTAAAGTTACCGGTGCAAGAAAAGCACCCCCAACATGGAGCAGCTGCAGCCTATATTACCTTGGGTAAAGATAAAGTGTAACAATAAATATCTCACATTACATCAAAAGGCACTAGGGACAAAAAAACACTGAAGGACACATAGACCCACACCAAGCACGAAGCAGCTGCAACCTATATAACTATTTTCCTTTTCTGTTGTCTTATTTGGCTTTTTTTTTTTTTTGGGCGGGGGGGGGGGGGGGGGGTGTTGTTGTAGGGGGATTAGGGTTATATAACTATTCATGCATATGTGCTGCAGGAAATGAACAAGCTACCACCATTGTTAATTATCATCAGATCTAAACATGGCATGGAGAGACATCACAGTCAAAAAAAATTTAACAAACAAAATAATTAAATATTTTATTGCCATCTGTCAAGTTGTTAGCTTTATAGGTGTGGTTGTCAAATTCCTAGTCATCATAGGCTTGTAGCTAACAGCAAGAGAGGGACCATGTTACAGAACTTCTATAGAATGAATCAGAAAAAAATTGCATAATTTTAGCGAATTCTCACTAGAGCAATTATGATATTGAAGTCGATCAGGGGCAAGTGTTCAAATCTATTATGGCATAACGATTAGGTGCCTAACAGACCTTTACGTGAAAAAAAAATTTCCAGCTGTGGTGGTAAAAAATCTCACCGTTCGCGGTGGATGAATCTCCGCCACAAGCGATGGACGCTCCCCAATCTAACCTGCCAAAGCACACAAAGAAGTGACACTTTTCGGGTTAGGAGCACCTATGTGATGCCAGCCTAAGACCTCGGGTGTAGAATCAGTATGTGGAATGAAAAATGGGACTGGCATAGGGAAAGTGCCAGTGTGTTTTGAGATGGACTAGCACAGGGAGACTGCTAGTGTGGTGGTGGACTGGAACGTGAAAACTTCCAATATAGTGGAGGTGTGAACTAGCACAGAGAAACTGCTAGTGTGCAATGGTGTGCACTCTGGGGATTAGGAATGCGACCTCCTTCCCTTTAGAGAAGGTTAGTATATACTTAACATGAATGCTGGCGTGGAGCCGGAATTGACGGACTGATGTAACTGTACGATCGCACGTGCTAAATTTATTGTAACGGTCGTAATCATTGGCGCTGATTGGTTAGGATAATGTGTCGGGAATCTGTCATTGTCCAGAACTGTTCACGCTGATAGAGATGTTAAACGTTATGAACGTGGGAAATGATGGAGTTGCATAACTTCGACGGAGATCAAGGATGATTTGTTGCTAGAGATAAAGGCTCGCCTTCGGAACGGGAGGGTCTCGGAGTGGAGGAGACCCTGAGGAGGTGAGGGTATCGGATTGGTAAAGGCCTTGGAGTGGTAAGGCCTCGGAATGGCAGAATGTGGCTCCGGATCGAAATGTTTTCGGGATGGAAGACAGTTATAGGAAGGTCGGATGTGGCGGAAACTTCGAGATAGACTCTGAGAGGTGTAAATGTCTTGGGGAAACTCCTCGATAGCTTGGACATGGGTCATCATCTTGGTGCGGGTCAAATTTTGACGTGCGGGTCAAATTTTGACCACTACATATGCCCCCTTCCTTACTTGTCGGAGCCCGCGGAAGGGAAGTCGGGGGAGCGAAGTGGATCGGAGGGAATCTCAATGCCTTAAACTCACTATAGCGCTTGTGGATAAAGTAGCACACGATGAATCTCTTCAGATCATTATAGATATTCTGAAATTAATTGGAGATTTGTATAGTTGGCTGCAAGTTGTCACATCGGGCGGTTGGATCTCTGAAAAATTATATCATATGTTTCTTCAAATTCTGACATCATTATGTCACATCGAGCGACTGGATGCGCTGAAGAACCACTTCTCTTTCCGAAGTTCGGAGCTCTCCGACATAACACCACAGAGGGATGTGATACAATCACCTTCTTGTGTATCTTGCCGGAGTCTGTCTGGTGTCGTAAGCATTGTCGTGCCTACCGAGGGCTCCTTGGAAGACCTCATTTTGCTGCCTTGGTAGGAAACAGATGCAAGGGGCATAGGATTGCTTGTTTTGGAGCAGTGCAAGGATGGACGACTACTTCTGATGAACAAATCTCTATTAAGAGCCAGGGGATTGTTAATGGTGGCAGGGCTGGAGAGCTTGGATCTGGATCTTCTATATTTTTTTCAAAAAGGTAAACACATAGATGTAATGGAATAACTCGTATTACTCTTGTCATATGTAATCAAATAAATTAATGGATCGGTATTCAGAATGGAAATATCTTTCGAATGAAATTTTTTTTGGAATGGAAATGGCTATGTTTAGATCTTCTCTGGCTTGTTTTTACCATTGGCTTTTAGAATTGGTATGATCATGCCACTTCAGAGTTTGATCTTTACCTCTGGTATGGTTAGTTAGCATCAGGGTGTTGGTAAGTTTGCGTTGTTTTTCAAGTGGGGGGTAATCCCATAAATGATACCCGCAAACTTCAGAGGGCTTTGAAAGGGGAAATCCCTATAGCAGAGTAGGGACTCCGAGTGGGGGACACTCCCACAACAGAGGGTTTCGACTGCCCATGGGCTAAGCGAGAGGGAGCCCATAGGCTGGTGCTTGCGTTGCCACCTCCAAGTGGGGGACACTTCCACACCGGGATGTACAAGTATCAAGATCTGATGAGAGACACTCCCATCAGTGAGGGGGAAAGAGATGTAAACACAGAGATGCAACAGAATATCCTGCATTCGTATTGTTAGATATATCGCAATAAAACATAATAAACGCCATTGAAATAAAGGTGGTTCATGTTCGGATTTTACCTTATTCGAATCTAATATGATCATACCTCTCTGGAACACTCGATCTCTTTCTCCGATAAGGTCAGTTGGTTATGAAGTGTCTTGGTGTATTTACGATGTTATCTTCGAGCGGAGGAAATCCATCACGGTACCTGCAAACTTCAGAGGGCTCTGAGAGGGGGAAATCCCTCCAAAAAGTAGGGACTTCGAGTGGGGACACTCCACAACAGAGGGTCTCGACTGCCAGTAGGCTAATTAAGAGGGAGCCTATAGGCTGGTGCTTGCATTGCCGCCACTGAGTGGGAAACACTTCCATAATGGGATGTACAAGCGTCAGGGATCTGATGGGGAGACACTCCCATCAGGGGGGAAGGGACTCTGAGAGGGGCTCTCATAGTGAAAAATTTCGACTGCCCGCAGGCCAATCGAGAGGAAGCACATAGGCTGTGCATGCGTTGCCGCCTCCGAGTGGGGGACATTCCCACAACAGGACGAGCATCAAGGATCGATGAGGGACACTCCCATCAGCGGGGCACGACTCCGAGTGGGGGACACTGATGAGGACATCATGCCACCGCCCAGGAGCAGGTTCGATCGAGTATACTTCAGGAGGCGACGCGCTGGTCTTCTATGGCTTTAGATGGGACTTGTTTCAGACTTTATTGATAGCAGATGTTTTACCTTTATTTGTTTTCCTTTTATTTTTGTTCTTTTGTGGACGTTTAGTACCACATCGATTATTTTTCAGTAGTCCTCTTTTGTAAAGCCTATATAAGGCCCTTAAACTATTGGAATGGATTATTGAATGATTAAAATTTCACAAATTATCTGAGTAATTCTTGAGTCTCTTTTGCTCTCGAGTTTAGGGTGAGAAGCCCGTGCAAGGGGTGGAAACCCAAATTTATCTTTCCTCAGATTAAATCTCAGTTACGATTTGAAGGTGATTGCGATCCAGGTGGTTTTACATCAGAGCTCCTACAGTGAAGGGATTCGACTGCCGCAGGTTATCGAGAGGGAACCAGTAGGCTGCTGCTTGTGTTGTCATCTCCGAGTGGGGGACACTCTAACAACGGGACATACAAGTGTCAGGGATCTGATGAGGGATACTCCCCATCAACGGGGTGGCACAAAAACTGTTAGAAGCAAAAATGTATTTTATTTAATAATACAAAATAAAATATACGGGCTTTAAAGAAAATACAATCAGTGTTATTTGCTTGAGATACTTCCCTATCCTCGTAGGAAGAATGGATCAGTCAACCACTTTGTATTAAGTGATTGCATGTTGCGATTGAGTAGGAGGCAGAGCCCTTGGCTGTCCTACATTGGCGCCCGCTCCGGATGTAAGAATGTACTCCTTGAGGAAGCCTTATCGGACAAGTTCTTTCAGGTACCACCAGAAGCTTTTGCAGTGGACGGTCTTGTATCTCTTGCTTTCGTGGAAGGAACAATGCTCTTCTACTTTGGAGAGTGTGGGGTTGTATTAAATTGGCTTGGAGCTTCTTACCCACGTTTGGTCCTTGATGGCATTAAAGACTTTGTTGATGGGGAGTCTCAGCGGGTAAAGTGTTGTTGAGCTCTAAAGGATTAGAGTGGATTCAGAGAGAGAATTGGAAACACCTGCTTCTTGAAGGCGGGTTGCCCCCGATTCTGGTTGTTGCATGGATCGGAGTCTTACGCTGCTAGTTCATCTTTCACCATCATTATTGCGTTTGAGAGAGTAGTTGACGGACTCTTCATAGCCTCCTCCGACTGAATGTAAGTTTGGGTCTCCGATAGGACTTCACGCATTCGCGTGACGTCGTACTTCAGCAGATGCTTGTATAAAGGGTGAGAGATCTGCAATCTACTAATAAAACACAGTGCAAATGCATCTTCACTATAGTTGAAAACTTTGGCTAACTGGGCTGAAAGTAGTCGATGTAGGATTTGAGGCTGTCACCTGCCTCATTTTGACGGAGAGGAGGGGTAGTTCTTCTTGGTCGCCCGGCGAGAGGCGTACTAAGCGAGAAATGCTTCGGTTACCTCCTCGAAGTTGTGAAAGGAATGTGACGGTAAGAAGTAGAACCAATCTAAAGTCATGCCTTTCAAGCTGGAAGGAAAAGTTATGACACATGAGGCCATCATTGTGAGAATAGACTATCATTTTATCTTGGAAGTGATTTATGTGCTAAACTGGGTCGCTCGCTCTGGAGTAGTAGTTAAAGGTCGGAGCTGAGAACTTCTTCGGGAACTCGCACTCCAGCATCTCTACGGAGAGAAAGGAGTCAAAGACTTTGGCAGCTGATAGTATTGGTCCGCTACGAAGCTGCAGCTTTGCCTCTGCCTGTGGACCAATTCGTCGAGGGTTTTGATGTCGGAGAGCTCTCCGATCTTTCTCGAAGTCTGGCCGCGTTGAACCCCCGTTTGCAACGAGGCGAGATTGCTTTGTTGTCATAGCTGTCTTCGTACATAGGAGACGTTGGTATGGGCCACCTCGTATTCATG
Organism: Agave tequilana; assembly: GCA_038442645.1. Lineage (NCBI taxonomy): Eukaryota > Viridiplantae > Streptophyta > Magnoliopsida > Asparagales > Asparagaceae > Agave > Agave tequilana. Next base: position 73,815 of record JAVJIF010005212.1, read on the forward strand.
ATGGGCCCATCGCTTTGTGTCCCTCCCACTCCAGCTTTGTCCACTGGTTGTGCCGGAGTGCCTTGGAGGGCAACAGTTTGAGCCTAAAGTCGGTCGTTGAGTTGCCTCAATGTCTCCTTTCCTGAATGGTGCTCTCGCGGTAAGCTTATGATTGCGACCTGACCGGGCTTGTTACTCCATCTGCTCTTTCATATTGGCGAGCGTCTGAAGATCTGGCCTTTGAATAATGGCGGTTGGGCACTGACAGCTGCCCCTTGAGGTGAGGAGAAGCCAGTGTCCTCAGTGGCATGCTGTCGATCGACGACAGGCATGGAAACCGTCCTTCGGCGGTACTGTTGGTGCTACCTTTGGCAGAGGCACCGTTGTAGATGATCGTTAGCTTCTTGGGGGCCATCGGCGCTAGGAGAGAGGCTTTATTAAGGAAGATTTGGTTGGAAAGGAGGGAGACTCGAGTGTGGACTCAAGATCTCAATGGAAAACACCAGTTTGTGGTGCAGTTCGCGGTGGATGAATCTCCGTCACAAGTGACTGAATGCTCCCCGATCTGACCTGCTAGAGTACATAAAGAAATAACTTCTTTCGGTTTAGGAGTACTAATGCGATGCCGACATAAAACCCTTGGACGTGAGAATCAGTAAGTGAAGAAAAAGGAGACTGGCACAAGAAAGCTGCCAGTGTGTTTTGGGATGAACTAGGACAGAGAGACTGCTAGTGTGGTGATGGACTAGATCAGAGAAGCTTCCAGTGTAGTGGGGGTGTGGACTAGCACAGGAAAAATTACTAGTGTGTAAGGGGTGTGTGCTCCAAGGATTAGGGAGGGATGCGACCTCCTTCCCTTGGAGAAGAAGGTTAGTATATACCTGACATGGATGCTAGAGTGGAGGCAAAATTGACGGATTGTTGTAAATGCATGATCTGAACGTGTTGGATTTGTTTGCAACGGCCGTGATCATTAGCGTTGGTCGGTTAGGATTGCATGCCGAAAATATGCTATTGTCCATAACTGCTGCCGCGCGATAGAGACTTTACACGTTATGAATGTGGGGAAGGATGAAATTGCATAACTGTCAGCGGAGATTAAAGATGATCTATTGTTGGAGCTTCAGGTTAGAGCTGGCCGGAGTGAAGGAGACCCTGAAGAGGGGAGTACATAGTGGTAAAGGTCTCATAGTGGTAAAGGCCTTGAAATGGCGGAATGCGACTCCGGATCGGGACATCTTCGGAATGGAAGGCAGCTACAGGAGGTCGGATGTGGCGGAGGCCTCAGGATGGACTCTGAGAGGTGTGGATGTCTTTGGAGGAACTCCTCGTTAGCTTGAAAACGTGTCAGTGCGGGTCAAATTTTGACCATTACACCCACCATGATGAAAAAAA
>JAVJIF010005213.1:0-77811 GCA_038442645.1 Agave tequilana
TCTCAATACAACCTCCACCGAGGCCAACAACAACTAACAACAACACCTCTACCAAAGAGGCTCACAACCAATCTCAATCACCTCACACTTGAGGGATACAAACCAATCACCCGATCACCTCTACCTAAGAGGGATACAACAAGAATAAGGGTGTACAACTTAGAGGTTACAAACAACAACCTCAAAACTCTCTCTTTCTTTCTTTTTCCACAAAACAAAGATCCTAATAGTTTAGGATAGTATGATATAGCTCAAGTGTGGATACAAAGTGTTTTTGGAAACAAGCAACAAAGAAAAACTACTTGGGAAATCTCTTGTATATGATAGAAAATGAAATACCAAATCAAAATCCCAAAACCTAGTTTCTTTGATTTTCTAAAAACTCAAAAACAAATAAGATGAAATCTTTTTGGCTTAAAAACCCTTTTAAAACTCTTTTAAACACTAGAGAAAATCTGAAATTTTTAGCTCTCAAAATCTTATCCAAAACAATGGAGAAATGGGGTATATATAGCCCCTAGGAAAAACTAGCCGTTAGGCTGAGTTGGCAGTCTGACCAACTGCCGGTCGACCGGCCCGGTCGACCGCCAACGGTCAAATTTGTGACCGTTGGGCAACATCGGTCGACCGGTCCGGTCGACCGAAATAAACCGAGAGCAGAGCTCTCAGGCCCGGTCGACCGGCCCGGTCGACCGTCCACTGTGCCTAACAGACGTGCACGTCTGTGCACGTCGGTCGACCGGCCCGGTCGACCGGCCCTTGGTGCGGTCGACCGTCCCGGTCGGCCGACCAGCCTGTCAGCACAAAACCAGGTCAGAAAAATTTAGAAAAATATTTTCTAAAAAATCTTTTATCTCTTTAAAAATACCATAAAAATGTTTTATCATTTTATGTTGAAACATAAACATGTGATAAAAATTTCAAGACAATATATCAACATATCAATTCATTTTTGTGTCTTGCCAATTTTATCAAAAACAAAACTTGTATTTTGTCAAACTTGAATTTTCCAAAACATGAATAGGATAGTTAAAATAAGTTTGTCTAGCAAGTTTAAAACATGTATGTATATCTAGAACATATCTAATATACATAGGTATAAGGTAAACTTGTTTTGATAAACTATTCATAAAAACCAAAACTCAATCATAAAACGTGTGTGATTTGTGCACTTGAGCATATCAACTAAACTAAGCTTTACAAATGGATCTAAAACACAAACTCTAAACTAGATACCTAAGTCTTCTTGACGATCTTCATCTTCAAGTAGACTTGCTCCAAAACTCCGTGATTCTCCAAGTGCAAAGGTATGATCTTTAAGTTTTGGCACCGGAATCATCATGATAAGCTTCTAATCATCTTGTTGAAGCTAATCACCAACTAATATCCTGTTAATGATCTGAAACTTAGAAACACAAGAATATTAGTAAACATAACTACATGAGTGTTGATCATCATCTGTAACGCCCCGATCCGGAGGGTACCGGGACGTCACTGCGACGTACATACGCAAGTCAGAAGTACCTTCACGTATATACGCTAAGCATCAGTACAGGCAAGAATCAGAGAGTACGGAAGCAAGTGGTGCATTATACATTCCAACCTATGAGTACAATTACAAAGTTATCACCAGAGGTGATCCGATATTACAATAATATTACATCACCAGAATGGCGCAATTGCGGGAATACAAGGGATGTACAAGAGTGAACAGTATAAATGGCGCTCACGAGTTTACTAAGGGAAAACTCGGGAGGCACACAGGGGGCCTGGAAGGATGTGGCTCTGAACAATCTGCTGGAGATCCACGCTACCGCTACGCCACTCTGATCAGCAACTGGGAGAATCCACACGCTCCAAGCTCCATGACCTGGACATAAGGATCCAGGGGAGTCAGATGAAACTCCCCAGGCGAGTGGTGAAGCAAAAGCCAAGTGGCGAGCAAGGGTAAGTATAAGTAAAGCGATAAATCAAATAAAGCCGAGGACGAGCAAATCTGATTGTATGGTTTCAGATCACGGCTCCATAAGACTAGTACGTCGAAGGAATAATCCAAACAAGGAAACCCTCATCTATATACCCTTATCTTATGTCACCATAATCTAAGCACATACAACCCGATTGTACTCAGGCATGATAAGATAATGAACAGGAGGCAAGTGGATACAAGGGATAAAGCAGAGTATGAGCAGTTAATACGATAATACTCATAAAGCCGGAAATCCGAAGTAAAATCCCAGACAAGCAAATATGGTAAGGCATATCACAGATTCATAGCCGTTTAAGTTGCAGGCTTCAGTATGCGTCCCATTCCACATACCTCTACTTACAACTTAAAGAGCCGGTTATTAGACACTTTATTATTACTCGTCTTACCCTGATATCTAGCTATGTGAACTAGCGTCCCAGCACACATAGATCCATATCCGAGTAAAGCAAGATTGTTATTGGAAACCAGCGGGGGTATCAACGAACTATGTTTACAGTGGGTCCCGTACATACCCGGGACCACGGCCCAGGATTGTTCCGTTGCTTGGTAAACGGAACCCGCCGCAAGGCAAACAGGAGGGACTTATGTATGCCCTTATCATGATGGTACCAGGAAGGAGGGAGCCAGCACTCCCCTCGGTCGCCTGGAGGCCCACAGGTCAGACCGGAAGTTTTAGTTGCACAACATGCCTAATACCACTGTAAACACGAACACATATTGATAGCCGCATGTTTCCCCGACCCGATGCAAGTTGTTCCTTTTTATGATTTATTATGTAATTATCAGATTCCGGGAATGAGCAAGACAAGTCAGGAATGTCATGAATACAGGTATATCAGGAGTACTGGTTCATACTATAATGTATCACATGTGTATCAGGTGTACAGTTGTACTATCAAGATGTCAGGTCATCATTCCCGTTATCGTGATAATCATGAGAGTCAAGTATATCATGCCGGGTGTCAAGTGATAGCATGACAGGAGGATGATATTTGGCAGGTGACCAATCATGTCAAGAGATTGATATTAGTCCGGTGGCAAGTCATGTCATAGCAGATGTTATAATCAGAAGCCAGTGCCAAGTAGCAAGTCGGGTGTCAGATGATGGTACAATAGTTGTCAAGTAATATAAACAGGTGATAGGCATTATCATGCAGATGGTAAGTATCAAGCAAAAGCATGTCAATATTAACATATCAAGTTTGTCAAGTAATAGAATAATAGTTGAACACAATCAAAGAAGGCGTTAGTTCCAAACAGCATAAGTCATGAATAATACAAGTCGACCGATGAAATAGGAAAGTCAAAAGGGAAAGCGAGAACACTCGCATAACCAATAAAATAGTAAGGCAAGAGGATAGCGAGATCACTCGCCTAAATCTTAGTGAAATCTCTGATATCCGGAATCCAGGAAATCGACACGTCAGTGCGTCAGAGAGAAAGTAAGGGAGAAGTCCAGGGAGAGAGAAGTATATGGAATTGGAGTGTGTACAGGGAAACGCGGGTTTGAGCATAGGATGCGAGGGTCGCAGACGCGGGAATCGCATCGCGGGAAATACCAGACGCAGGAAATAGCAGACGCGGAAGTCACAAACGCGGGAGTCGCGTCGCGAAGGTGCCACAAACGCGGGGTTCGAGACCCGTGTTCAAGTCAGGACGTGAAGAGAACGCGGACGCGAGTATAAACTCTGCGTCACGACAAAATGAATAGAACACAGACGCGGGCATGGGATCCGCGTTGCGCCGATACAAGAACGCGTGGATCGCGTTAAACAGATACCAAGAACGCGAAGACTCGCGTAAGGAATTGCCTGGACGCGGGAGTGAGATCCGCGTCTAAAAATCAACAGATAAAAAGAGAGAGACAGGGAAAAGGTGATCTCTTTGGTGGTGGTGTCAATGCAATTGTCACCGAACTGATTACCGGAATAATTGTGAACGATTACCGGAATAATCACCGGAGCCGGAATGATCACCGGAATAATCGTGAACGATTACCGGAATGATCACCGTTGTTATTGCCCGAAATGATTACCGGAATAACCGTAAACGATTACCGGAATAACCATCGGAGACGTTGCCGACGAAGAAGAGCTCGGCCCCAATCCGAAGGAGGGTACCGGCCCCAGAGTCTTGCCGATGATGAAGAGCACGACCCCCAATCCAACGGAGGTGGCCGGCCCTAAAGGAGAAGGAGAGAGGTTGATGGTGCAAGTCCAGTTCAATATCCAAAGTTGGAGTTTTGGAAACGAAGCTTCGGGGAGCGAAGCTATAGGTCATCGGAAAGAGCACGACGAGGAGATGAAGACGGCGCGGTCGTTGGTGGCTAAGATGGAGTATAAGATGGTGGAGATGGTGGAGAAATTATGGAGGTTAATGGGTTGTTTGGTGGAAAAGAAGAGGAAGAAGATGGTGATGGAAGTGGTGTTGTGGTTGTAGTTGTTGGTGAAATGAAGGAGGAGATGGAGGAGGAAGAGGTGGTGGAATTTGTGGTGATAATGGAGGTGGAGAGAGTGGAGAAATGGCTAGCCAAATGGGTCACCATGGCTGCCAAGGTGCGTGGTCTGTTGGCTTCATGCTCTCTGTTGGAAGAAAGGAGGAGAAGAGAAATAATAATGAAGGAGAGAGAAGGAATGGGGGGGTATTTATAAGGTAAAGGAAAATATTATAATAAAGTGGTTGTCATTCACATGGTGAAGTGAAACTTGCGTTTCACTTCACCAAACGCCCAAACGCAGCCCTCAAACCTGCGTTTAGGCCAAAATGGGCCAAACGCGGGAGTTTAAAGCCGCGTTTAGGGAAGTGCGAAGGTTGCGTTTAACAAAAGGACAAAAGTCAGATTTGACTTGATTGGGATTAATTGGCAGTGCATTAAATGCAGCATGGAGAGGATCTCCGCATTAAATGCAAAATCCCAGGAGTGAAGCTCGCGTATGGCGAGGAGAGAGAAAAAGTGGGAAAATATCTGGACACTATTCGGTATCTGGGAAAACACCGAAAACTCCAGAAAAGTCCCAAAAATAAAGTAACTTGAAAAGCTTCCCAAAAATTCTCAAAAATAATAAATATTATAAAATGATTTTTGGTGAAATCGGTTTTCAGGAATTCAATCTCATTTTCAAAATAAAAATCATAAGGTCAACCGTCAATACCGGTCTACACCGGGTCGGCCAGATTTTGATAAAATCTGAAAAATCCCAGAAAATGTCTGAAAGAAGAAATTATAATTCTAAGAAGTAATATGAAAGCGGAATTTAGAAATTTGATTCCAATTGTAAATTAAAATTCCTGGAATCAACCAGTGATACTGGCCGACACCCAATCCAGTGAAATTTGATAAATTTAGAAAATTCTCAGAAAAAGTGTTTAGATAGAAAAGGTGATTTTAAGAAGTTACTGGAAAGCCGTTTCTTAAAATTCAACTCCGTTTGTAATTTAAAAATCCGAGAATCGGTCAGCGGTACTGGTCGACACCGGTTTTGAAGAATTTCAACTTAATTCAGGAAAATTCCAAAAAATCATAGAAAATCCAAAATATTGGAAAACAGTATTTAAAACTGAAATCGGTCAATTTGGAATAACAAAAAGATCAATTGAGAAGTCTACTAGGATCGAGTCCCCGGTTCAGACTAGGGCTGACTCCGAGTTCACAAATCCGAATCCAAGGCAATACGATCATATGAATAATTCATAATACAAAACAAATACAGGAAGTAAATCAAAAATACGATCAAAGAATCTGAATACGCAACTAAGTGCGTATTCGGGGAGCGGGGTGTTACATCAAAAGTAGAGTGGAAGGCCATTGGGCCAACATGTTGTATATGGTTGTGACTGAGATTACTTGTATTTTGACTTCTATTTGTTATTACTATACATGTTGACATTATACTTGGATTTTGATTTTGATTTGGTGAGATTGGTGTTTGGTTGAGATGTGTAAATTCATGTGTGAGATTGTGTGGTTAAATTACTTAGATTTTGATTTTTATATGGTGATATTGGTGTTTGGTTGAGATTGGTGCTTGGGTGAGATTGGTATATGATTATTCATGTATAAGTTTATGATTTATGTATAAATTCATGATTCAGAGATGTATGTATGTATGTATGCAGTCAATGTGCTTTTTAAAAAATGATGTCTACATATTGCGTCGAAAATATTTTCAATGCAAAATGTCCTATAATTGCGTCAAAATTCATAAATTCAACGCAGAAGTTACCTATAATTGCGTCGAATTTAATTTTTGATGCAATTAAGGCCACAGATTGTAGTTTTACAATAAAAAAAATTTCATATTCTCCGTAACTCTAGAATTAGACAAAAAATTGCTTTGAAAATTCAAATTTTCGACGCAATTACAAGACATTAGTGTATTTTTAAACAAAAAAAATTTCAAAATACGCGCAGTTCTGGAGTTAACACATTGCGCCGAATTACTTATTTCGAAGCAAAATTTATTTTTTTAAAAAAAATTTGCATCTAATATTTGACGCAAAAATAAATTATTACGTTCAAATTTCGAGGCACAGATAAATTTTACAAAAATCAAAGAAATCGGGAAAATAAATATTGCGTCAAAAATTCGACGCAATATTCCACGTTTGCATCAAAAATTTGACGTAACAGTTGCGTCGAGGGTTTTACGTCGAACGTTTTCGTCACAAAAAATCAACGCAACTTGAAAATTTCGTCGCAATTTGGTCATATTCAACACAAATTTTTGACGCAATTTGACAGACATTCTAGTAGTGTTTCCGATCTGATCTCGCCTCGCACCTCGACTACAACTCGCGCCTCTCCTCAATCTAATCCCGACTCCAGACATGGTGAGTTCTTCTTCTCTTCTCCTTCAACATCTCCGACTGGATCTCCTCCTCTTCTTGCAGAGCTCACATGTCACCACATCATCGTCGATCGGATCCTCTTCTATCAACGATAATCGCCTCTTCTTCTCTTTTGGGCTCATGTATCATCCTCTTCCACTTCTGCTGATATCGGCTTCTCCTCGTGGATGTTGAATGTGTTTTCTCCTAGTTGCAGATTCTTCTCATTTTCCTTGGACGCTCCTTCTCCGATACTACTCTTATCATGGATATCACGCTCTCCTTCTCCATCGATGAAATTCACACTCATTCAATATCCATCTTGCTTCAAGCGGAAGTGACACCATGAGTTTTGGAGTCCACCTTGTATATTCTCAAGAGACTTACATGCTCGAAGTCCGTCTTGCTACACGAGAAAGAGACTCAGGTAAATTGCAAGTGCTCCGTCTCGATCGAAATCTCCAGTAGATGTTTTGTCCTTTGTTTTGCGTCCATCAAAATTCTCTTCTTCAGCAGTCTCCATTGTCTGATATATCTTCTTCATGACTATCGATTGGAATTCATCTCTAACTCCTTATCATCCACACATTCAAATTCTCGATGTTTCATCCATCATGTGATTGCGAGGGGGTGTTTAAGATTTTACAAATTCTATTCACAGGTCTTCAAAGAGCGTCAAATGTGATCGACATCAAGTTTCAGAATTTTTAACAAATATTTTTAGATTTTAATTTTAATTTTAATTTTATTTTTTTAATTCAAACTCACAATTTTTCCTTCATCGTGATTTTGCGAGGGGGTGTTGAGAATATTATTAGGATTAGTATTATGTAATACTAATTGTATTAGGAGTAGGGTTTCTTTATTATGTAATTGTATGCCATATATATTCTCGGGCATTACCCTTATCAACAACATACAATTCTCAATTTCTTCTACTAATTTAACATTAGATTTTAAATAGTAGTTCTCCTTAAATCTAATAGAACAAGAAATTTTCAGTCAAATCTAACAACATCACAGGAGCACCGGATCATTTAAATATTTTTATCGTAAGTTCTCTCTCAAAAAAAAATCATCCTAATTTCTAATGGAGTGTTGGAAACATTCAAATAAATTCCAAACTTGTCAAACAAGAATGCTTTGCTATTGGGCACATCCAATTTTACATGAATCTTTTTTTTCCCTAAATTTCGTTACACAAATTGTCAACTCGTTCTTATTATTATTATCTTTTTCAATATTTAAATCTGATTCTCCAATCTGAAAGCAAATTAAGCTGTTAATTAATAACATTACAGGGTGCAAATGGATGCTTTTGATTGAAACAAGTTGTCAGACCATCGCAATCTGGCCACCCATAATTAATTGAAAAATCATCATCCATCAAGCAATCAATATTAACTTGAAAGATGGGTCTGCCTGCAAATTGGCAAGAAAAAAAAATAAAAGGTTAATCTCACTATAAATAACTATACGAGACTCCATCCCAAAAAAAGAGTTATAAATAACTATAAATTTCTGATAATTAATTTCGCCAAAAAAAAAAAAAAAACTCCAGAGTACCAGAGATAGAGACTGTTCTAACTCAAAATTTTTGACATGTAGGTCCTCATCTGTAATGCTTTTCTGAACTCAAATTTTGTAATATAAATGTAACTTGAGAGTATGATATGTGAGAGTTCGAGTCACTCTTATGAATGATGTTATGTGAGCCCACATGTCATAAAGTCCTGAGTTAAATTTGAGTTATTATAGTGTTACCCATGTAATTCACTGAGAATGAGCTCATTGGTTATACTCTTCAGTTTGATTTACGTTAGAAAACCATTATAAACTTATAAATCTATATATTCGTAGATTATTGCAACAAGAAACCATTAGGAATTACAATAGTTAAATAAGTCAGAGGCAATGGCTTTTTAATCTATAGTTTTCATTTCTTTCATTTGTATTGTAATTAATTTTCTTTCTAACAAAGACCCTATCCAAGTTGAAATTATGTTTTTCATATTTCACTCTCAAACGTTTACCAGTAAGTTAGTGGCTATCTCTGATTTTAATACAGTGGTTATTTGTTCTTGCAGTTATAGAACTTCATATAAAGGAAGGGATGCCTCTGGCATTTCCCAAATATACTGAACAGAAAATAACAATGTTCTTCCCCCCCTTTGTGAACAAACATCACAAGCCCTTTTTTTCTTCTCCCCTTCTCGTCTTTTTTGTTATTAGTTACTTCATTAAGTTTCAGGGGAGAGCTGGATCCACTAAAGAAAATGAGAGAACCACTGGAGTGCATAAAATCCCAAACACATGCAGATAAAATTGAATCCAAGTGAGAGCATTGAGAATCCAAGAGGAGTGTCATAGTGACTGACTTGTATCTAGTCTTTGTCTGCATCTAATTTTATTTTACTCTTGAGTCGATACAGTTGTCAAGACAATGTTTGACAGCAAGCATGTATCTCAGACACCAACAAGTGCAATTTACAGAACTTGGGAATAAAACATGACAGATCATCTTTTTTCTTTTTGGAGTTAAGTTAAATGGTGGGGAAAATTCCCTGCATTTCACTAATAAGATTTGATGAAATAACTCAATATTTAGATACAACCAATATAAAACACACCAAAAAGTACAATACGAAAAAGAAGAAAACACATAAATTAGGAACGAAAGCAAGGACTGCATCACCAAATACAGTGGACGAGAAGAAATCCTATGTGCAAAAGATAGACTACTATGTGCAAGTAAATAGAAAATCTTATTTCAATGATCATAAAAGCAATAAATCATAAATTTTGAAAATTTTCATTTAGAACAGAGGACTCCACTAGATCAGGATCCCATAAAGATCACAGTTTCTGAGCCAGTCAAAAAGATACATGATTTTATTATTGTACATCATTTGGGCTCCTTCATTCCTGATTGTCAACACTGTTTTTGTACAAGTAGCACATCAATCCTGTCTCTAAAGAGAATCATCCTCGAAGAAAACAAGCAATCGAGAAAGAACTGCGATAGAGTGGAAATCACAAATGCACGCACCGTAGAAACTTTATCTACGCACCAACTGCACCAACTCTTCCCCTATGCTGCTGCTGCTGCACAACAACAGCACAACTCCGACTCCTAGGATACACGACAACATCTTGCTCCCCAAACTCACAGGCCTCATCCTCGTCAATCCTCCCAATCCCAATCCCCACCCCCACTGCAACGCTCTGGCTCCTCGGCACCGCCGTTGGGTCCCTCGCCTTCGCGCCGAGGGCCCGTCCCTGCGACGACGCCCGTATGAGCTCAGCGATGTCGTTGTCGCTGCTGCTGCGGCCGCTGGCGTTCCGTGACTGGTAGAATCCCTGGCTGCGGCTGCGTGGCACGGCTGCGGCTGACGAGATTACCCGGCCGCGCTCGACGCGGCCGGCGCACCCGGACATGCTGCTCACGTACATGTCCCTGGCACGGACCAGGGCTCTGAGGGGGGCCTTCATGTAGTGAGCCAGCCTGCTGTTGCTGCTGCTTGGCCTGGACAAGTTGGTGTTGTCTTTGCTCATGGTTACACCTTAAAATTGAGAAATAAAGGAATGAGAGATGAGAGTATAGATTTTGGGGGTTAAACTTTGTCATATATATAGAGCTACCTACTTGTTGGAGAAGTCTATATAAAGACTGATTCAAATTGTAAATGCGCGATTTAATCGGGTCAGGGATGGGGACAGGCTCGTGGAAATTTAGCTAGTGGAGACTGAAGACCCGTCGGGCTTTAGTGTAGATTGGGATTATGACATGGTTTAATCCTAAAAATAATAATAAAAAAAAAAAATCTGTTTGTCGATTATGCAGCACGAAACACTTTTATAATAAGGATGTTTGGGTTTTTGATTGGATATACTCAAACACAATGATTTTCTTACAGTGCGTGTAGTGCATGTTAGAATATCTGTTTAAGCTTCTTCGTTGCTCGATTACACTCAATAAGGTAGTAATTTACGATTAATTGTACTATAATAACATTAGATTTCAAAACTTACCATCAAGTTGGGCATTGATGCAAGGATGGCAGAAAGGGGCTTGTTCTGAAAAATTAGTCCATTCTTTAAGGTAGAAAAAGCTTAAGCTCCTCGCACCCACTTCACGTGAGCTGCACATCAAATTGGACCCGACACAACGAGTGCCGATAAAGGCACCAACCAAATTGATTTAGGCACCCAAAGTGATAAAATCACTCGCCCAAAGCGATAAAAGGCATCTGCCAATTTAAAAAAAAAAGGCCAAATTACCCCTCCCCCTCCTTCCTCCAACCTCCCTCCTCTCTTCCCCTCTGCCGTCCATTGCCCTTTCTCCGCTGTCCTCTCCCTCGTCCCCTCCTGCCACCCTCTATCCCTCACATCCCCTCATCTCCTCCTTGTCGACCTCTCCTCCTTCTAGTGAACACTCGTGCCAGCCAGACCTCCTCTAGCCCCCAACGGAGGGGGGAGGGCGGGGAAGGAGGAGGGGCTCGCCGCGGAGGCGGTGGGGAAAGGGCGACGAGGGGGCGAGGGCATGGAAGGAGGCGAGGGGGGTCGCCGCGGAGGAGGGGTTGAGAGGGGCGTTGTGGAGGAGGGAAGAAAGGTGAGAAAGAATGAGCTATTGTAATTTTCAACAATAAGTATAGACTTTTTGAATTTTTCCACGAAGATAAATGTGTTAACTCATAAGAATCATTATTGGAGTGCGGATAAAAGCGCACACCAAATAATGAACTGTAGTTTTTTTTGTGAGTGAGTTAATCAATTTGGGGCGTGCTTTTATCCGCACACCAACATAACACACGAGGAGCCCGACGTCTCCAAATTGGACTGCTACATGCTATTTTTCATTTTATTTCCCTAGTTTTGTTCTGTTCTCTTTCTATATGAAGCTAATCAACAAATTAAAGAAACAAACAGGAAGAACATTAATATTTATGTAAGAAAGTAAAAAAAGAAACAAATTAATCAGCTAATTAAGACCAGTTCATTATGTTTCCAAATAAAATTCGAAGACATCAAGCTAATGTGATATCATTAGTTACCACATCATCAGTTATGATCTACGTGGACCATAACAAGTTCGAGAGATACACCTTAATATATTTTTCTGCTCCCAAATATTCAAATGCATGTTTTTTTGTTTGACTCGGTAAAAATTTGAAATTTCTCGAAGCAAATGAGAAGAGGTACAATTTGTTCACCAGTTCGTCAAATGTTTATAATGTCTTTTTATATGAATCTTCTCCTTCCTTTGGTCAAATTAGACCTTTATTATTTTTTTAATTAAAGTCTAATTATCAAAAGTCAAAATAGGCAGTGCAAAAGAATTAATTTTGTTTAAGTGTCTTAATCTAAGTTCGCTTGATTCAACAAACTTTGATTAATCATCTCAAACTAGATGAGCTCATCAGCTCGTCCAAGGCGGCCAACATGCCATTTAAGATTGGTTATTTCGTCGAATTTTATTCCAAATTATATATATATATATATATGGGGTTACTGTACCTCAACCGCCGGCTGAGAGAGTTTCTCAGCCGGCGGGACGTGGCAACATCAGAGCCGCAAACCTGTCATAAATTTTGGCGGACAAAATCTTGAAAAATCCCGCCTAATTTAATGTCAGTCACCTCAACATTGTATTTCCGAAAATACTCTCAACCACAATTTTTTACCTTATGTAAAAACATTTCCTTTCAAAAAAATTACAGCTCTAAAATTTCACCTGATCTTCTGATACAATTAGTTCTATTGTTTCACAAATTTGATCCGTTTTTTAAAAAATTTATTTGCAACACCTGGCGCCAAAGAAATCATCCGTCGAAAAAGGTACTACAAAAACGTTATTTTCAAAAATTTTTAGGGTTTGTGGATTTTAATAGTTTTAAATTTTTTCCAGATTTATTTCCGTTTCTTTTTTTTTAAAATCTTGGGATCATGGTCGCAATTAAGAAAGAGATTCTGAAACTTTAGATGACGAATAAATTTTTAAATTTATAAATTTTCTAACACAACGATAAATTTTTTTCTAGGTTTTTTCATTTCCTTCTATTTTTACCATGGTCGTAGTATTTTTGAAAAAGCGATGTATATGTATGCGACCTTGCTAATAATTTTTTAAATAAAATTTTTTTCATACACTATTTGTCGACTTCGGTCGCAATTGTTAAAATTATAGTTGCAGATCTGTGCGACTTAGATCGTAGAGTTTTAAATTTTTTTTTTGGACTTTTCGTTGTAGACGAATGCGACGTTGGTCGCAGTATATGATACGTCATTTGTTTTTTATTACATACTGACGACATGGGTCGCAGTTGTTTCAATATGCGATGTAGTGTCGTGCGACCATGGTCGCAGTGTATTTAATATCATCTTTTTTTTAATTCCCCGGTCGTAGTTGTTTATGTTTGCACTGTAGTCTTATGCGACGTTGGTCGCAGTGTCGACCGGGTCACTGTTGTTTACATTTGCGCTGTAGATGACTGCGACCTTGGTCGCAGTGTCGACCCGGGTCGATGTTGTTTACATTTGCGCTGTAAATGACTGCGACCTTGGTCGCAGTGTCGACCTGGGTCGCAGTTGTTTACATTTGCACTGTGGATGACTGCGACCTAGGTCGCAGTGTTTTAAAAATAATTTATTTTTATTCCCTTATAATTTTTAAATAATCATTGGTCTAAAGTTTTAATTTTTCTTCATCTATAGGTAAACAACAGATGAAGGTTCGTCCTCTGAGATCGAGCCTAAAACCTATGTGCGAGTTCATAAAGAAATTCAAAAAGTACATTCAGGCCGATTTCTTAGAGGCGATCAAGAATACCCCCATTTGGCCCAATCTTCATGGCATTCTACAATGAGGAATTTGGGGTTAAAAAGGGTCTAAAATCAAACATTACTGTACTGAGTATTTTAGACCGGTATGATAGGGATACAAGGACCTTTAGAATTGGGGGCAAACAAATTGAGTTAACAGTGGAGGATGTTGCCCTAACTTTTGGTCTACCTATCATTGGGACGGATTTTATTATGAATAAGACCTGTACGATGAAAGACAGAGGGGTTATAAAACATTATTTCCCCAATATAAAGAAGATCACGAAAGTATCTATTGAAGAGGCTTTGGATGATCTTCTGATCAAGAAAATGAGGAGGGGTGAATTAGATGTGACAAAGGATGAACAGCTTGAGCAGCAAGTGACTTTACATGAAATTATAAGAGACAGATAAATACTTGCAGCTCAAAACTTTACTACAATAATCATCCTGTACATGTCGGCCACTCTATTCGTCTCTGGCAGTAAATGCACGGTGCCGTGGTATATTGTGGAATAGATTGCCAATATGTAGCTGATGAGGATAATATGCTGGGCTAAAACTGTTTGGCAATTCCTGATTGAGTCAATGGACATCTTCAGTCACACCACGTACGAGCTGCAAGAATGCTCCGTGCAAATTATTGTAAGTATGAATATCAAATTTGGCCAACATTGTACGAAATTTTCCCATAATCTTGTGAATATTATTTAAACTAATTTAATTTTGATTTTGCAGTATTAGCTATGTGAGAGGGCTCCTATTTTTGAGCCGAGGTCTGGTTTGGAGGACAAAACCCCACGCGCAGTAAGATGTGACCTCCAGAACATTAGCAGATCTCTGCTTGAAGTTGATTTAAATGAGCTTGACGCAAATATCGTAAGTTTTAAAATATTAAATACCATATAGTGTTGATTAAAATTTTATACATTTAAATGGGGCCTTGGTTCAAATTCTTTTATGTGCAGTACAAATAAAATGCGACCATAATCTCATAATGCGACCATGGTCGCAGTATTGAGCTGCACGTTTCGCAGTTCATTTTACGTGCCGGACATACAAATTGCGACCATGGTCGCATTCTCCTGATAATACCGTATACATTAAATGCGACCTTGGTCGCAGTATTAAGCTGCAAGTCTTCGCAGTTAAATTTATGTGCCGGACAAACAAACTGCGACCATGGTCGCATTCTATCTTAATAGTTAATAAATAAACTGCGACCTTGGTCGCAGTATAATTATTTCATTGTTTTGGTTTTAACTTTATTTTTTATTTTTTTCAGATTTTGTGTCGAATGGCCAACATCTCTAATGATGAAAAAATTATGATTGGCCTTCCTGTTGTAGGGGAAGAAAAGGAGGAGGAAGAAGAAGATGATGAAGATGAAGAAGAAGAAGAAGAAGAAGAAGGAAATACATATAATCAAGCTAATATCCCGTCGGAAAAGAGCCAGAAGCTGCAGAAATAATTGAGCAAGAAGAGACGAGTGAGTAAGAACCAACTTTTACAGGTTATTTGCCACCACAACGGGATGAACAAGCTGAAGAAATTGAAGAGTTGAGGAATCAAAATCAGTACTTGAGAGAATATGTTTCTCAGCTTGAAAGAAAAATTGAAAAAATGGAGACTGAGAACGTACTCAAGGCTGAATTAAAGAAAAAAAGAAGAGAAATAAGAGAGAAGAAAAAATTAAAAAAGCAGTAGAGGAAATTAAAAGTAAAAGAAAAAGAAGAAGAGCTACTGAGAGCAGCCGCTGCTGCGGAGGAGAAGGAAAAGGAGAAGAGGAGGGAAGAGGAGGAGAATGAGAGGAGAAGGATGGAAGAAGAGAAGGAAAAGGAGGAAAGGAGGAGAGAAACGGAGGAGAAGGAGAATGAGAGGAGATGAGGGAAGAAGAGAGAGAAGAGAGAAGCGGAGGGGGAAGAGGAGAAGGAGGAGAGAAGGAGAGAAGGAGGGAAGAGGAGGAGCAGGAGAAGGAGGAGAGAAGGAGGGAAGAGGAGGGGCAGGAGAGGAGAGGAGGGAAGAGGAGGAGAATGAGAAGAGAAGGGAAGAGGAGGATAGGAGAAGGAAGAGGAGGAGGAGCAGAAAAGGAGGAGTGTAGTGGAGAAGAAGGAGAAGGAGAAGAGGAGGAAAGAAGAGAAGGAGCAGGAAAAGGAGAAGAGGAGAAAGTTAGAGGAGGAGAAGAAGAGGCTTGAGAATAAGAAGAAAGAGGGGGAAGAGTTGAAGGATAGGATGAAAGAAGAGGAGAGGAGAAGGAAGAAGGGAGAAGAGGAGAAGAAGAAATAATTATGGAGCAGATGGAGAAGCAAGCTGAAGAGAAGAGAAAAAAATTGGAAGAGGATGAAATCATGGGTTCTGAATTTGTTGTAAATATTTCTGGGGAAGATATCCCCAATTTTTCTTTGAATATAACTCAACAGATTCAAGAACTCCAAAGAGATAAAACTTCTGAAGAAAAAATTCAAGAACATACTCCGGATCAGAAGCAATCCTTAAAAAGAACAGTTTTGGATTACTCTAAAGGAACGATAGAAAGGGGAGTCAAAGAACGCAAGCGCGCTGAAAAAGATCGCGATGACTCCGACTTCGTTTATCCAAAACAGAAGAAGAAAATTAATGAACATCCTCTTCCACAGCCTGCGGCTAAGAGTTCTGCCGCTGGTTTCGGCGACAAAGAGATTTCCCCCACTCAGCCAAAAATGAGAGAATTGACCGAAACCACAGCATACAGAATTCTGCAGCCCGATCAAAAAGCTATTATAAAAAATTTCTTGGATAAGGCCTTCTCTGAGTAAGTTAATTAAGTTTATTATAAATCATATCAAAAACCTGTTATATATATATATATATATATATATATATATATATATTATATATATATATATATATATATATATATATATATATATATATATATATATATATATATATATATATATATATAAGTGTTGGCCCAAAGGCCCTCCACTCTATCTTTGATGATGATTAACTCATGTAGTTATGTGTACTAATTATCTTGTGATTTTAATTTCAGATCTTTATTCAAGATATTAGTAGGTGATTAGCTTCAACAAGATGGTTTGGAAGCTTTCACATGTTGTTTCCAGAGCCCGAGCATCAAGATCATATATAGCACTCGTTGGAGTCAAGCTCGGAGTTTTTGGAGTTTTGGATCGAGTCGGCTTGGAGACGGCGCTCTACAAGAAGACATTGGTACCTAGTTTAGTTTGAGTTTTAGATCCATTTGTAAATATTAGAATAGTATGATATGCTCAAGTTCACAACACACACGTTTCATGTTTCCGTTTTGGTTTTCGGTTTGATTGGTTTAACCGATCTTGGTTTTCATGAATAGATAGATTCAAAACAAGTTTACATAGTTTAATGTATATTAGATTTGTTCTATATACATGCATGCTTCAACTTATTAGACAAACTTAGTTTGATAGTCTATTTCATGAGTTTAGTATTTTGGTATTTTTAACAAAACATAATTTTGGAATTAGAGTCAAAAACATGGATATATATATATATATATATATATATATATATATATATATATATATATATATATATATATATATATATATATGTTTCATGTATATTGGACTTATGTCCATATGCAACTTGCTTCAAAGTGTTTAAATATCATGTTTTTGTATTTAGATGAGTTTTGGACAAAACGTATTTTCAATTCAAATATCCAAGTTTTAGAAAATACGGTTTTTGGTTTTTGGCAAAATTTCTATAACACAAAATGGTTCAAAATATTTGAAATTTGTGTTGAAATTTTTAACACAAGTTTGTATATCAATGTAAAATGATAAAACTATTTTTGTGTATTTTTATATGATTTATGAGAATTCTTAGAATTAAAAATAACATGTTTTTCTGACCAGAACTGCCTCTGCCAGGCTAGGTCGATCAACCGGATGGTCGACCGTACCAAGTAGCGGTCGTCCGTAATGGTCGACCGACGTGCACGGATACGTGCACGCTGGCTGCCCCATAAGCCGGTCAACCGCACGGTCGACCGGCTGAGAGCAGGTTGCTCTCGGGTTGCACCTGGTCGACCGGCCAGAGAGCCGTTGCTCTCTGGTTCTGGGGACGGTCGACCACCCGTCGACCGGTAGCTGCCAGCCGTCAAAAAGTGACCGTTGGCCGGTCGACCGGTAGTTCATTTTTGGCAGAATTTGCTGCCAACGGCTATAATTTTCTGGGGCTATAAATACCCCATTAGAAAGAAGTTTTCTCTAAGATTTTTAGTGCTAATTTTTCCTGACTCTCCAGTGTTTTTATAGCAATCAAAAGAAGTTTTTGGGCTTTAAATTGAACAATCTATTTGATGTTTTTGCTAGGGTTTGGAAAATCAAAGAAAAGAGTTTTTGGGAAAAGTGTTTGATTCAACTTCTTTATCTTGGTTTCTAGTTTTTCTCAAGGATTTTCTTTGAGTTTTTGATTTCCATTCCTTTGGTTTTCTTCACACTTGAGCTACATCTACTATCTTATTCTATAGGATCTTTGTGTGGGAAAAGAGATTGTTTGTGGTCTTTTGATCACCAAGTTGTAAACCCTATCTTAGCTTGGCTTTGTGCCTTTCCCTCATTGTGTTGAGGAGGTTGTGCTATTGGGTTGTATCCCTTAAGGTGTGAGGTGATCCTTGTGTAAGCTTTGTGCTATTCCCTCAAGTTGTGAGGTGATTGTTTGTTGGCTTGGTGTTATGCCTCAAGGAGGAGGTAGTGTTTGTAAGGAGAGGAGTTGGGTACTCCTTATTATTGTATTGCCCCAAATCCTCGGTGGAGGTTCCCTTTGTAGGAGTCCTGTGTGGACAAGCTAGTGGAGTTGAAATCCTTCTGTGTGAAGGTGGGGATGTAGAGCTGGGTGTTCGAACCTCGAAACATATCTTGTTGTTTGCGCTTGATCCCTTGACTCTTACTCTCTCCCTCTTTACTTTGTGCCTTGCATCATTTCATATTGATCATTCATATTTATATGCTTAGCTAGCTTGTGTGTGCATCGCTTGTTGGTTGCATTAATTGTTGTAATTGCAATTAGTTTTTAAATTCCGCATTAAGTTCATTAGATTAGCATTATCACCTATTCACCCCCCCTCTAGGTGATTTTCAATAAGAACAATTTAATTACTAACTTTGTTTTGAATATCTTTCAGTTCTACTGCATATCAGGATACCGACAATGAAATCATTGTTATAAAGAATGACATTGAGGACCTGATGTTCAGTAGAGAGTTAGATGCGAATATAATTCATTTCTACATGCAGCATCTAGAGAAAGGAGAAGGATTAAAAAGTATATTCTTTCGGAGCGAAGCTTGGGTAAACATCTATTTTCTCCTTTAGGGTTTAATGTAATATCAATTTCCTAATTAATGTGGTAAATTAAATCTTTGAACGTTAAATATTCTACTAATATTCTTTATCGCTGTTTAGGCATAACGAATGTACTGCGACTAAGGTCGCAGTTTATAATTATATTAATTCACCCCATATCAATTTAAAATGAAGGTTACGACTGTGGTCGCAGTTGCTAGCGACAGTCTTAATCAACAACAAACACTGCGACCTTGGTCGCTATGCGTGCTAATATAAAAGGAGCAGCTACCTAATGTACTGCGACCTAAGTCGCAGTCCATGATAACATAAATAACCACGAATATAGTTTTAGTAATGAAAAGTATGAGACCTATATTGCAATTCCTGGCGGTCTTTATCAATAACAACACTGCGACCTTGATCGCTGCATTAATTAATATAAAAATGTGAAAATTAAGAAACACTGCGACCATGATCGCAGTCTGTTGTCTTGACGTAATGACTTCTAATTTTCATAATTTTTTTTATACTTTAAATTCATTTTGTATTTTATTTTTTTTGTTGTTCGCAGCACGGTATTGTATCTAAAAGTAAAGATCTGAAAGATCATTTCATCAAGCAGCAGCTGTTGAAAAACTGGACAGATGATGTGCAGTACATGTTCTTCCCGATCAATCACAAATAGAGTGCCAACGATCTCGGATTTTACTAGACCTTGTTGGTATTTGATTGCCATACAGAAGAGTGAATTTTTTACGACTCTTTGGTCCCAGCTGAAAAAACTAGTAGTATATTAAAGCTTTATAAAAAAGATGCAAGAATAATGGTGAGTTGAAATTTAATATTTCGATTACTGGAAACTTGCATTTAATTTGATTAATACTGATTTTTTTCTATTGACATTGCAGAAAAAAAGATTATTACAGATTTTTGAGATTGATTTCAATAAATTAATGAGAAAAACAAATATAAAATACACAAGATGCCCCCAACAAGCAAACAGGCATATAAATTTTTGACATCTCCTTACCTATCATATTTTCTAGCTTTTTTTAGTACAAAAATCTAATTTCATTTAATGATTACTCTGTGCAAATTTCAGTGTTGATTGCACTTTATATGTATGCAAGTACATGGAAAGTATAGAATTTGGTAGTCCACCAGCTGTTAAT
Source organism: Agave tequilana (assembly GCA_038442645.1). Taxonomy (NCBI): domain Eukaryota; kingdom Viridiplantae; phylum Streptophyta; class Magnoliopsida; order Asparagales; family Asparagaceae; genus Agave; species Agave tequilana. Next base: position 20,145 of record JAVJIF010005213.1, read on the forward strand.
AATGTGACGGCTGCTGATGTACAGAGACTAAGAAGTGAGCTTGCATGCATGATACTTGCAGATAGAGAGAAGAGTTGGGATGAAGAAACAGAAATGATATGAAGGATGGTATTTGAAGACTGACAGTGGGCAATTTATTGATATACCACAATTTTTTATTTATAAATGTAAAAATATTTGCAATTCATTGATTTTTTTTGTTTTATTGATTTAATTTATAAATATTTTTATACATTTATTTATTATAAATTCCATTGGTTATTTCCAATCTACATTTGTTACACCGTGCATTTTACTATTGCGTACTGATATTAGAAACAAACATGTTCAGCAGTTGTATTGCGATCAAAGTCGTATTAATGAACTGTTTTAGTTACAGCGTTTCCTTATATTGCGATACTGTAATCGAGACAGCGATCATGGTCGCAGTTACTTAATCATTTATCAGTTCCCAATGCGACTGTGGTCGCAATAATGAACTATTTTGGAGTACAAAGTAATTTAATGTAAGACTGTATTAACTTTTAAACTGTTTTGGATAACTGAATAGTCACCTAGGAAGTATACAATTTTTGAGAAAAGGTAGAAAATAAATTTGGGACATATTCACGTGGTTTGAGAGCTTAAACCTTTTGAAATTTCGGGATTAAAAATATATAAAGGGTCATCAGGACAGGATTATAAACATACTAAATTGTTTTTGCTCAACTCATTACTTTCAATATTCGAAATCAGATTAAAAAATGTCTTCTCCACCGTCTTCACCGGAAAGAAGCCAATCATCTAATGATAATTGGATGTATAGTTCTGAAGCGATGCCTCGCTACGGGTCAGAGGATGAGCTTGATACAGACGACCCGTTCTGGGAGTTCATTGATGAACCAAAATACATACATGAAGAGGAAGAAAGCGAAGAGGAGATTGTTGGTAAAGAGGTGGAAGAGATGGAAAGCGATACGGAAGACGAACGCGGTCATCCTCTTGAGGACGAATCTGATTATGATGGTGATGACGAGCAGTAGTAGATTAGAAGTTTAAATTTTGTATTTTGATTTTATATATATATATATATATATATAACCCTGTTTTCTAAGGTTAATTGTGTGAATTATAGTTTTTACTACTTAGTCTTGGTTGAATTGCTGTACATTTGTCACAAATTTTATTTCACCGAACTGCGACTCTGGTCGCAGTCATAAAACTGGTGTACACATCCAGACAATACGTTCAAATGGGCAAAAAGTTCGACACTGCGATCAAGTCGCAGTTTTAATTTATGTTCAGTGGACTAAAACAAAAACATAGAGCGAAAATGTAGAAATGGAAGTTACAATTAAAAGATAAAGGGAACGCTGCGACTGTAGGAAAAAAATATAAAAAAATCCGTCAGGCAACTGCGACTCGGGTCGCAGTGAATGAGCTGTTGTATATAAGGAGAAAGTCAATATTCAAATGTGTAAATATCGATGCGACTATGGTCGCAGTGGTACTTTACGTTGAGTGGAATTAAAAAAGAACATAGCGCTAAAAATGTCGAAATTATAATAGTGCGAAAAATCTTCAACTATATTCAGATGTTACAATAATATACCAAGAGACGGGGGCAATTTTATAAGCAACAATTCAATTTCCACGATATAGGAACACTGCGACCACGGTCGCAATTAACCACGTACACTGCGACCAAAGTCGCTGTCTACGTTATAGTAAACAAAAATTAAACTATATAGGAGAATTTTGTAACAATAAAACTTTAAAGTACAACTAATTACAAAAATAGTACAGTAGAAATTAAAAAAATGAGAATAAAATCTAATTATAATGACACGCCAGTGGCAGACTGCGACATGAATCTCTCTACACTGTGCGACCCTGGTCACAGTTCATGAAAAAATGAAGACTTTATTCCTTCAAGATGGACGCAACCCAAACCTACTTCTTCTGCCATTAAAAAAAGGAATAGTAATAATTTTAAACATAAATCATTATAAAAAATTGTTTAACAAGTTTAATGTAATATCAATAACGGACAACCAGTCCTGTAATGGCCCAGCTCTTCACAGTTACCACATCTTCGATGCTTAACTTCCTTCTGATATATAGAATCTTCAAAACTAAACTTAAGTCTGGATGCAGCTCTAGGCCTCCCCTTGGTTGGTACAGGACCAATTGGATCACGTATATTCAATTCTTCACCATCTCGCAGAACGACAACGGATCCACTGGAACCAACTGTAGTTTTAGGCTGTGATGACTGAAAATTTCCTGACATGGCTCTGTATTCACTAGTGGTTTCTTCAGCAAATCTTTCTAAAACTGCGTCCAACTTTGAAAGATGGATATCAGAATCAGCGATCATCTCAAGAATTGCATTAAATTTTGAACAAATTGTCCACAATCTAGCCGTCCGTGGAGTGCCTTGACTGGGAAAAGGCCTGATGCCATTTTCAATTGCAACGTTTTTGTAACGAGCATCCAACCTCCATCTCTGAAGTATATATGATTCTGGTATATGTGTAACATGATTGCACCACAAAATACACAGAATATATCTACATAGGATACCTCTGTTTCAAATAACGAGCAACTACAAGAAACATGAAGTTCCTCACGCTTATCATAACTGACCTTTTCCCAGCTGTCTTTTGATTCTGAAAAATCACCAACCAAATATTTTGATCCAGGTTTGTCATGTTCCAACTCTTCTGAAAACAGTGTCATTACAACTGCCCATTCCTTTTGGAACAACTGAAAAATCTTCGGTGTATACAATTTTGATACCTGTATCTCATATGGATTCGATGTACAGTTGGGCACAGAATTCAAACCCCGAAAATCTTGTTGAGATTCAGAGGTACGACGGGCAGCAACAGCTTTATCATATTGGTGAACAAATTCCACTAATTTCGTGTTTGCATTAACAAAACCATCAAAGAAGGAATTAATACTCTTGGACCTCTGGCTGGTTGTCATTCCGACACAGAAAACATTCTTGAGATATGTATTAACCCAATGTCTGCGCAGTCTGTGCATCTTCAACAACCAACTGTCTTCTTCTTCTTCTAAATGATATTTTTGATTCATCAAACGCCATCGCTCCTCTCATGTGCTTATATCACAGGAGGTGTACCAATCATGAAAATCAGAGACCATATCTTCTCCATACTTGTTTGTCATTGGTATTTGTTGCTCGGCAATATGTTTCCGTACATGCCAGAATCAAACCGGTGCCGAGTAGTTGGAAAAACAATCTTGATGGCGTCACCAATCTGCGCATCCTGATCAGTAATAATCAACTTTGGTGCAACTCCATGCATGCACTTGAGCCATTTTTAAAATAGCCACACAAACGTATCCCTCTGCTCATCAGCAAGCAATGCACAGCCGAACAAAATTGACTGCCGATGATGATTTACTCCAGTGAATGGAGCAAATGGCAAGCTCAAGTGATTAGTCCTGTATGTTGTGTCAAAAACGATCACATCACAAAACCTAAAATACGAGGAAATAGCTCTTCCATCAGCCCAAAAAATGCTTCTAAGTGTGCCCGCGTTATCGACTTCACTTGCAAAGAAAAATTCTGAATCGGTCTCGGTTTTCTCTGGAAAATATTTGATAATAGCAATAAACTCATGGCCAATGTTATTTCTACGTTGACGAGTAAAATCAATAACTTGTTGTGGGCTCACTTCTTCACAGCCTTCTCCCTGACTCATTGCATTCACAACACGGGAAATATTTGAAGGGCGCATTCCCACATCAACCAAATTGCTCATAATACTTCTGCTAATCTTCGAACGATGAGTCTGGTGAGAGTAATGGTGATGTACCTTATCCTGGCTTGACAATTCATGTGAATAAGAATCAATAAATTTTGTGACAACCCAATATCTTTTGTCAAAAAAAACAAAGACGAACATGCATCTCAACAGGACACGCTACTCTAGTGTCAATTCGACGATGCACTGTAAGCCCCTGTTGTCTTTTGTCACACAACTTCTTCACACCTTCCTTGTTGCAGTAAAATTTTCTGCAAATAACTTCATTAGGATGCTTCCGTGACTTATCTATTCCTTTTCTTCTCACACCAAAACCTTTGTTCCTTGCATAAGAATTGTAGAAATTGTATGCTTCCACATCCGTGAGAAACTGTCTCCCTAAAAAATTATTTGAGCTTCCAGACATTTCTCCATGTGCATTCATATCCTACAAAAACAATTAGACGAACTACATAAATATTAATATTTTTTAAATATCACACGTCTAAAATATAATTTCTAAAACTGCGACCAAGGTCGCAGATGAGATGAAATCTATATTACTTCTTACTAAAGACTGCGACCGTAGTCGCAGTTATCCGTATGAACATATTTTAAAAAAACAGAATAATAACTGTGCAACAATCTAATGAATATATAAGATGGATATAATTCACATAGAAACGTGTAAGAATTATGACAACAAAGAATGCGACTTGGGTCGCAGTCACAAAAATCAAATTGCGACCGTGATCGCTGTTCTAAAAAGATTAAAACAAGTGATTATTCTATTCTGTAAAACAAATTATAGTTCGAACAAGGAATGCGACTTAGGTCGCAGTCACAAAAAAAAGATTTCACAGCCGGAGATTATTTTCAAATAAGATTGCGACCGTGGTCGCATTTCTGAAACTTTAGAACAAGTGATTATACGTCGCAGTACCATATATACTAAAGAGAAAAATTCTATATTTAAGAAATTGCGAAAAAATTGACACAATTAAAACCTGTTGATCGGCATGCAAAGATGTCAACCCTTCAATATTTTCAATATTCTGAGAGAAAGTTGAACCAGATGATATATCCTCCAAATTTAGATCGCCAGATAGAGATCACTTACGACTGCGACCAGAATTGGCAGGGGAAGTAGACTGCTCAGACGTCAACATTAAATAAAAAGGATAAAATTACTCTGAAAAAATGATATTTTCAGAAAAAAGTTTATCGCAAGCTGAAAAGGAGAACCTAAATCTGACAAAGAGAGGTAAGGAAATAGGGGGAAATAATAATAAACAATAACCTAAATCCTATAAAAAGCGGCAAAAAAGGGGAAAAAATAATAATAAACAATAACCTAAATCTGACAATGAGCGGTCAAAAAATTGTCTTGTGGGGAAATAATAATAAACAATAACGGAAGTTACCGAAAGAGTAGCTTTTCATAAGAGGTATTTAGTAATTTAACTTCTTCCTATAAGCGGGCCGCAAGTTAGTGCGGTGAAAAATATTGAACCACGTCACCGCAGGCTGAGAGAGTCTCTCAGCCGTCGGCTGATATACATTTCTCTCTCTCTCTCTCTCTCTCTATATATATATATATATATATATATATATATATATATATATATATATATATAGAGAGAGAGAGAGAGAGAGAGAGAGACTTGTGTTATTCTAAAAGGATTTGAGGCTGAATCATTCCCACACAAATATCACATTCTGACATTCAAATACAAGATCTGTTCTATTGAAATTGATGTATATTATTTTAAGTATCTATAAACCAAAAATTAAGTATTTTGAATACTTTTTACCCAAGCATAAAGAAGGGAAAAAATGACTGACCTAAATAGTGAGTGAGTTAGTTTAACGGTGTAAAACATTTGAAACCTAACAAAAATTGGTTTGTAGGGGTTTTTAAATATTTAGATCATAATCAAATGGCCAGATCAGGAATTTGTATGTCTAAAGACATAGATATAACTAACTCACTACTTTCGGCCGTCCATTTTGCGCCGCTTGATGGATGGGCAAAAAGTATTCAAAAAACTTGATTTTTTATTTTAGTAACTATATATAAAATAGAACAACTTCAATAGAGTGGATCTTGCATTTAAATGTCGGATGTTTGTGTGTGTGTGGGGAGAGGGAGAGAAAGAGAAAGAGACTTGTGTCATTTCAAAAGGATTTGAGTTCGAATCATTCTCACTGAAATTCAATCCCCCGACATTTAAATGAAAGATCCACTCTGTTGAAGTTGATTTACATTATTTGAAGTCTCTTAAAATAAAAAATCATGTCATTTGAATACTTTTTGCTTATTTATCAAGCATGCGTAAAATAAATGGCCGAAAATAGTATTTTACTTAGATCTATGAATTTAGACATGCAAATTCTCGATCCTATCATTTGATCATGATCTAAACATTTAAAAACCCATACATACCAATTTTTGTTAGATTTCAAATATTGTACACTGTTAAACTAAATAACTCACTACTTTTGGTTGTCCGTTTTGTGCCCACTTGAGGGACAAGTAAAAAGTATTCAAAAGACATGAATTTTGGTTTTAAGAGACTTCAAATAATATTGATCAACTCCAACGGAGTGGATCTTGCATTTGAATGTCAGGGGTTTAATTTCAATGGGAAGGATTCGGCTCCGGATCTTTTTGAAAGGAGCCAAGTTTACACACACACATGTATATATTTGTATATCTATACACGTAAACATATATACACACACATATGTATATACATACATTGTGTGTGGGCGCGCGCGCGCATATATGTGTATGTCCACACACATATATAATACACACACACGCGTGTGTATGCGTACACACACATATACACACATAGTGTAAGGTTAAAATACGTCCCTATGTGTAACTAACTTGGTTACACAGTATTTTTCACCACAATTTTTTTACAAGATGTGATACATTTAATAGTACAATAAGCATATTCCAATTCACATTGACGAAAAAAGTATTGGCTAGAAAATCAGTAAAAAATTTTTTCTTAATTCTTAATCTAAGACCGATTTTATTGTGAAAGAACCAGTTCTCAAATTAGGGCCACCAGAGCCCAAATGTCCCCCTCAAACGCGTGGCCAGTCCATGTCCAAGTAGCCCAAAATCTCCATGCCACACATTTTAGTTCTAAATGACTACTCTCATTGTCTTCATGTGGTAATGAAAACACAGACAAGAACAAGAGAAGAACAAGGAGGAGGAGGCAGAAGATAAGAGTTTCAGATAACAAGAAAATGGAGATGAAGAAGAATCCACTGCAGCTCTTCATCAATATCATTATCATGGCCATGGCTGCCACTTTGCCGCACACAAGCAGTGCTCACATCAACAATCACCCCCTTCCTCTTGTGATCATCCCGGGGGCTGGTGGCAACCAGTTGGAGGCCAGGCTCAACAAGGAGTACAGACCATCAAGCCTTTTCTGCAGGCTCATCACGAGCAGGAAGAAGAAGGGTGGCTGGTTCAGGCTATGGTTCGATCCGACTGTGTTGTTGCCGCCGTTCACTCGGTGCTTCGCGGAGAGGATGACTCTCTACTATGATGACGCCGCCGATGACTACCGGAATGCCGCCGGAGTCGAGACACGGGTGCCGGATTTCGGCTCGACCGAGGGGCTTCTCTATCTTGATCCTTATCTCAAGTAAGTGTAGTTAATGGCTAGTCGTGTTAGGATGACGTTGTAGTTCGACGACATGAATTTGGATCCTCGATCTCATTTCAGGATGACAATTTTCTAAACCATCACACTTCAATCTATTTGCAAATAACATTATACTTTATACTCACAAAAGATCATAACTTCGCAGGCACGTTACTGATTACATGGCCACACTGATCTCCTCCCTGGAGCAAATTGGCTACAAAGATGGTCGCAACCTCTTTGGCGCACCCTACGACTTCAGATACGGTCTCGCCGCACCCGGTCACCCGTCTAAAGTCGGATCCAAATACCTCCAAGACCTCCGCCATCTGATCGAATCCGCATCCGCATCCAACGGTGCCGAACCCGTAATCCTCCTCGCCCACAGCCTCGGCGGCCTCTTCGCCCTCCAGCTCCTCGCACGTGCCGACCCCGTGTGGCGCGCCAAGCACGTCAAGCACCTCATCACGCTCTCTACCCCCTGGGGAGGCGCTGTTCAAGAGATGCTCACTTTCGGATCCGGGTACACCCTCGGGATCCCGCTCGTGGACCCGCTACTCGTCCGAGGGGAACAACGGAGCTCCGAAAGCAACATGTGGCTCTTGCCATCCCCAACCCTTTTCGGGTCCAAACCACTTGTGATGGACACATCCAATAACAAAAGCTACTCAGCTAAGGACATTCCGGAGTTTCTTACCGATATCGGGTTTGAAGAGGGGGTGCACCCGTATCAGACCCGGGTCTGCCCGCTTGTTAGCGGGTTATCGGATCCAGGAGTGAGTGTGACATGTCTGATTGGGTGTGGGGTTGATACACCGGAGCTGCTGGTGTATGGGAGTGGGGGTTTTGATGTGCAGCCCGATGTGGTGCATGGGGACGGGGATGGGACTGTCAACCTGGCCAGCATGCTGTGGCTCGAGTCAGAGTTTTCGGGTGTGAAGGTGGTTCGGGTCCCAGGGGCGTCACACACCTCAATACTAAAGGACGCTGCTGCAATGAAGAAAATAATTGGAGAAATTTTGGGCATAAATTCTGCTGCTTTGAGCTCTGCTGTATGAATTTGGGAAATAGATAATAATTATTCTAGCATTTACCTAAATTTAATTATATTCAGTGCTTCTAACCCCCTCCACTAATACGTGTAATCCTATGTATTCACCTTTTTTTTCCCTAGATAGATGTTACTATTATCTCAATTTTACTAGAATTTTAGTTAAAAGAGATTAATTTACGCTATGTATATTAGCATTAGGATTCTCTTCAAGTTGGGCCTACCAGAATATAATTCTAAAAGAATTAGCCTGGTTCGCTCATCACAGAAGGGGCCCAAAGCCCATGCAACATAACAACTTTTCTGTGGTTCCCACTTTGACGACAGGCCGCGCCGCCTGTTCCTTGCCCGAGCACTAAGGCCCTCACTTTTAACCCTAAGACAATAGGGTCCATCTAAACAAATTTTATATTTGAGTTCAAAAACCACATGAAAAAGGTAAAAATAAAGTTCATCATGTAGTGTTCGAATTTTATTTTTTTTCAACCATTTCAATAACAAAAAAAATAGACTCATTTGATTTGAGGACAAAATGTGCGTATTCATGTCACATATAGTTTCTCATCGACATATCTTTTAAGATTCAAAGTATTTTATCCATTCGTTGGGATGCTTCACAGTATAATGTACACCTCGTGTACCACAATATAAAAAACTATTTCCGCCACCAAAAGCATGGCAAGTTTCCTAACAACCTGGCAAAGGCTACTCACGGGCTTTTCATCTGCTTCTTTCTTTTAGTATATCTTTTATTTTATGGCGCAAATTGAATTAAATAATGCCACTCTGCCTTTCAAGAAAGTAATTAAATGATTATTGTAACTTGCAAGTTTAGAGAATGTGAGGTCAATGGTCAACGGAAGCAAGCAAAAAGAGTTGGCAGGCAGCAACAACAAAAAATGCTCATCAAATGAAATGAATCTCTTCATCTCATCTTGGTCTCTGACTAGTCAGCCTGAATCACTGCAAACCCGTGCGAGCCCACGAGCCTGTTTCCTTGCAACCATTTTTTTTTTTTTTATCATTTTTATTACAAAAGTATATCTCGTGTAATGATTATGGCAGAGTTAACTAACTTTGATTAAGAGGTGAATTAGTTTAATTGGGGTTGAGTGTATGAACATTTATCTCCATTTTATTTTCGTAGTTTCAGATGACAGTGAGAATAATTAAATATTATCCTGGGACTTGCAGGGAGGGCCCACATGCCAAGAGGTTATAAGCACCAAAAATTTATTGGATTAGGACTCTTGTAGACTGTAGTGATATATCATCTGAATGCATGTTCTCATAGATCACAGGATTAATTGTTAGACCCGCACCCCCTCACACACCCACACCCCCACTCCGGGCCCCAAAAAAAAAATGTTACCTTCACTAGAACTTTAGCTAAACTACTGAGTTTGTCACGTGAACTTAATTAATAATATTTAGTGATTCTTAGTGATAATTTAAAGAACGTAATTTTTGTATATTTTCACCGAGGGATTATATCAACATATATACAAATAGAGGGTGAAACAAAAAAGTATACAACTCATATACAACCCACAATATAGCTATATACAGTTATGTTAACATCCCCTTCAAACTCACGGTGGATCAAACACCAAGAGTTTGGACAGAACTTGACGAAACTGATGAGAGGTCTGTGTCTTGGTGAATAAATCAGCTAACTGAACTCCTGAAGGAATATAAAGAAGAGAGATCTTGTGTTTCTCATATTCCTTACGAGTAATATGGCAATCGGCCTCAATATGTTTTGTGCAATCATGAAATAAATGATTGGATGCGATAGCAATGGTGCTCTTGTTATCACAATGCATGGGAATAGGAGTTATCACAGAGACATTCATATCACGCAGAAGGTCGCGTAACCATTGAGTTCTAAGGTAGTACTAGTCATAGCTCGATATTCAGCCTCGGTGCTCGAATGAGAGACAACATCCTGGCGCTTCCTACGCCAAGAAATGAGAGAGGAACTCAGGAGAATGCAGAAGCCTGTGATGAAGCGGCGTGTGTCAGGACCATCGGCCCATCCAGTATCAAAATAAGCTCGAAGAGAAAGTAATGAATCAAACTATAGAGTAAAGAGCGAGAAAAGGTGCTTCGGAGATAACGAACTACAAGAAGTAACACCACATAATGAACGGTGATGGGAGCACTAACAAACTGACTGAGTACATGAACAGCCTGAGAAATATCCAGGCGAGTAGCAGAAAGATAGATGAGAGAACTCACCAGCTCCCTGTACCGTGTAGATTGTGGTAAAATAGTACCATCATCGCGTCTGAGTTTGAGATGAAGTTTCATAGGTATGTAAACAGATGATGATGTAGAAACAGCAGGATCACTAAGGGTGGCACGATCAAAAAGATCAACAATATACTTTTGTTGAGATAAAAGATAGCCTCGAGAGGAATAGACAACCTCAATGCCAAGAAAGTAGCTTAGAAGACTCAAATCTTTCATTTCAAGCTCAGATTGAAGATGCCGCTTTAGAGATGCAACAGGCAGGATCACTCCCGGTAACAACGATGTCATTAACATATAAAATAAGAAGCATGATACCTTGAGGAGAGTGGTGCACCTATACATTGCATAATCAGCCATTTCTTTGTATTACCAGCAGAGAGGAGAGATTGGCGAAAATGCTGGTACCAAGCGTGAGGAGCCTGTTTAAGACCATAAGAGCCCGTCAAAGTCTGCAAACATGCCCAGGTAGAAAAGTAACATCGGAAGGAGGCTGTATATAAACAACCTCTGATAGATCACCATTCAGGAAGACATTTTTAACATTCATCTGGTAGAGTGGCCACTTACGGGCAACAGCTAGGCAAGAAGAGTGTGAATAAATGTCATTTTCATCACAAGGGAAAAAGTCTCCTCATAGGGGCCGTTTGTTTCGTCGTAAAATTTGTAAAAGTCTGTAATTTGTAAATGACTTATAACCCAATTACAACTACGGTGTTTGTTTGGACCGTAATTCGTAAAAGACTTACGCAACTCAACTACTACTCACTTGCAACCCAATTACCACTTACTTACAGCCCAGTTACAGTTAATTTTGTGGTCATGCAAATTTGTATTATTTTTTATGTTAATATTAAATTTTTTTAATATTTAGCATTTTTAATATTTATTTGCAATATTAAAACTTTTTAAATCACCAAATAGCTAATTTTGTGGTCAATTTTTTCACTTACGACTTACACATTATGACAACCAAACACAGTAGAACACAATACACTTTCCTACTTACAACTTTATATTACCAACCAAACACCGTAAAACTTACATGCATGTAAACATTTACAACTGTAAAAGATTTTACCAATTACGACTTACGAATTACGGCCAATTACGATAACCAAACAGACTCATAATCAATACCATACTCCTCTGAGAATCCTCGGGCAACAAGACGAGCCTTGTATCATTCAACAGGACCATCAGATTTGGTCTTGATTTTGTATATCCACTTGCAGCTCACTGATTTTGCACCAAGCAGTAAGGGAACAAGATCCCAAGTATGGGTGCATTGAAATGCCTCTGTGTGTTGCCATTCTGGAGATTTTGCAGCCTCAAAATAATACTTAGGTTCCTGTAGAGAATGTAGGGTAGAAACAAATGACTAAAAAGGAGAATATGTTGTGTTGGTAGAGGCACAATACCGAGTAGGAGAGCGGCAGCCGCGTAGTGGATTTCGGCGATGAGTATCAGTAGTAGTAATAGTAATATCCACAGATGAGGGGGAAGACTCAGTGACTTATTGGACGGACGAAGTAGGTGATGGTATGGTAGAAGTGGGTAGAGAAAGTGTGTTCGCAGGAACAAGAAGAGTGAAAAACTCTATAGATGCGGTGGTGTCTAGAAATGAGAGGTGTTGGGTGTGAGAAGAATGATAATATGGAATATTTTCAGAAAATGACACATGTTGGGCAATGCGAAGTCGTTTAGTAATGAGATCATAGCACCAATATCATTCATGTGCAGAGAAAGAAGAAGAACAAAGCAAGCACATCCAAAAGTACGAAAGAAGAGAATAATCAAAAGAATACCTATGCAGGCAAGAGTACAAAGATATGTCAGCAGTAATGGAAGATGGGGTGATGTTGATGAGTAGAGCTGCAGTTAACACAGCTTCTGCTCAATAACATTTGGGAACAGACATAGAAAGCAGTAGTGACCTAGTGACCTCAAGAAGATATTTATGTTTTCTCTTAGCAATCCCATTTTGTTGACGTGCGTGCGGACATGATTGTTGAATAATAATATAATGTGATTAATTATTCATAAAGGATGAAAGGTATTTTTAGGGCCATCAGATCGAAAAAATTTATGCGTTTGTGAAATTGTGTATGAATCACATTTGAGAAATCAGTTGAAATTTGCAACAGTTCAGATCGGTTGCGCATAAGATAAACCCATGTGTATCGAGAACAGTCATCAACAAAACAAATATAATAATTGTAATCAGAAAGAGATGAAATAGGGTTGGACCCCAAATATCAGACTGCACTAAATCAAAAAATTCCGAAGCCATGTAGTTACTGGAAGCAAAAGGGCACAACAATTTGTTTTGCAAAACGACAACCTTCACACTTATTAGAACTAGAAAACTGAAAATTCCCTAACATATCAGAATCAGACAAAGTTTTTAACCTAGAGCTAGATAAATGACCCAACTGACAATGCTGCAGATCGGAGATGATTGAAGAACTCACTGCAAGATGTGATGACAAAGGGAGATGAAGATACTCCAACTGATACAACTCGTTGACCTTACATCCTGTCCGAATTTTCTGGCCGGTGTGATTTTAAACGATATAAGAAGTGAGTGTAAGTAAAGACATTATAATTACAATTAGTAATTTTGCCAACAAATAGTAATTGCATGGTAAGTTTAGGAATGCAAAATATAGAAGATAAGATGAGTTTACCCGACGGGTCAGAAGTGAAAGTGGTGCTACCAGACTTGGTGGCTGCAAGAGGTGCACCATTAGCAATATATATATAAGTGGAATCAGAAACAAGGAACAATGTGTAAGGACAGAATGATCATAGGTCATGTGGTGAGTGGCACCTGAGTTAAATAGCCAGGGAGTAGAACTTCCAAAAATGGCAAATCTAGACATGACAGTAAAATCAGAAGTCGAAGATGCTCCAGTGATACCCAGATTCTGTGCAAGATTCGAGGTAATCTATGAAAGCTAATCAGATGATAGAGATCATGCTAACTGCAAAGCTGATGCAGAGGTAGCAACTGAGGACCTAGGAACAAATAAACCATAAAGCCTCTCTCATTTCGAACAGGTGAAAACCACGTGGCCAAGTTGTTTGCCATACCGACTTGTAACCTGATAAGTCTGAGTTGAGAACCCACGAGCCTGTTGTCCTCAGTCCACTAGCCCACGAGATCATGGCCCATGATTCAGGGGACACCAGAAGCAGAAGGATGATACGGGTTACAAGAGCAGCGGGTGAGAAGGCTGACTAAACCGGAGCAGGTAATGACAACAACATCCAAAAATGTATCTCCTCAGAGGTGAACTCAGCAACTGATTCGATGAAGCTGGTAAGCTGGGAAGTGATTGCCACTTAGTGCCTCAAACTCAGGACGTAGTCGCATGGCAAAGTAGAACAGATTCCGACGATCTTTTTGCTTCTGAAACTTTGATATATTTTACACTGTGGGATTATTATATGGGAAGACTTTGATAGAGTTTCTTTATTTTCTAGATGGGATAGTCTGAAGATATAGAGTTTCAGATACTTATGAGTCTGATGAGACAGTCAGCGATACTTGTGATTGATAATATGAATAGCATTGAAGTAGAACCTTAAATGAGTAAAGTATTTTCAAGTTTATTTAAGACTGTAATTTCATGTTTTTGTTTTCGATAATAATAATGGTTGTGACTGATAGAAATTAGTGATAAATGCTTGAGATATCAACAATTTTTTGTACAAGCTGGTAATTAATATAAGTTGAAATTGGTCGTGAAGTGGTTAACTATTGATTAATATCGATTTTATCCAGTTATTAGACTATTGGCCATGGAGCATGGGTTGAAAATGATTGCGGACATAAATTAACTAAAATAAAATGTATGGTACTCACTTGTGGATCTAACAACAATAAAGTTGATATGTAAAAATCGATATTATAGAACCCAATAGCATTGGAACTGATATTGGTAGAGTCCGGAGCTAGCACCGAAAGTAAACTAATTAAACAAAATTGGAATCACTACCTGGTTAAAATAAGAATAATTGGGATATTGAGAACCCTAGTAGAATTGAGCTCTTTTATTGGATACAACGTAAGTGTATAACTGAAATATCAGTAATTAATTGTCGTATCCTATAAACCCTAATGGAAGTAAGAGCAATTTTATTAATCAGTGGGAAAATAATAAACCAGTTAAGAATTGGGATACAGAGGAAACAAATAGAAACTTAGTGAACTTGTTAATATGAACACTAGTTAAGTTCCAATAACTGGTGTATGTAATGTATAGAATGTAAAGTTTCTTCGATAATAATTAGTGAACAAATATTGTATAATCGGGATTAGGTAAATGAATGAATATTTGAACCAATTATTATTGACGCTTGACCATATTGTTGGTAAGTAGTGAAAAATAATATCCATCGGTAATTAAAATAAATTAATGTGGTAAACAATGTGGTGATAAATTAAATTGTAATTTATTGTAAACCATGAAATGCACCAATAATAGTGAAAATTGATAGGTATGAACCGATAGTTATGAAATTAGTGATATATAAGTAATCTAATCAAGAAAGATTATATCAACAACATGATCGAGAACCCGACCTGTATATGGAGATTTCTAGTTAAGAAGTATATTTCAGACTCGGCAAGAGATTAATTGGCACTTGAATTTCAAGAACTGAAGCAGTGGGTATTAAACTATAACTAGGTATATTTTTACTTGGTTTATTGAATTCTACAAGTAAAGATAGTGAAATTCTTTGAATAATAATTAGTTATGAAGAATAGTAGTAATGACTGATTCATGTGGAATCGAAAAGTTAGTATGTTAATAACAAATATCTAGTATAATTAGAAATTTGTATAATTAATGATGAAGTGTGAGATTAATCACTAATCTGCTGAAAACAAACGAGAGACAAAAGAATATTTTTTCTCTTGAAAAAAATTCAAGAAATTACTAAAAGATTTATAACACCCCGCTTCCGGAATACGTACATAGTTGCGTATTCAGATTTTTCAGTCGTATTTTTTCGATTTTACCTTCTGCACTTGTTTTGTATTATGGGATGCTTACATGATCGTTTTGCTTTGGATCTGGATTCGTGAACTCGGAGTCAGCCCTAATCTGAACTGGGAACCCGATCCTAGAGTATTGCTCGATTTAGACATTCTGATATTCCGATTTGACCGATTTCAGTTTTAAACATCATTTTCTAATATTTTAAATTTTCTATGATTTTCTAGAATTTTCCAGAATTAAATTGTGAATCTTCAAAACCGGGGTCGACCGATACTGCTGACCGATTCTCGGATTTTTAATTTACAAACGGAGTTGAATTTTAAGAAACGGCTTTCCTGTAACTTCTTAAAATCATATTTTCTATCTAAATACTTTTTTTGAGAATTTTCTAAATTTATCAAAATTCTACTGGATTTGATGTCGGCCAGTATCACAGGTTGATTCCAGGAATTTTAGTTTACGATTGGAATCAAATTTCTAGATTCCGCTTTCATATTACTTCTTAGAATTATATTTTCTCCTTTCAGCCTTTTTCTGGGAATTTTCAGAATTTATCAAATTCCGGCCAACCCGGTGTAGACCGATATTGACGGTCGACCTTATGATTTTTATTTTGAAAATAAGATTGAATTTCTGAAAACTGATTTCACCAAAAATCTTTTTTATAATATTTATTATTTTTGAGAATTTTGGGAAGCTTTCCAAGCTACTTTATTTTTGGACTTTTCCGGAGTTTTCGGTGTTTCCCCAGATACCGGAATAGTATCCAAATATTTTTCCCACTTTTCTCTCTCCTCGCTAGATGCGAGTTTCACCAACCTAGGATTCTGCATTTAATGCAGAGATCCTCCCCATGCCGCATTTAATGCACTGCTAATCAATTCAAATCAAGTCATTATGACTTTTGTCCTTTTGTTAAACGCAGCTTTTTGCACCTTCCCTGGACGCTGAGATAATTCCCGCGTTTGGCTCCTTATTTGCCTAGACGCAGCCTTTTCATTGCTTGAGACGCAGCATTTTGAGGAGACGCAACTTTAGAATGAAACATATGTTTCATAAAGTTGGTATGGCAATATTATATCATTTTCCCCCATGTATATATACACCCCCCTGTTTTATCTTCTCCTCTCCTTTTCATTTTCTTCCTTCCTCCTCCAACAGCAAGCTCAGGCAACAGGAAAACAGCAGCCCTATTGGTGCTTTGCCTCCCTCCTTGGCCACCTACTTTCATCACCATCACCACCATTCCTCCACCAAGTCCTCCACCTCCTTCTCCTCCATCTCCTCCTCCATTTCCAACAACTACACCACCTTCTTCTTCTTCTTTTCCACCAAGAAAACTCAAGAAAACCCATTATCACCATTACCTTCTTCCTCATTTTCACCACTATATACACCACTTTAGCCACCATCAACCATACCATCTTCTCCTCCTCGTCATCCTCTTTCCGACGAACTATAGATTCGTCCTCCGAAACATCGTTTGCAAAATCCCATTTTTTTCATTTGAATTATTCTTACACCATCAACCTCCTTCTCTTTTAGGGCCGGCCACCTCCTTAGGATTGGGGGCCGAGCTCCTCTTCGTCGGTAATATCTCCGGTGATTATGTAACGCCCCGATTCCACGGATACGGGGACGTCACTGCGACGTATATACGTAGGTCATAAATTGCCCCCACGCATATACGCTAAGCATAAAAGTACAACAAGGATCAGAGTACGACAAAGCGTGGTAATCATACATATGCCAACTCAAGATATACACATACAAAGTTATCACAGGATATTATAAAGTATTACACATTACATGTGTATTACATCATAACCAAGTCCAAAAGAATAATATACAATACGTATACAAAAAAAGCTCACGAGTAGGATGGAGGTCCCGTGAGTCAAAAAGGAGGAGTCTAGCACGAGGGGACTGGAACTAATCCGCCTGCTCCCTAAGGTAAGCTTGGTCCTCTGTGGATGGCTCCACTTCGTTCCAAACCTCAGAATCTGAATGTGCAAATCCAAGGAGTCAAGACATATAACAATGAACAAACTATAGCCAAGTGGCTAAGGGACATAAATAAGGAAAGATGAAACAGTTATAAGGAATATCAACTAACAAGTATGAAAAGCATGAAGAGATAAAATCCTAATACCATGAATCTACAGTTAACGTCTTATTATTATTACTTGTCTTACTGTGATATCTAACTATGTGACCCAGCGTCCCAGAGCACATAGATCCATATCCTAGTAAAGTAAGGTTGTTATTGGAAACAGCGGTTGTATCGACGAACTATGTTTACAGTGGGTCACGTGCATGCCCGGGACCACGGTCCAGGGTGTTCCGTTGCTTGATAACGGAACCAGCCGCAAGGCCTATCAGGAGGGACTTATGTATGCCCTTTGTCATGACAGTATTCAGGAAGAGGGAGCAAGCACTCCCCTCGGTCCCCTGGAGGCCCTCAGGTCAGACCGGAAATATGATTGTACAATATACCTAATGCCACTGTAAACACGAACACATATCGATATCCGCATATTTTCCCCGACCCATGTGTAAGTTGATCCATTTTATACAAAAGTCAAGTATATCATGCTTGGTTTAAGAGATAGCATGATAAGGGGTGATATTCACAATTTAACAAATCATGGAGCGAGAATATAATAACAAGTCATGAAGTAACAAGTGGTGAGATCCATAAAGTAACATGTCATGTAATACCAGTTATGAAGCATGAACAGGAATAATATGTCACCCATGTATCAATGATAAGATCAAATTCAGAAAAGAAATCAACTAAGTCAAACAGTCAGAATTAGTCGACTAGGTAAAAGGGTTAGTCGACTAATAGGGGACTTAAGTCGACTAACGGTCTAGATGAGTCGACTAAAACTGGGTTCCAGAGAGTTGTAATTCTGTTTCAGAAAAAGTTAGTCGACTAGAGTTGTAAGGGTAGTCGACTAATAGGGAACTACTAGTCGACTAATGGATACTTAAGTCGATTAAGTCTGTGATACAGAGAGTTGATGTTTTATTTCAGGAAAACAGGAGTCGACTAGGGAGAAATGGGTAGTCGACTAGGGGTCCTAAGTCGACTAATATTTTGGATGAGTCAACTGGAACCGAGAGTTGGTGTTTCCTGGTCCAGGGAAAGATTAGTCGACTAGGTTAAAAATGTAGTCGACTAAGGGGGTCTAGTCGACTGGTAATATGGCTTAGTCGACTAAAACTGTGAAATCAGAAAAGGTTAAGTTTCAGCTAAGGTGGGTTAGTCGACTGGTCCCTAGGTTAAGTCGACTAATCGTGGGGAGAACAGTAACAGAACAGATTTTCTGATGGTTGTTTGATGGGCTAAAAATATGATTTTTATGGCACAAGTGTACATGAATGATCAACACAAGTAAACAAGGAGATTGTCTAGTCTTGGTGAGTAAAAATACTCACTTCGAACGGTTATGTGAAAGTTCTACGGGTTCCGAATGATCGTTGACGACAATATCACCAACTAGGTCTTTGGCGATACTTCCGATGAAGAGATATGCAATCCAAATCCAAGGGTTGTAGTTGCTTGAGAAGGAGATGAAGACTTTGAGGTGGTTTGGAGTTAGGGTTTGAGATGGAGAAGAAAATGGTGAAGGCTAATCTCTTGGTGAAGTGAAGAAAAGAGAAAAGAATTGTAAAAGAAAGTTTATATAGGATTTTGATTTTGTAAGGGAGGTGTAAATAATGTAAATGTGAGGGGGTTTATTGCAAAATAGGAGAGGGGATGGGTGTCCCTCTTCTTGGCCACTTGGCCGCCATGGGAGAGAGAGAGAGAGATGCATTAAATGAGGGGGTTGGTGAGATTATGTGGAGTTGGAATTTTGGAAGAGATTTGAATTTTTGGAAAAAAATGGGAAAAGTTTGTGGTTGTGGAGAAAGAGAAATAAAGGAAAAGGAAAATGGAAAGAAATTCATAAAGGAAGATATTTACTCTTGGACTTAGAATATATAATAATGAAAAGACAAGTTCCCGGGTTTAAGTCGAGGATACGGAAAATATTTCGGAAAATACCGAAATCGTCCGAAACTCAAGTATCTCGGAACGACTCGAAAATTTCACCAAAAATCAATAATAATATATGAAGACTAATAGTGAAATCCTTTTTAAGAAATACTTTATAGTTTTAAAACTAAAAATCCCGGAATCAGTTAACTACCGACTCCGTTGGAATTTTCATAAATTCGTAAAATTCTCAGGAAAAGTATTTAAGTAGGGAATATGATTCTAAGAAATAAGGTCTAAAGGACCATCTTGAAATTCCTAATTGTTTGAGAATTAAAATTCCAGGAATCGATCAGCGACACTGGTCGACACCGGTTTTGAAGAAATACATTTAAATTCAGGAAAAATCCAGAAAATCATATAAAATCTAATATATTGGAAAATGATATTTGAAATTGAAATCGGTCAAATACAGGAAGTATATCGAAAAAAATACGATCGAAAAGCTGAATACGCAACTAAGTACGTATTCTGGAAACGGGGTATTACAATCCATCCACCTTACAAAAATTTCGTCCTCGAAATTTCATAAGGTGAAAGGTAACAGGAAAAGTAACAGATAGAGAAGGATAAGATGGAAGATAACGGTAGAGAAGAATAGAAGGAAAGAGTCTTACCAATCAAGATGTGAAGAGTTGAGGATAGCGCTCACGGATAACGTCCTCTCGTTCCCAAGTGGCCTCTCCTGGCGCATGTCTGTTCCAAGACACCAACACTAATGGTATAGCCTTGTTCTTCAGTGTCTTCACACTTCTATCTAGAATGGCCATCGGCTGCTCCTGATATGATAAATCTGGCTGCAGTTCCAGTTCGGAATGATCCAAAATATGACTATCATCCTTGACATACTTCCTCAACTGAGATACGTGGAAAACATTGTGCACTCCGTCCAAAGATGGAGGTAAGGCCAATCTGTAAGACACATCTCCCACTCACTCCAAAATCTCGAATGGGCCGATATATCTCGGACTCAGCTTTCCACGAATACCGAACCGGATCACTCCTCTGGTAGGTGATATCCTCAAGAACACATGATCTCCTGCCTGGAACTCCAATGGCCTTCTCTGCGAATCTGCCCAACTCTTCTGCCGACTCTGAGCTGCCCTGAGATGATCTCTGATGATTCTGACTTTCTCTGTTGTCTGAATCAGGATCTCTGGCCCCAATAGTCTCCTCTCACCGACTTCATCCCAACAAATCGGTGATCTGCACTTTCTTCCATACAGTGCCTCAAAAGGTGCCATCTTGATACTTGCCTGATAACTGTTGTTATAAGAAAACTCAGCCAAGTGAAGATGATCTTCCCAAGATCCCTTAAACTCAATCATGCAGGCCCTTAGCATATCTTCAAGGATCTGGATAGTCCTTTCAGATTGTCCGTCTGTCTGAGGATGATATGATGTACTGAATTTCAGACGAGTTCCCAGACTCTCTTGGAGACTCTCCCAGAAATGAGATCTGAATCTGGTGTCTCTATCTGATACAATACTAACAGGAACTCCATGTAGACGAACTATCTCCTTCATGTACTTGTCTGCCAAAACCTCTGTTGTCTGACCTACCCGAAATGGTATGAAGTGAGCTGACTTGGTGAGACGGTCAATGATTACCCACACAGCATTATTACCTTTGGGACTTCGAGGTAATGCCGTGACAAAGTCCATAGTGATGTGCTCCCACTTCCATTCGGGTATTGGTAAAGGATGTAGAAGTCCAGCTGACCTCTGATGCTCTATCTTTATCTGCTGGCAGACCAAGCATTTGGTTACAAACTGAGCTATCTCCCTCTTCATAGCATTCCACCAAAACTGCTTCTTCAAGTCCTGATACATCTTGGTTCCCCCTGGGTGTATAGAATAAGCTGAACTGTGTGCCTCTGCTAGAACCTTCTGTCTAATTTCTCCTTGGGGAACACAAATCCTGCTACCATAATACAAGGCACCATCTGGATGAATACAGATATCAGTCCTCAATCCAGCCTCTACCTAAGCTCGGAATTTCTGCAATCTGGGATCTTCCTTTTGAGCTTCCTTGATCTCATCTATCAATGTTAACTGAACCTGCAAAGTCATGAACTGTCCTGCTTTATCACCTCCTTGTACCAACATCAAGTCCAATCTGATGATGTCTTGAATCAACTCCTTCTGCTGAGTAAGCTGGACAAGCACTCTATTCTCTGGCATCCTGCTCAGTGCATCTGGTACGGTATTGACCTTGCCCGGATGATATTGCAAGTCAATATCATAGTCCGCCATCAATTCAAGCCACCTCCTCTGCCTCATGTTCAACTCTTTCTGTGAGAAAATATACTTGAGGCTCTTGTGATCCGTGTAGATCAACACTTTATCTCCCAGAAGATAATGCCTCCAGATCTTCAAGGCAAATATAACAGCTGCTAGCTCCAAGTCATGAGTTGGGTAATTCCGCTCATGAGTCTTCAGTTGCCTGGATGCATAAGCTATGACATGATCATGTTGCATAAGTACACACCCCAGGCCTTTTCCTGATGCATCACTGAATATGACCATCCCTCCTCTTCCTGAGGGAGTCTTCAAGATTGGAGCTGAAATGAGCCTCTGCTTCAATTCCTCAAAAGCTACTGTACATCCTTCAGTCCATATGTACCTTTCCCCCTTCCGGGTGAGCTTGGTCAACGGAGCTGCAATCCTAGAGAAATCTTGGACAAAGCGTCGGTAATATCCGGCTAGTCCCAGAAAACTCTTAATCTCAGTCACCGTCCTCGGAATTGGCCAATCTCTCACCGCCTGGACTTTGCTGGGGTCAACTGAAATCCCTTCTGCTGAAACTATGTGTCCAAGGAAGGCTATACTGTCCAACCAAAAGTCACACTTGCTCCTCTTAGCATGAAGCTGCTCCTGTTGTAGAGTCTGCAATACAATCCCCAAGTGTTCTGCATGCTCCCTGTTGCTCTTTGAATAGATCAGGATGTCATCTATAAAAACCACTACAAACTGATCCAAATAGGGCGAGAACACTCTGTTCATCAAATCCATGAAAACTGCAGGGGCATTGGTGACTCCGAAAGGCATAACTAGAAATTCGTAGTGGCCATAACGGGTCCTGAATGCAGTCTTCGGGATATCCTCCTTCCTCACCCTTAGCTGATGGTAACCCGACTGTAAATCTAGTTTAGAGAATACTCGGGCTCCATGAAGCTGATCAAACAAATCATCAATCCTTGGTAAGGGATACTTGTTCTTGATGGTAACTTTGTTCAATTCCCTATAATCAATACAAAGTCTCTTACCACCATCCTTCTTGTTTGCCAACAGTACTGGAGCTCCCCATGGTGAAGTACTTGGCCTAATCAATCCCTTGTCTGAATATTCTTGCAGCTGCTTCTTCAAAATCTCTAACTCCGTCGGTGCCATCTTGTACGGAGCCTTGGATATAGGAGCTGCTCCTGGAACTGTGTCAATGGAGAACTCGATCACCCTGTCAGGGGGCAGTCCTGAGATCTCAGCAAACACTCCTGGGAATTCATCCCACACCGGTACCTTCTGCTTCTGAACCTCTGAAGTAGTCATCCGAGTCTTTCCCTTGGTAGACTTCACTTCTCCACTAAATTGGAACTCCGGTTGATGAGGGATTCTGAAATTAATCTTCTTCTCCCTACAATCAATAACTGCATGGTACTGACTGAGCCAGGTCATGCCTAAGATTACGTCGTACCCTTTGGTGTCTAGTACGAGCATATCTATGGCCAAGGTCTTATCACAAAGTTCTACTGGACAATCAGTACAAACTCTAGAAGATACGACTACTCCATTCCCAGTACTAATATCCCATTTGTGGTCTAAAGATCTAACAGGTATAGAATGCAATGCCACAAAGTGGTCTGAGATAAAACAATGGGAAGCACCGGAATCAAAGAGAGCGAGGACAGGTTTAGAATGAACTCTGATGGTACCTGTTATCACCTCCTCAGATGTCTCAGCCTCTGCTGCTGACAAATTATATGCTTGCCCCCTTCCACGCCCTGCTGCAGTCCTAGCTCCTCTCTGTACTGGGCGAATAGCTTGCTGTGAAGGAGGGGGAGGAGCTCTCCTCATCACTGGTCCCTGGTTCCTCTGTCCAAGTGGCCCTGGAAGCGCCCTCTGTCCATTGGGTCCCTGAAGTGCTGGCAAGGTCTGATTGGCTATCCCCATTCTCCTGTGTGGACAAGCTTCAATGGAATGATCTCGAGATCCACACACCAAACACCATCCATTTGCCCTACGGCAATTCTGCTGAGAATGCCCTAGTTTCTGGCAAAAGTTGCAGATAGGACCTGGTCGAACCATCTGGTAAGGAATTGGTCTGAATGGTTGCCTGGCCTGAACCTTCGCTGCTCTGTATGGGCCTCCTCTTCCCATTGGTACAAACGGCCTCTTCATGGCCTGGTTCCTCATCTGGTTCTCTTGTTTCTTCTCTAACCCACG
Source organism: Agave tequilana (assembly GCA_038442645.1). Classification (NCBI taxonomy): domain Eukaryota; kingdom Viridiplantae; phylum Streptophyta; class Magnoliopsida; order Asparagales; family Asparagaceae; genus Agave; species Agave tequilana. The sequence continues at coordinate 44,383 of JAVJIF010005213.1, forward strand.
CTCCACCTCTCGAGCTATGGTGAGAACCTCTGAATAAGTCTTCAGTTGCTGGGGCATCAAGAAGACCTGTATGTCCATCTGCAGGCCCTGCTGGAATCTGCTTGCTCGCTTCTCCTCATCCGTTACCATGTACGGCGCGAAGCGGCTAAGTCTAAGAAACTCTGCTGCATACTCATCCACTGATTTGTTCCATTGCTGCAATCTGATGAACTGCTCCTCCATGTCTTTCTGAGCAGTAGCAGGGAAGAATCTGCTGTAGAAGCTCTTGGAGAACGCGTCCCAGGTGACAGGCTTCTCCAGTCTGGCCTCCTCCGCTAGCCACCAAGTCCTAGCTATATCTTTCAACTGAATCTTGGCGACCTCAACTTGGTTCTCCTTTGGTACTCTGGCTGCATTCAGCAAATCGGTGGTGTCCATCAGCCATTGCTCAGCATCCAGGGGTTTCTCTTCACCCGTGAATATGGCCGGTTGCAGCCGTCTGAAATCTGAAATATTCCCCGGCCTCTGTTCCTTAGGGGCTGCCAACTCCTGCCGAAGAAGTTCGGTCTGTTGCTGCTGGTTCTCCATCATCGTCTGAATGACCCTCAGAATGTCCACATTCTCTCCCGTGGGTCCATTCGACGCTTGCCCGGAGTGGTTACGGCCCGTCCTTCTCTCCATACCGAATTGGGGAAAGATAACTGGAATTTGGAAACAAATGGAAGGAGTTTAGGATACAAGGGAAGGAATCAAGAAGGAATCAAGAAGGACTCAATAACTTTGTACATTGTAGTTGGCATTAGCAAATTTCAGTAATTTGCTGCTTGATTGTACTTTAGGTTTGAGAGCCTAGGCTCTGATACCAACCTGTAACGCCCCGATTCCACGGATACGGGGACGTCACTGCGACGTATATACGTAGGTCATAAATTGCCCCCACGCATATACGCTAAGCATAAAAGTACAACAAGGATCAGAGTACGACAAAGCGTGGTAATCATACATATGCCAACTCAAGATATACACATACAAAGTTATCACAGGATATTATAAAGTATTACACATTACATGTGTATTACATCATAACCAAGTCCAAAAGAATAATATACAATACGTATACAAAAAAAGCTCACGAGTAGGATGGAGGTCCCGTGAGTCAAAAAGGAGGAGTCTAGCACGAGGGGACTGGAACTAATCCGCCTGCTCCCTAAGGTAAGCTTGGTCCTCTGTGGATGGCTCCACTTCGTTCCAAGCCTCAGAATCTGAATGTGCAAATCCAAGGAGTCAAGACATATAACAATGAACAAACTATAGCCAAGTGGCTAAGGGACATAAATAAGGAAAGATGAAACAGTTATAAGGATATCAACTAACAAGTATGAAAAGCATGAAGAGATAAAATCCTAATACCATGAATCTACAGTTAACGTCTTATTATTATTACTTGTCTTACTGTGATATCTAACTATGTGACCCAGCGTCCCAGAGCACATAGATCCATATCCTAGTAAAGTAAGGTTGTTATTGGAAACAGCGGTTGTATCGACGAACTATGTTTACAGTGGGTCCCGTGCATGCCCGGGACCACGGTCCAGGGTGTTCCGTTGCTTGATAACGGAACCAGCCGCAAGGCCTATCAGGAGGGACTTATGTATGCCCTTTGTCATGACAGTATTCAGGAAGAGGGAGCAAGCACTCCCCTCGGTCCCCTGGAGGCCCTCAGGTCAGACCGGAAATATGATTGTACAATATACCTAATGCCACTGTAAACACGAACACATATCGATATCCGCATATTTTCCCCGACCCATGTGTAAGTTGATCCATTTTATACAAAAGTCAAGTATATCATGCTTGGTTTAAGAGATAGCATGATAAGGGGTGATATTCACAATTTAACAAATCATGGAGCGAGAATATAATAACAAGTCATGAAGTAACAAGTGGTGAGATCCATAAAGTAACATGTCATGTAATACCAGTTATGAAGAATGAACAAGAATAATATGTCACCCATGTATCAATGATAAGATCAAATTCAGAAAAGAAATCAACTAAGTCAAACAGTCAGAATTAGTCGACTAGGTAAAAGGGTTAGTCGACTAATAGGGGACTTAAGTCGACTAACGGTCTAGATGAGTCGACTAAAACTGGGTTCCAGAGAGTTGTAATTCTGTTTCAGAAAAAGTTAGTCGACTAGAGTTGTAAGGGTAGTCGACTAATAGGGAACTACTAGTCGACTAATGGATACTTTAGTCGACTAAGTCTGTGATACAGAGAGTTGATGTTTTATTTCAGGAAAACAGGAGTCGACTAGGGAGAAATGGGTAGTCGACTAGGGGTCCTAAGTCGACTAATATTTTGGATGAGTCGACTGGAACCGAGAGTTGGTGTTTCCTGGTCCAGGGAAAGATTAGTCGACTAGGTTAAAAATGTAGTCAACTAAGGGGGTCTAGTCGACTGGTAATATGGCTTAGTCGACTAAAACTGTGAAATCAGAAAAGGTTAAGTTTCAGCTAAGGTGGGTTAGTCGACTGGTCCCTAGGTTAAGTCGACTAATCGTGGGGAGAACAGTAACAGAACAGATTTTCTGATGGTTGTTTGATGGGCTAAAAATATGATTTTTATGGCACAAGTGTACATGAATGATCAACACAAGTAAACAAGGAGATTGTCTAGTCTTGGTGAGTAAAAATACTCACTTCGAACGGTTATGTGAAAGTTCTACGGGTTCCGAATGATCGTTGACGACAATATCACCAACTAGGTCTTTGGCGATACTTCCGATGAAGAGATATGCAATCCAAATCCAAGGGTTGTAGTTGCTTGAGAAGGAGATGAAGACTTTGAGGTGGTTTGGAGTTAGGGTTTGAGATGGAGAAGAAAATGGTGAAGGCTAATCTCTTGGTGAAGTGAAGAAAAGAGAAAAGAATTGTAAAAGAAAGTTTATATAGGATTTTGATTTTGTAAGGGAGGTGTAAATAATGTAAATGTGAGGGGGTTTATTGCAAAATAGGAGAGGGGATGGGTGTCCCTCTTCTTGGCCACTTGGCCGGCCATGGGAGAGAGAGAGAGAGAGATGCATTAAATGAGGGGGTTGGTGAGATTATGTGGAGTTGGAATTTTGGAAGAGATTTGAATTTTTGGAAAAAAATGGGAAAAGTTTGTGGTTGTGGAGAAAGAGAAATAAAGGAAAAGGAAAAATGGAAAGAAATTCATAAAGGAAGATATTTACTCTTGGACTTAGAATATATAATAATGAAAAGACAAGTTCCCGGGTTTAAGTCGAGGATACGGAAAATATTTCGGAAAATACCGAAATCGTCCGAAACTCAAGTATCTCGGAACGACTCGAAAATTTCACCAAAAATCAATAATAATATATGAAGACTAATAGTGAAATCCTTTTTAAGAAATACTTTATAGTTTTAAAACTAAAAATCCCGGAATCAGTTAACTACCGACTCCGTTGGAATTTTCATAAATTCGTAAAATTCTCAGGAAAAGTATTTAAGTAGGGAATATGATTCTAAGAAATAAGGTCTAAAGGACCATCTTGAAATTCCTAATTGTTTGAGAATTAAAATTCCAGGAATCGATCAGCGACACTGGTCGACACCGGTTTTGAAGAAATACATTTAAATTTAGAAAAAATCCAGAAAATCATATAAAATCTAATATATTGGAAAATGATATTTGAAATTGAAATCGGTCAAATACAGGAAGTATATCGAAAAAAATACGATCGAAAAGCTGAATACGCAACTAAGTACGTATTCTGGAAACGGGGTATTACAGATTATTTCGGTAATCGTTCACGATTATTCCGGTAATCTTTCCGGTGTCAATTGCAACGACAAACACTAAACACCACCACCCCAAAATCACCTTCCCTCCTCTGTTTTATTGCTGACGCGGATCTCACTCCCGCGTCTAGGCAATTCCTTAACGCGGCCTTCGCGTTCTTGTATCGACGCAACGCGGAGTCCAGGCCCGCGTCTGTGTCCTTCTCGTATCAACACGACGCGGAACCCATGCCCGCGTCTGTGTTCTTCTTGTACTAACGCGACGCAGAACCCACGTCCGCGTCCGTGTTCTCCTCGCGTCCTGACTTGAACGCTCGCGTTTGTGACATCTCCGCAGCGCGTCTCCCGCGTCTGCGATTCCCGCGTCTCCATTCTCTTCTCCCTGTTATTTGAACGCATTGACGCGTTGATTTCCTGGATTCCAGAACTTGGGATTTCACAGTGTTTTCCAGAATTTTAGGCGAGTGTTCTCGCTTTCTCATTGGACTTTCCCGCATCGTCGTGTTGACTTACATAACATTATGTATTTATATCGGTGTTCTCGTTTGGTATTGTGATGTATATGCTTGTTACATTAACTGTTGACATACATCTGTCTGTATCATACTTGACAACTAATGTGCTATCACCTAACATGACTTACTTCCTGGCATATGATTTACCACCTGCTTCTTGTCACGTTGATACTTGAACCCCTGAAAAAGGGAGGCTCCTGACTTTACTCCTGTTGATCCCCGTAATGGGATAACCATGAATATAAGATTACTATGGATACTCTGTGGACATTTTTACTGGATAAATTATTATAAGAAGACAACTTGTACCTGGTTTGGGGGAAACTGATGGGCCCTGATTAATCATGTTTATGGTGGTTTTATCGAGCCGCGCGTGGCCAAATACTTGAGGGATCACCTGGCGGCCACCAGGGATTCCGTGGGGTGTGCTGGCACCCCTACTCCTGATTATTCCTGCCGGGTATGCACACGCCCTAGGCCTATTTCTATGGGATCTGCGATACTCTATTCTTGTTCGGGCGACCATAAGTCCCGGTACCTAGCGGTACGTTCCGGCTCAGCACCGGATACTCCTGAACCGTTGTCCCGGGCATGTACGGGGCCCATCCGAAACATGATTCATCGAACTTTATCAGTTTCCAAGTAACTTGCTATATAAGTTATGAGTGGAAGTATGTGGAATGGGACACATACTGAAACTTGGAACTTAGACGGCCCCAATTATAATAATATGCTAATATAAACTGTTGTGTTATTTTGTAACTCGGGTCGTATGCGCTTGGATTACGGTGACATGTGATAAAGGTATATAAATGAGGGTTTCCTTGTTTGGATTATTCCTTCGATGTACCAGTCTCATGGAGCCGTGACCTAAACTTGTGTGATCGGTTTTACTTGTAATCGGTTTTATTGGTTTTTATCGGTTTTATGTTAGTTTAGGAGATAACTGGTGTCGTCCTATCTACTTTATTTCTCGTCTCGTTATTTTCCTTATTTTATCATATCATGAGTATTCCCTGCTTGATACCACTTGTTATGCATCTATCTGCTTTGGCATGATTATGATTCGGTTTATCGATACTCTTGTACCCATATCAGCACGCCATCTGGCTTTTGACTCACCACTCGCTGGGGGAGTTCTGACTCCTCTGGATCCTCATGTCCAGGTCCTGGAGCTTGGACCGAAGGAGATCTTCCTGCTGAGGACCAAGTTTACTTCTGTGGAGTAGACAGATCAGTTGTAGCTCCAGTCCCATCCTTGCTCCCCCTGTTGGCTCGCGGCTTCTCCAGCTATCTCGTGAGCGCCCTTTTGTACTATTCATACATGTACATATCTTTGTATTCTCGCATTTGCGCCTATCAGGTGATGTAATATTCTTGTAATATTTGTCACCTCTGGTGATAACTTTGTAATTGTACTTACGTATGTTGGAATGTATAATGCACCGCTTGCTTCCGTACTCTGATTCTTGCCTGTACTGATGCTTAGCGTATATACGTGAGGGTAATTCTGACCTGCGTATATACGTCACAGTAACGTACCCGTATCCGCCGGGATCGGGGCGTTACAGGGTGGTATCAGAGCCTAGGCTCTCGCATCCTCAGTACGTCCAGACGGCAAATTAATGGTAAAGAAATTTGCAACTGGAATACAAGAGTCCTGGTTATACAATCCAACTACAAGTGCAGAGTTATCTATTCCTTCCTTCTGATCCATTTCTTGAATCCTGAGACATTCAATCTTTTACCTTCCAGTTATCTCTTTCCTCTTGTTACCCACTTCAACCAACTCAAATATGGAAAGACGGGGAACACGTAATGGTGCTGGTACTTCTCAAGATGGACCCAACAGAGACAATGATGGTATGATAAGGATACTTTAAGGGATGATGCAGAGTCAACAACAGCAGACAGAGCTTCTACGACAAGGACTGTTAGTTGCACCCCGAGAACAGAGGCCAGGCAACGTGTCGGATTTCAGGAGATTACAGCCGGCGATCTTTTCAGGAACAGAGAAGCCTCTGGATGCGGAACAGTGGCTGATAGACACAACAAATCTTTTGAAGGCGGCCCGAGTCCCTGATGAGAACCAAGTGAAAGTGGCCAAAATACAATTGAAGGACGTGGCCCGAACATGGTGGTTGGCGGAAGAAGCAACACTGGAGAAACCCATCACATGAGACCAGTTCTCAAAGGGTTTCTACGAGAGATTCTTCCCTGTAAAAGCTCAAAGGGACATGGAAGAACAATTTATCCGCCTGCAGCAGCGCAACCGATCAGTTGATGAATATACTGCTGAATTCTTGAGGCTCAGTAGGTTTGCTCCCTACATGGTGGCAGACGAAGAGAAACGGGCGAGCAGATTTCAGCAAGGGCTGAAGATGGATGTCCAGATATATCTCATACCTCAACAGCTGAAGACATACTCCCAGGTTCTCTCCATTGCCCGAGAAGTAGAACGAGGACTGGAGAAGAAGAATGAGAACCCGGTACAGAACAAGTCAGTGAAGAGACCCTTTCAATTGATGAACGAAGAAGAAGCAGCAAGGACCCCCAACGGGCCGATAGTCAAGCGACCATTCCGATCTCCCCCTCAGCAGATGATATGCGGGTACTGCCAAAAGCCCGGACACCTCCAACGCGACTGCCGTAGGGCTAATGGACTATGTTTGGTATGTGGATCCGGTAATCACTTGACAGGTGGTTGCCCATTCAAGAGGACCTACCCAACACCATCAACATTTCCAACACGACCAACACCCCCAGCACTTCCAGCCCCACCACTGATAGGAAACCCAGAGCCCGTTGACCGAAGAGCCCCATTTTCGCCCCAACAGTATGATCAGCCGCAGAGAGGACCAAGAACTAGAGCTGATCATGGCAGAGGTCAAGTCTACAACATGGCGGCAGAGGCATCAGACGAAGCAGCGGCAGAATGTGAAGACCAGTATCCAGAGCAGGAACCTTGAGGATATCACTATAACCGTTACCCTGATCTTTTGTATTTTGAGTTGGTAATCTTTCGTAAATATCTCACTTTATCATTCTCTCATTTTTCAATCCTGGTCTCTCCTGTGTTCATCTTCCCCTTATCGAAATTGCGAGGACGCAATTTTTTGTAAGGTGGGTGGATTGTAACACCCCGCTTCCGGAATACGTACATAGTTGCGTATTCAGATTTTTCAGTCGTATTTTTTCGATTTTACCTTCTGCACTTGTTTTGTATTATGGGATGCTTACATGATCATTTTGCTTTGGATCTGGATTCGTGAACTCGGAGTCAGCCATAATCTGAACCGGGAACCCGATCCTAGAGTATTGCTCGATTTGGACATTCTAGTATTCTGATTTGACCGATTTCAGTTTTAAACATCATTTTCTAATATTTTGGATTTTCTATGATTTTCTAGAATTTTTCAGAATTAAATTGTGAATCTTCAAAACCGGGGTCGACCGATACTGCTGACCGATTCTCGGATTTTTAATTTACAAACGGAGTTGAATTTTAAGAAACGGCTTTCCTGTAACTTCTTAAAATCATATTTTCTATCTAAATACTTTTTTTGAGAATTTTCTAAATTTATCAAAATTCCACTGGATTTGGTGTCGGCCAGTATCACTGGTTGATTCCAGAAATTTTAGTTTACGATTGGAATCAAATTTCTAAATTCCGCTTTCATATTACTTCTTAGAATTATATTTTCTCCTTTCAGGCTTTTTCTGGGAATTTTCAGAATTTATCAAATTCTGGCCAACCCGGTGTAGACCGATATTGACGGTCGACCTTATGATTTTTATTTTGAAAATAAGATTGAATTTCTGAAAACTGATTTCACCAAAAATCTTTTTTATAATATTTATTATTTTTGAGAATTTTTGGGAAGCTTTCCAAGCTACTTTATTTTTGGACTTTTCCGGAGTTTTCGGTGTTTTCCCAGATACCGGAATAGTATCCAGATATTTTTCCCACTTTTCTCTCTCCTCGCTAGACGCGAGTTTCATCAACCTAGGATTCTGCATTTAATGCAGAGATCCTCCCCATGCCGCATTTAATGCACTGCTAATCAATTCAAATCAAGTCATTATGACTTTTGTCCTTTTGTTAAACGCAGCTTTTTGCACCTTCCCTGGACGCTGAGATAATTCCCGCATTTGGCTCCTTATTTGCCTAGACGCAGCCTTTTCATTGCTTGAGACGCAGCATTTTGAGGAGACGCAACTTTAGAATGAAACATATGTTTCATAAAGTTGGTATGGCAATATTATATCATTTTCCCCCATGTATATATACACCCCCCTATTTTATCTTCTCCTCTCCTTTTCATTTTCTTCCTTCCTCCTCCAACAGCAAGCTCAGGCAACAGGAAAACAGCAGTCCCTATTGGTGCTTTGCCTCCCTCCTTGGCCACCTACTTTCATCACCATCACCACCATTCCTCCACCAAGTCCTCCACCTCCTTCTCCTCCATCTCCTCCTCCATTTCCAACAACTACACCACCTTCTTCTTCTTCTTTTCCACCAAGAAAACTCAAGAAAACCCATTATCACCATTACCTTCTTCCTCATTTTCACCACTATATACACCACTTTAGCCACCATCAACCATACCATCTTCTCCTCCTCGTCATCCTCTTTCCGACGAACTATAGATTCGTCCTCCGAAACATCGTTTGCAAAATCCCATTTTTTTCATTTGAACTATTCTTACACCATCAACCTCCTTCTCTTTTAGGGCCGGCCACCTCCTTAGGATTGGGGGCCGAGCTCCTCTTCGTCGGTAATATCTCCGGTGATTATTTCGGTAATCGTTCACGATTATTCCGGTAATCTTTCCGGTGTCAATTGCAACGACAAACACTAAACACCACCACCCCGAAATCACCTTCCCTCCTCTGTTTTATTGCTGACGCGGATCTCACTCCCGCGTCTAGGCAATTCCTTAACGCGGCCTTCGCGTTCTTGTATCGACGCAACGCGGAGTCCAGGCCCGCGTCTGTGTCCTTCTCGTATCAACACGATGCGGAACCCATGCCCGCGTCTGTGTTCTTCTTGTACTAACGCGACGCAGAACCCACGTCCGCGTCCGCGTTCTCCTCGCGTCCTGACTTGAACGCTCGCGTTTGTGACATCTCCGCAGCGCGTCTCCCGCGTCTGCGATTCCCGCGTCTCCATTCTCTTCTCCCTGTTATTTGAACGCATTGACGCGTTGATTTCCTGAATTCCAGAACTTGGGATTTCACAGTGTTTTTCAGAATTTTAGGCGAGTGTTCTCGCTTTCTCATTGGACTTTCCCGCATCGTCGGGTTGACTTACATAACATTATGTATTTATATCGGTGTTCTCGTTTGGTATTGTGATGTATATGCTTGTTACATTAACTGTTGACATACATCTGTCTGTATCATACTTGACAACTAATGTGCTATCACCTGACATGACTTACTTCCTGGCATATGATTTACCACCTGCTTCTTGTCACGTTGATACTTGAACCCCTGAAAAAGGGAGGCTCCTGACTTTACTCCTGTTGATCCCCGTAATGGGATAACCATGAATATAAGATTACTATGGATACTCTGTGGACATTTTTACTGGATAAATTATTATAAGAAGACAACTTGTACCTGATTTGGGGGAAACTGATGGGCCCTGATTAATCATGTTTATGGTGATTTTATCGAGCCGCGCGTGGCCAAATACTTGAGGGATCACCTGGCGGCCACCAGGGATTCCGTGGGGTGTGCTGGCACCCCTACTCCTGATTATTCCTGCCGGGTATGCACACGCCCTAGGCCTATTTCTATGGGATCTGCGATACTCTATTCCTGTTCGGGCGACCATAAGTCCCGGTACCTAGCGGTACGTTCCGGCTCAGCACCGGATACTCCTGAACCGTTGTCCCGGGCATGTACGGGGCCCATCCGAAACATGATTCATCGAACTTTATCAGTTTCCAAGTAACTTGCTATATAAGTTATGAGTGGAAGTATGTGGAATGGGACACATACTGAAACTTGGAACTTAGACGGCCCCAATTATAATAATATGCTAATATAAACTGTTGTGTTATTTTGTAACTCGGGTCGTATGCGCTTGGATTACGGTGACATGTGATAAAGGTATATAAATGAGGGTTTCCTTGTTTGGATTATTCCTTCGATGTACCAGTCTCATGGAGCCGTGACCTAAGCTTGTGTGATCGGTTTTACTTGTAATCGGTTTTATTGTTTTTATCGGTTTTATGTTAGTTTAGGAGATAACTGGTGTCGTCCTATCTACTTTATTTCTCGTCTCGTTATTTTCCCTTATTTTATCATATCATGAGTATTCCCTGCTTGATACCACTTGTTATGCATCTATCTGCTTTTGCATGATTATGATTCGGTTTATCGATACTCTTGTACCCATGTCAGCACGCCATCTGGCTTTTGCCTCACCACTCGCTGGGGGAGTTCTGACTCCTCTGGATCCTCATGTCCAGGTCCTGGAGCTTGGACCGAAGGAGATCTTTCTGCTGAGGACCAAGTTTACTTCTGTGGAGTAGACAGATCAGTTGTAGCTCCAGTCCCATCCTTGCTCCCCCTGTTGGCTCGCGGCTTCTCCAGCTATCTCGTGAGCGCCCTTTTGTACTATTCATACATGTACATATCTTTGTATTCTCGCATTTGCGCCTATCAGGTGATGTAATATTCTTGTAATATTTGTCACCTCTGGTGATAACTTTGTAATTGTACTTACGTATGTTGGAATGTATAATACACTGCTTGCTTCCGTACTCTGATTCTTTCCTGTACTGATGCTTAGCGTATATACGTGAGGGTAATTCTGACCTGCGTATATACGTCGCAGTAACGTACCCGTATCCGCCGGGATCGGGGCGTTACAAGATTCAAATAATTGAGAAAAGAGCGAAGGCTGCTCAAAGAAGACAAAGAACTTATACGGATCAACACTATAAACCTGTAGAACTTTGAATTTTAGATAAAATATTTCTGAGGTATTTTCGATAAATAAGTGACATGAGTCACTAAGGGAAGCAAATTAGATCCATGATATGATGAGTATTTAATACACTAAATTAGGTTGGATTTGCTGGATATCGATTGACTTTGTTATTAAAATTGAAGGATGCGTCACATTTATATATGTGTTAATTGAGAAATTATACACTGAATCTTAGAATTCTGAAAACAAAATATTGATGTTAAGATAAATTTGATCGGGATTGACATGGAAAATTTACTATTATCAAACAAACATTAAACATAAAGTAGAATATACTATAGTGGGTATTATGACGGTCATTTTCATCCGTATGAGAAAGATTGCAAATCTTCATTCTAATTCATTGTAAATTTTATGATATTTCTTAAATAAGCTTAAAAATATTAAGCTAATAATATATATTCATGCAAACAAGTATTGAACTGATACAAATGATAGTCAATAAATGAAAAGGCGAGTTAATATTTTTCTTGTAATTTTTTACCAACCACTGAAAATCCAAGAAGGATATATCTTATATTAGAAAAATCATTACAGATACTTGATCACAAAGTGAAATAGTTAAGGAGCAAACTAATTTCTCTGATATCAGAAGAACTGTGGAATAGCTAACGAGTCTAGAAGTTATATGAGAGCTAAAAGATGAAACATTGAGATCCTACCCTCATTTATTCCAAAATACACCAAGTTTCGAGGGCGAAACTTTCTTAGGGGGTAGAATTGTAACACCCAAATTTTAAAACTCCGCCTAATACTATAAAACTTCAGTAAATCAAATTCCAACAAATCTTGTTAATTACTGAGTTATCAGAGTGATTTAGATTATTATTGATGATACAAGAAATGATTAAGATAATTCGATGTGATTAAAAATTGGGAACGTTATAGCCTTGGAGTTGCCATAGAGAACATGAAAATTGAATAATCCTTTCTTATTTGTGAGAAGTTGATTTTCTGAAGTTACCGCCGAGGACTTCACGGGAGCGCAGATGTGGTCGAGGGAGTCGAAGATAGGGACAATGATCGAGAAGACGACGAGGGTGTTGATCGAGAGAGCGAAGGATCTTATGGGATCTGATCGAGAAGCAAATTTGGTCGAGAGGGACGACGAGTGATGACATCGAGTTTGGGGATGTCAAGATCGACAGGGCGACGTGCTCGATCTTGGCTGTGCGCGATGCCAAGGAGGACTCGCCGCCTGGGACAGGCGCGAGATGATTGTCTAGGCGCGGGCGCGAGGTGGGGTCGCTGGCATGGTGGAGTTGGACTTGGTGATTGTGTGTGTGTGTGTGTGCGCGCGCGTGCGCGCGCGCGAGAGAGAGAGAGAGAGAGAGAGAGAGAGTTAGGGCTAGAGTTTTTGAATAATAGGGTCTGATACCATGATAATTTGGAGAGGGTAATTTCTATATATTATTCATCAAGAAATTATATCAATATATATACAAGTGGATGGTAAAATAAGGAATGTATACAACTCATATACAACCCACAATGCAGCCATATACAACTCACAATATAGCCATATACAGGTATGTTAACAATTAGGAAGTGAATTAACTCCATATAATTTTACAAAATACCTACAATTTTTGGCGTTTTTAAAACTATATATTCTCAGTTATTTTTCAGTACATCCTACAACCCTAAGCTATTTGAATGTTTAAAGTTTGTACCCTATGTTTGTTGACTGTGAAATTCAGTGCAGTGCCTGTGTTTCATCTGCAAATTAAAGACAAAAATCCCCTCATGTTTGTATTTAAGGCATGGCCACAGCTTTAGACACATACAAAAGCAATAGCAGGCCATCAGTAGATATGGAGCTCATGAAAGCACTCCAGTCTTTTATCAAAGTGCTTCCTCCTACTCTTCTTCAGTTACCCATCAAATGCCCTCTCTTGATTTCTCTTCCCTTCTCTTTAAAGTCCCAGCTTCCATTTCATCTCTTGTGATCATAGTCCAATTTTTATGAACAAGTCCCAACTTTGATCACTTAAGCATCCACTTTGCTCTTCCCAACCTCCACTTTGCTCTTTCCCAAATACTGACTCTAAGTTTAGTAACTTTAGTCATTGATCATTTACTATACAATGAAAACCATTTTTCTTTCTGATTTTGGCACATCTCAGGGAATAAGAATACAAAGCATCTTGAGAGATTTGGTTCCACGTGAGTGAACCATAAAAATATCTGTCATCTTACTTACATCACAATGGATCAGTGCACTCATAAAGCAATATGCCGCATTTCCCAGTTGTTCCACATTGTAGTAATTGGGTTCCATCATTCGCAAGGAGAACTTGAAGAAAAGTTGGGATAAATGCCAAAGGACTAGGAATTTAGAAACATTTGTAAACTATTTGGGAAACGAGTTGGCACCAACTAAGCTAATTTCATAGCATATTTGTTGTACCTTTTATTTGTTCGGGTGACGACTTTAAAATTAAAAATATATATATAATATGCTTAAAATAAACTTAACAACAATGAGATTACTAAATAAGATAAGTAACATAAAGCGCACATAATGCATTTAGCCATGAATCACGCTATATATTGGAAAGTTGGAAGATCAGACAGGCCGCTCAAACCATTTGTTAGGGAAATTTTTTATTCAGAATAAAAATCAATGGGCTGTATTTCGATTATTCTCAAGTATTTATTGTTATATGTACTATAGTTGAGTCATTTCTGTGGTGGAGATTTTTCCGACACGATTGATCGAGCAGTCGATTTCGCACCACATGGAATAAAGGTAACAAAGAAATTCGCACACAAATAGCAAGCAAGGAGACAAGATTTTTATGTGGAAACCCAATTTGAGAAAAACCACGGGAATGAGGGATAGAATTCGCTATTTTCAAGATGTTACAGTGAACTCAGTAGAGATATACTCTATTTACAATCTCTTTTTTTTGTACTTCTGCTTGATGGAGGTTCAAGTGTATAAATATCATGCACGTTGAAACAAAGGTGCGAATATTACGAATCTCCTTAACAGAAGGATTTGCGTGTTGAAATTTCTTCATAACTACTCAGATTATACCCTTGGTTGTTGGGAGTGATCTGTACTGTTGACTTAACCGTCCACGCTAGAGCAGGAGCTGTTGCAACGTTCAAAACATGGAATAATCTAGCGGTGTAATTAAATCCGTGAATCAAGAGAGTCTTGCTAGCTAAATTGAAAGTGAAGATCAATGAGCTCCATTGCTGCGAGTATTTCGGTTGGAGTGAGAGGAATTGTCTCGGGAACGGCCAGGTGGTATTCATGAAAGTGCTCGGAGTGTGAGAGTTCTCGAGAGGAGGTGTCCTTGGAAGGATGAATGATCTCGAAACAGTTGAGTGATGCTTGGGAAAGTGATCTGCTGGTATGTCTTGTCGTCCGTTTCGGATGGTCTTGATGAGATGGGACATATGTCGTGATACTAGTGCAGATAAAAATTCGATCACTACAGATGCCCCCTCCGCCTTCTCCGTCTCTGAGTACCTAGAGAGAGCATACTGGTCTCTCTTTTGATTTGAAAAGTCTTGACGTCTTTTGTGCTATGAGCTTTCTTGAAAGTTGAAGTGGGCGAGGACAGTTGGCAAATTAATGATCGAGATCCTTGCGTCATGATAAATGAGATCGTGTGGCAGAGATGGTTGATATCTGGCTGATTCGACGTGTCATAAATTCGGGATATGAACCGACTCCAAGGGGTAGTTGAAAATTTGAACATGAGACAATATGATTTCCGCATCTATAAATAGGGCGGATTCTGAAAGAAGTCTGCTCATTTTCTCAGGAGTTTTTACCCATAAACTTCTTGTGCTGGAAGATAGCGGTATTGTTATTCTTCTTCATCCGATGGAGAAAAGAGAGGGAGAGGACGGAGATGATGGAGGCGATTGGTGCAATACATCAGTCTTCACGATGATCTTATCATAAAACATCAGTTTTCGCGACAAAATCCTACTGTTAAGGAAGATAAGGAGGGTTTATGCTTTGACTTCATTTGCTCGTCTGATCTCTGATATGGTCAAATTAATTCTTAGGCTGGTGCTCCAAAATCTTCTTTTCTTGATGGTGGACGAGGCAGGAATGGGGGCTGACAATTGTAGAGATGGACTTGATTCCATCGCCATCTTTCATGTCTTGCAGTTTTCACTCTTGTCTGGATCCTGTCGCTCTCATCCTAGGAGACTCTTTTCTTGACGTGGGGCACAGGAAGGAAGCATGGGTGCCTTAGGACGCCACCAATGAAGCATTTCTTCTTCGGAGGTTATGACCTCTTGCTCGAGATAGAAGGTCAGTGATGTGATGCCATCAATGTCTTGTACGTCTTAGAGGGGCTCGTATGGCTTCCTTGGAGGCGTGCTCTGGTCGGAGAGGAGGAGATTTTTTATTTGGAAGATCTCTTATTTTTGTGCAGGAATCTCCCTGGGTTCTCCTCAGGATCTGCGGAAAGTGTCATGAATAATAGGATCACATGTAACGGTCCCAGGTATCATAGATCCTCAAGTAACATAAATATTCTTTTAAACTGGTAGATTATCATAATCATCTCCAAATCTTTAGAAATTTCAACAACACTTCCTTTGTAAATATTGATATGTCCAAATATACAATTCGATCAACAATAATTTCAGCCAACATCCGCCTACTCAACCCAAACATGTAAAGCAAAGTCAATAACCGTCCATGCAATCATAATAATATTTCAGTTCATGATGGCCTACTTATTCTCCAATAACAATTTCGGCTTGACATCGCCTACTTATATGAAAACAAAAGAATCATATGCTCGAGAGTACTCCTCTCGGCATCCAGAGTATCCTTCTTAGCATCCACAATATAACATTAAATTATTTATAACTCCAACTCATCAAGATTTTAGCCATCTAACTTATACTATAAATAGCATCAATAAGATTGTAAACATATACAATATGAATTTTTACAAATACAATTACAACTCCAAAACTGCTCTATATAATAGAATTTCCAATGAAGCCCTTGAAACCTTAAATTGAGCCTTCGCCTTACCATAACCTAAAAAATAATAATCTGTGGGGGGTGAGCTCAACAGCTCAGTGAGGAGAGTAAAAAGAAGATTAAGAATATGATACACATGTCAAAATAAAAGGAAGCATATTTTTCTTCAAATAGCGAGGCGAATATGAAATAAAGAAAGAAATAATTATATCAACCTAAACAGTCGACCCGACTATCACTATGGTTTGCCAAGATAACTTGACTCCTTCGGCCAATGACTTTACAACTTAAATCTTTGCGCTGTGATTTACAGGGTTATGAGTTGTATCGAATACTTACTTTAGTGACTTAGTCTATTACCAAATTCATATCATATATACATAATCTATACACTATACACGATGGTACATCAATCACAATAAGTTAATCCAGATAGTACATATATCACAAAATATACTTATGTGTTGTATGTCATATCATCATTCAAGTACTGCATGGATTAACCCTTACACTTTCACCCATTATATAATATTTTATTATCTCTTATAATAAACAGAGTTTCACGGTCATGCATAAAGGACAAGCATACAACACTATTCAATTTGAATAAGCACATCTTATTTCATGACACACGACCCATCTCATACCCCGTCTTCACACCTACCAGCTCCCGCTGGCCCCTTTCTTCGTTTAACACACACAATATCATACCCCGTCTTCACACCTACCATCTCCCGCTGGCCCCTTCCTTCATTTAACACACACAATATCATACCCCGTCTTCACACCTACCAGCTCCTGCTGGCCCCTTCCTTCATTATATGTGTGTGTATGTATGTATGTATGTATACAAAGCATCAACACCGTCTTCCCTCTCCCACCGGCTCCCATCGGCCCCTTCCTTTGCATGCATAAGAATAACATGACATGCATACACATCACATACACATCAATTATCAAGGTAACACACACAGTGCCAGTTGTGTTGTGATATATTTTTTTCAATCACCAATCATGTGATTGATGTGTCACACATGATCAAGTTTCGTGTAACTAACAAGTATATGCACGCATTCAAACATACATACCACTTACATTTCTCATTCATTTAACGACGCATCAGTTACATTCTCGATACTCATTTTTTGGTTATAAGATTAGTTCTTTTAACTAGTTATGATTCTTCATTCACATGTTAGATATTTGGTGCATGAAATTGACTACACTACTTATCCACGATTAGAGTCTTAGCATGCCTTGAAAATAATAAAAGTCTACTATTCATCCAGCATAGCAACAAATAAGCAATCATTAATAAGTTATCAATTGTATATATATGGTTATACGATATAAAACAAAAGTATATGTATAAGTACTATACAAACACCCACGTCCATACTTCTTAATGATGTAACTGACTACTTAGCCCAATTCTTGTGTGTCACACACACACACACATATTCTTCGGATTAGTGTCACGCTACTTATTGATACTTTATTCAACTATCAATCTTACTAAAAATTTTATGATTGTTAACTAACGCATTAATTTATGATTATCATGCTTATACAATCATCATCATACTTCGCTGGCTATATTATATTTGGAATACTAATTTAACTATACAGTTATTATACCAATTAGTTGTCTTCTCTAGTTGAAGCTTAGTTCTATCTAAATTTATCGTAGTTATATATATATATATATATATATATATATATATATATATATATATATATATATATATATATATAGACTTGTATCCTTTCAAAAGGATTTGATCCCGAATCCTTCCCACTCAAATTCAACCCTCCAACATTTGAATACAAGATCCACTCCGTTGAAGTGGATCTATACTATTTCAAGTATCTATAAACCAAAAATCAAGTGTTTTAAATACTTTTTGCCCATCCATCAAGTAGGGAAAATACGGACGGCCTAAATAGTGAGTTGGTTAGTTTAACGGTGTAGAACATTTGAAATCTAACAAAAATTAGTTTATAGAGGTTTTTAAATGTTTAGATCATAATGAAATGGCCGGATCGAGAATTTGTATGTCTAAAGACATAGATCTAACCAACTCACTACTTTCGGCCGTCCATTTTGCGTCGCTTGATGGATGGGCAAAAAGTATTTAAAACACTTGATTTTTGGTTTATAGATACTTGAAATAGTATAGATCAACTTCAACGGAGTGGATCTTGTATTCGAATGTTGGAGGGTTGAATTTGAGTGGGAAGGATCCGGGATCAAATCCTTTTGAAAGGATACAAGTCTATCTCTATATATATATAGAGATAGACTTGTATCCTTTCAAAAGGATTTGATCCCGGATCCTTCCCACTCAAATTCAACCCTCCAACATTCGAATACAAGATCCACTCCGTTGAAGTTGATCTATACTATTTCAAGTATCTATAAACCAAAAATCAAGTGTTTTAAATACTTTTTGCTCATCCATCAAGTAGGGGAAAAACGGACGGCCTAAATAGTGAGTTGGTTAGTTTAACGGTGAAGAACATTTGAAATCTAACAAAAATTAGTTTATAGGGTTTTTAAATGTTTAGATCATAATGAAATGGCCGGATTGAGAATTTGTATGTCTAAAGACATAGATCTAACCAACTTACTACTTTCGGCCGTCCATTTTGCGTCGCTTGATGGATGGGCAAAAAGTATTTAAAACACTTGATTTTTTGTTTATAGATGCTTGAAATAGCATAGATTAACTTCAACGGAGTGGATCTTGTATTCGAATGTTGGAGGCTTGATTTTGAGTGGGAAGGATCCGGGATCAAATCCTTTTGAAAGGATACAAGTCTATATATATATATATATATATATATATATATATATATATATATATATATATATATATATATATATATATATATATATAGGGGTTACTGTACCTCAGCCGGCAGGCTGAGAGAGTTTCTCAGCCGGCAGGACGTGGCAACATCATAGCCACATACCTGTCATAAATTTTGGCGGACAAAAAGATGAAAAATCCCGCCCAATTTAATATCAGTCACCTCAACAATGTATCTTCCGAAAATACCCACTGTCACATCTTTTTACCTTATGTAAAAAAGTTGTCTTTTAAAAAAAATTTCAGCTCTAAAATTTCACCCGATCATTCTGATCCAACTTGTTCTTTTAGAAACAAATTTGATCCGTTTTTTAAAAATATATTTGCAACACATGGCGCCAAAGAAATCATCCGCCGAAAAAGGTAATAGAAAAACGATATTTTTCAAAAAATTTTAGGGTTTGTGTATTTTAATTGTTTTAAATTTTTTCCAGATTTATTTCCGTTTAAGTCTTTTTTTTTTTTTTAAAAATCTTTGGACCATGTTCACAAATAAGAAAGAGATTTGAAACTTTAGATGACGAATAAATTTTTAAATTTAAAAATTTGTAACACAACGATAAAGGTCGCAGTATATGAAACTTCCTTTTTTTTTACATACTGACGACATGGGGTCGCAGTTGTTTATATATTTATGTAGTGTTTTGCGACCATGGTCGCACTGTATTTAACGTAATTTGTTTCATCATTCCTGGGTCGCAGTTGTTTATTTTTGCACTGTAGTCTTATGCGACCTTCGTCGCCGTGTCTACCCTGATCGCATTTGTTTGTGTTTGCACTGTAGATGACTGCGACCTTGGTCGCAGTGTCGACCAGAGTCGCTGTAAAAGTTTGTGTTCGCACTGTAGTCATATGCGATCTTGATCGCAGTGTCGACCAGGGTCGCAGTTGTTTGTGTTTACACTGTAGATGACTGCGACCTTGGTCACAATGTCGACCCGGGTCGCAGTAGATTATGTTTGCATTGTAGATGACTGCGACCTTGGTCGCAGTTTATTAAAAATAATATGCTTTTTACTCCCTTATAATTTTTAAATTATCATTGGTCTAAAATTTTTTATTTTTCTACATCTATAGGTAAACAGCAGATGAAGGTTCGTCCTCTGAGATCAAGCCTAAAACCTATGTGCGAGTTCATCAAGAAATTTAAAAAGTACATTCAGTCAGATTTCGTAGAGGCGATTAAGAATACCCATTTGGCCCAATCTTCATAGCCTTCTACAATGAGGAATTTGGGGGTGAAAGGCTCTAAAATCAAACGTTGCGGTACTGAGGATTTTAGACCAGTATGATAGGGATACAAGGACCTTTAGAATTGGGGACAAACAAATTGAGTTAACAGTGGAGGATGTTGCCCTCACTTTTGGTCTACCTATCATTGGGGCAGATTTTGTTATGAACAAGACATGTACGATGAAAGACAGAGGGGTTATAAAACATTATTTCCCCGATATAAAGAAGATCACAAAAGTATCTATTGAAGAGGCTTTGGATGATCTTCTGGTCAAGAAATCTATATTACTTCTTACTAAATACTGCGACCTAAGTCGCAGTAAAAAAAAGATTTCACATACGAGATGAAATCTATATTACTCCTTATTAAAGACTGCGACCTAAGTCACAGTTATCCGTAGGTGAAGAAATCTATATTACTCCTTACTAAAGACTGCGACCTAAGTCGCAGTTATCCGTATGAGAAGAAATCTATATTACTTCTTACTAAAGACTGCGACCTAAGACGCATACCAAAAAAAAAGATTTCACAGCCGGAGATTATTTTCAAATAAGATTGCGACCGAATATTAAAACGGTCGCATTTCTAAAACTTTAAAACATGTGTTATAGGTCGCAGTACCGCATAGGCTAAAGAGAAAAATTCAATATTTAAGAAATTATTTTTAAAAAATTGAAACAATTAAAACCTGTTGATCGGCATGCAAAGATGTCAACCCTTCAAGATTTTCAATATTCTGAGAGAAAGTAGAATCAGGTGCAATATCTTCCATATTTAGATCGCCAGTAGACTGCTCAGACGTCGACATTAAATATTTTGGAGAAAAAATTGATCTGAAAAGATTTTATATTTTCAGAAAAAAGTTTATCGAAGGCGAAAAAGGAGAACCTAGATCTGACAAAGAGAGGTAAGGAAATAGGGGGAAAATAATTTATAAACAATAACTTAAATCCTATAAAGAGCGGCAAAAAAGGGGAAAAATAATAATAAACAATAACCTAAGTCTGACAGCGTGCGCTCCAAAAATTGCCTTTTGGGCAAATAATAATAAACAATAACGAAAGTTACCGAAAGAGTAGCTTTTCATAAGGGGTATTTGGTAATTTAACTTCTTCCTATAAGCGGGCCGCAAGTTAGTGGGGTGACAAAATTGAGCCACGTCACCGCAGGCTGAGAGAGTTCTCTCAGCTGCAGGCTGATATACATTTTTCTCATATATTATATATATATATATATATATATATATATATATATATATATATATATATATATATATATCAAGTGTCATATAAGGATTTGGTACCTGACATGTTAGGAATAGTTCATAGGACTCACTTTACAGTATCCATCATAAATTTGTTACATGTACATATAATCAATTTAAGTTCATGCCACCAAGAGGCAGACTTTTCAAATTTCTCCTTATCACGAAGGAGCCCACAAGAAGAGAAAAGTGATAAGATTTGAAATAAGGAATCCTGTACTAAAGAAAGGGAGTCATCTTTATTTATAAGCATGATATATTATACCAGAAATGTTGGTAGATGGATACGTGCACTAATTCCTAAAATGCAATCAGACAACGGACCATTACCACAACCCGAAGTAGGAAGTGCCAAAATGCTTATAATTTAATATGGGTAAGATCAAAAACTTAAAGAGAAGTGTTATATTAATTTTACTTCAATACAGTCATAATTTTATTTTACTGCAACTGGTTATTTAAAATAAAAGAACGGAAGGAGTGCTCCAGATCATATATCTCAACTATCCAACTTGGATGGATCATATTTTGAATATCCAATTTCACAAGTTAAATTCTAATTTACTACTGATTTTTATTTCAATACCTAGATCCTTTTAAGTATTTCTGATACTCAAGTAAGAAACTGTTTTCAATTAAGAGCAACCTGTGCAACTATCACACATGATTTATATATATATATATATATATATATATATATATATATAAACCTCAAGACTATATAGAAAGACTCATGAAGTTTCATGACGATAAAGGATATAGATGATCTTTGATGATTGTGATGTGGGAAAATTGATTTCAAGGCTAAGTAAGCTACAAAATTTTTTTCCCTAATTTCTACAAAGAGGGAATGAGTTTTTCATTGGTACATCATATATCCTAATTAAGTATAAAGAACATCACTAGTGGGTCATAACGGAACCATGTGGTTAATTTATGGATCAACAAGGTAAGAAAGACTTTTGCACTCTTATTTGTCAATTGGCAAAATGAATGAAAGTCTACTGCCATGTATAACTTATTTGCTTTGTCTATTTTCCTTCCTTCTTACAAGTATCAGTAGGTGTTTAGTCACCTGGGCATCATGTAATTTAATTAGAAGGTAACTAGAACAAGAGAACTTCTATAAATCAAAAGATTCTTTCTTTTCAATCAATATTTCTTGAATGAAAGAAATCAACATGGAGAGAAAAAAATGCCTACTTCAATTTAACATTTAAGTGAGAAGAATCAAAGACTGATAGAGGGGAGGGAAGCACTTTCAATAACTTAGTGGGGGACTAATTTAGAATAACAATGAATTCAGTTGAGAACTAAACTAGAGAGTATTGATTTAGTGAGTAGCATAAAAAAAAGAATCATGTAAATTATTTAAAGAAGCACACATGTTCTTGAACATACTTCTAATTTCTCAATCAAGAAATAAAATGTGAAATTTAAATTCATCATTGAACCCTAAATAATCACAAGTCACCAAGAGGTTTCTTTATGAGGACTTGCTAAAAAGAAGATAGAAGCGTCTTGTTTAAAACAATATTTCTACTGATCTATCTTTCGAACAATTACCGATATTTTTATTATAAATTTTATTTCAGATATTTAAATAAAACATGACAAATTTTGTTAGAAACTAGACTTAATTACCTTTCTAATGATATATTATATGACAAGTTTAATTTGAGAAAAATATTCTAAATAATCAGAAACTCCTTAATCGGGTAAAAATTCTGCAACACAGTAGTGTTGACCAACTAGTCGTATTTTGACGATAACTTTCAACACAGATCTTCAATAGGGATACAATAAGAACCGTTAGAAGTCTAACTTGATTATCTTTCTAATGACATATAATATAATACCTATTACTCCTAATACCTAGGCAAACTACCTCTGAATTTACAGATTATAAAAACTGAACAGATTTGCACATCATTTCTAGTGTCCCTAAATTTTGGGTTATTTTCAAATGTCTTTAATCCCTTCACCAAATTGAATCATAACTAATAATTTTCTTATTTGATTACTCTATTCAGAATAAAATGAGTTAGGTCATGAAGTTATTTTATTTTTGTAAAGGAAATATAAAAAAAAATCAAAATAGACGAAGGGGTTCCCATCCTCTTTCTCATAATCTAATATCATAACCGCAACAAATTTATAAATCTTCATTTGAGATCAATCATATACCGAGAGATCTAAGGAAATACCATCAAAATTTGCAAGAAAATAAAGGAAAAAACTTTTGAAACTCCCTCACCTTGCTCCGCCGGCCGGCCGCGGCCCATGGCTGGCCGCCCTTGGCCAGCCGCCGCCCTTGGCCGGCCGACCCTTCAGGCTGCCTCGATCTGCGAGAGAGAGGGGGAGAGAGAGGGGAGAATGGAGATGATCTCTTAGGGTTTTGAAATTTTTTTGGATGAGAATGAGAGAGGGTTTTTGGAGAAATTTTTCTCTAGGGTTCACCAATTTGGGAGAGATGAAGGAATGTATTTTCAGCCTGAGAAAGGAAAGAGAGAGATGGGAAAATTTTTCGTCCCCCCATTTATACATAACCCCCTCCCAAACAAAATTTGCACTATAAATTTCTCTCTCTTCCTCTCATGAAGTCACATGTCCCTACTCATGCCACATGTCACCATCATTCCCAAGTAAAATCTTAACCATCCATCTACCCACCTCATGCATACCTACCCTCTTCCACTAACTATTAGGAATATATTATTATAGTATTTTTCTTGGTATTTACTTGTATTATCTTATATTTACACATATACCAACGCATCCATGTAATGTATATATTTATACACACACATATATTCCATATCCATATATATACATGCCAAAATATTCATACACCTATATTTGAAATTATTAAATATTTATTTCACTTCAAATTTTCCCCTTAATAAAAATTAAATAAATAAAAATATAAATAAAAATTCTATTTTACATAAAACATGTTCAATAATCATCTTAAATAATTCTGTCTGATCACGTTAATCAAATATTAGAATATTAAACTAGGATTTTAATGATCGGGATGTTACATCACATCCGTGTGAAGCATTCCCCGATGGGCGGTTCATTGTTTGCTTCAGCATCGAGAATTTATTCTGCAGGTCTGCATGAGTAGGTATGAGTTATCTGTATTTCTTTTAAAAAAGACAAACGCAAATGGATGATAAATCATGTACTACTCTTTTTAGATGTAACCAAGTATGTATTAGAATGAATGTAATCAGAAACCTTTGCAAGCATTAATTTTGAAATGAAAATGTTATTTGGATCTTGCTTGTTTGTTTTACCACTTTTGTTTGGAACGGTATGTCTGTTTGGAGAGTTTGTTTTGATACCAAGATGTTGAGTATTGGCTTGGCATGTAATTTCTGAGTAGGTGTAAGTCCTACAGCGGTACCTGCAAATTTTACCCCCGAGTGGGGGAAATCTCAGCTACAGGGTTGGGCCTCTGAGAGGTGGAATGCCTACAACAGAGTTAGATTCGCATTCGCTTCTGAATGGAGTAAATCCCATCAATGAAGCTGCAAAGCCGGACCTTTGGAGGGGGAATCCCTACATCAGAGTCTGATCTCTGGATGGGAAAAATCCTACAACAAGGTATCTTGGCGGGACGGAGAGGAATCTGTGTTGTCGTCTCCGAGTGGGAAAAAATCCAGCTTGGGACAATCAGACAGTATTAAAAGTAATTAAGATGTGCATAAAAGCAAACAATGTGATATTAAAAAAACATAATTGATGTGCATGTGGGGCAAATCTGTGTTCATGAGCTTAACTAATGGATTCATAAAACTAGTATGTCGAGAGAATAATCTAAATAAGAAAACCCTTGTAGATATGCCTTATGTCTCATGCAGCCCTTGACCGAGTATATACAACCCGAGTTACCCCAGACTGACCACTCATTCAAACTTTAAAATCTTACCTGAAATTTTTTTCTCGGGAGATTATACTTGTGGTTTGTCATTCTTGGAAGAATAATTGGACTTATGACCATACAAGACCAAAATTTCGAGGGGTTAATCTAAACAAGAAAACCTTCATAAATATACCTTGTGTCATATGTAGCCATAGTCTTATCAGACATGCAAAAAATTGGTCTGAAGTGGGGTTTAACCCATCGACAGATTGGATGCGCCTGTCCTGGATAAAGGCTCCTACCCAGCGATGATCCGGTACCTCCAACATGGGAGTAAACTCATCATCGTAGTTATCCACTCATGTGGGGATATCCCTTCAATGGAGTTGTCTCCCGAGTGGGGAAAATTCCATCATCAGAATATAAAAGAAACCCAACAGAAAAAAGCTACTGGTAGCTCATTTGCTCGTAGGTTCAGATGAGGAGAGCCATAGGCTAGTGTCTGTATTCCGAGTTGGGATAATCCATCAACGGAACATCAGCTAGGTGCTCTGAGAAGAGAAAATCTCTCCGCAGAGTGGGGGACTCTGAGTGAGGGCAATCCCACAACGGAGGATTTTGGCTCCCGTAGGACTACCAGAAAAACTCATAGGCAAGTTTGTATTGACACTTTCGAGTGGGAAAATCCTATCAGCGGAGTGTACAGAAATGATCCTCCGAGTGGGAGAAATCCCATCAGTGGAGGAATCACGTTTTTACCTCCAAGTGGGGAAACATCCCATCAACGAGATGTGTGGATGGATGGATGTCGTTGCCGCATCTGAGTGGGGTAAATCCCATCAGCAGGGGTTCTAATGGCCGCCTCCAAGTGGGAAAATTTCCATCAGTGGGGGTTCTAAAGGCCGCCTCCGAACGGAAAAAATTCCATCAATGGGGCATGTGGACAGATGGATATACTGCAAAAAATTAGAACATAGAATAATATTTATTCAAAAATGTAATACATAAGGTTAGGATTGGAAGGAAGTACACTCTGTATGGAAGAATGAAATTCGGGTAATCAGTCGATCATCTCGCACTGGTGATCAGGTTTTGCTCCGAGGAGGTTGTGTGTTTGATTGCCTGAAAAATTGCCTCGGGAGTGAGGACATATTCTTTGATGAAGCCCTGTTAGATGAGCTCTTCCAGATACCTTTGGAGGGCCTAACAATGGATGGTTTGTACCCTTTACATTCGTGGTAGGTGCAGTATTCCTCCGATCCGAAAAGTGAGAGATTATGCTGGATCATTTCGAGCATCTAACCCATGGCTGATCTTTAAAGGTGTTAAAAACTTCGTTGGTCGGGAGCTTCAATAGAGTGAAGCGTTCAATTGATATGTCGCATCAAAGTGGACTCAGTGGGAGGATAGGGAGCACCTGCTTATTATAAGGAGGCTGCCCCTGGTGCTGATCTGGAGCGTGGTCAGGAGTTTCATGAGTGGACTTCGACTTTCCTCCGACATTTCTTGATTTCACGGAGTGGTTAGAGGAAGCCTTCATCGCATCTTCAAACTCGATGTAGGGTTGAGATCGGGAAAAAACCTCGCTTATTTTGGCGATGTTGTGCTTTAGGAGATGTTTGTGCAGGGAGTGCATGACTGCAACCCCCTGACAAATATGAGTGGGAGACCTCCTCACCACAATTGGAGACTTTGGTCAGCTGGCCCTGAAAGAAATTGATGTATGACTTGAGGCTGTCTCTCGGTCTCATATTGACGGAGAGAAGGTGATGGTTATTTCGCTTAGCTTCTTTGTGAGAGGCATACTATGTGAGAAAGGACTCGATGACCTCCTAGAAGTTGTGGCAAGAGCGAGGGGTAGAGAGTAAAACCAATTTGATGTCGCATCCTTTAGGCAGGATGGAAAGATGAGGCACATGATCGGATCATTGAGGGAGTCACCATTTTGTTTCTGAAGTGCTGGATGTGCTGAACTAGATCGCTCGCTCCATATTATCTATTGAATATGAGATTTCCTCAAAATTCACTCCTGGATATGTAACGCCCCGATCTCAAGGATACGGAGACGTTATGGTGACGTACATACGCGAGGTAAAAATACGCTCACGCGTACGTTAATCCTCAGTACAGTACATAACCTCCATATAGACATGGGTCCCAGCATGAAATAAGTACAAGAATACCTGCAGAAAAGGGTTAGGGATCATAACAGATAGGAGAACTGGGGAAAATACGATAACAGAAATAAAACACAACGATACCTATAAAGAGTCCTGATGAGAAATCTCCTATGTGACTTCACGGCACTATCTGATAATACGATAACTCCGATCTCCAATCTGGGCACGCAAACCCAGGGTCGTCAGAAAAGCGACCTAGTGAGTGGTAAAATGAAGGAGGCAGTAGTATATACTATAGATACAAGCACGATAATAATATATAATACAAGATGGTGAAATAGCGATACCATATAATACTCATATAAGAAGCAGTAGAAATATATACAAATGTAAGCTGTAGAATATATAAACATGCCATCTAAATCGGTTATTATCGGGTCAAGTCTATAGTCGTATCCAGTTATTATAATCTAATAAATAAGATTGTCTAGTGGTGACGTGATAGACATGAACATGTAGTGGTGACGTGATAGAGTGAACATGCAGGTGGATATATGCAATATAAACATGCAGATGGCATATGCAATAGAAACATGCAGGTGGCCAATGTAATATAACTACAGTACGGTGTGGTGCATAACAGTGAGATACAGAAAGTAGAATATATGTACAGATACATGAATAGTATGCCATCACAGAAAGTGTAACATGTACCAAATAAAGAAACAAGTATCCGTGTAACATGACAATAAATAATGATCAGGAACAGTAACAAGTACAACTAAACATACCTAAGGCAAGTCATGTCAAAGTCATGTCATTTGTACAATAGTAGCAATCAGTACCGCCTGCTATTTTAATTACTCTCTTCCAGTGTCCCATACCACTGGCAGTTCATACTAGAGCCCGCACTCCAGTCGAACCCATCCGGACATGGCCTACGGGTACCATTATCTGAACGAGAGAGTAACCAAATAATAAGTGTTCCCGACGTCACTATTGTGTATACTGTTTTATTATGTTAATTGGAAACCCATGGTCGAGGAGTTCTTATCGGTAGGTGTATCCCGTGCATACCCGGGATCACGGCCTTTATCAAACCCCTGGCTGCTAAGACCAGAGCCCTCCGCTAAGAGGGGAACAATAGTCAAGTAACAATAGCTCATGGAGCAATTGGTAGGTAGCACTACCATCCCCTGCAGTGGGAGAACAATATGGATCCAGTACATCACCCGATAAGATCTAATCAACCGTCGAGTCTCCCCCATACCCAAGTTATCATTATGATCTGATATGTCAAGTATACATGTAACACGATACATGATATGGGTAACATGATAACTGGACCAGAGCTCTGTTGATAGCATAGAACAATATAACGGGAATCGGAACAATATATCAGGAACAATATAACGGGAACAATATAACGGGATCAATAGATGTGGAAGTCCACATATCGCATATCAACAGCTCTCATGTCCAGTAACGGGAATATATCCATATAAATAACAGGAAACAATCATATAACATGATACGGTAACGTGGCACAATAATACATGTAAGATGCACTGTGATCCATATGACAAGAAGATAGAAACAACATATGCATGTGCACTTGGGCGGTGAGCCATGTAGCAGTGCTGTCAGTGCAACAAGTATCCGTGAGTGGTACATGTATATATCGGTGAGACATGAATACGAAATAAGAGTGTAACGTAGTATCGGTCCAATATATATATAATATCAATGGTCAGTGGCTCATATCATGTACAGTGATCTATGGTATTGGTCTCATGCCTGATAGCAATAAGATGACATGCGGTACTTATCTGTATACTGGTGGAACATAGTTGTGTAGCATAAACGGTGTCTAGCATGTATGTCTAGTGACCGTGTAGTGTCATAGAATATTGTAGATCAATATACATGTGACGCTAGTTATCTATCGGTGAGAAAATACATGAAATAAGAGTGTCCAAGTCTATGGTGAAATAATGGACCGAGTATCAGTGGCCGTGCCGATATGATGACTGTGTCCGAGTTGTCTATATCAGAATTTCTTGTTACTATAATTGTTTCGCTATATTATATTACCTAACAATCTTACAGGAATCACCTACTACAATGGGTGTCCAAAAAGACCAGTGAATAATTAATTATTACAGTCTTTTATCCAGGATTCAGATATATCAACCATATCACTAAACATGATAAATTATAATTTATAAAATAAAAACACTCATAAACTGGCCCTGGGAAGGTAGCTCTCTTTTTCACGATCGCAACGGATCCAGAATCGTCCAAATCGGAGTCCGGATGCTCCCGATATCGCCCGAATACGAAAAGGAATAAAATGGGGTTAAATATGTAATTAAAATATTGAAATGAAAATTAGAAATAAGAACAGGGGGTTTTCTGTAAAATTACCTTTAATGGGTTTCGGATGCGGGTTTGGTGAGATAACGGGTCGGGTGAAGATCCAAACCCGAACCCGTTTAACTTAAGTTATTGGGTAATGGGTAATGGGTCGGGTTTCGGGCTTATTGGGTTTAAGGCTTAACCCAATAGAGATGGGTTTGGGTTAGACCCAAACCCACAAAAGGATAGAGGAGAGCAGCAGCAGCAGCTTGCTGCTGCCGCCCTCACCAGCCAGCCGGCCAGCCCAGCTGGCCGGCGGCGAGAGCAGCCCGCCGGCGGCGGTCCCGGCCGCCGGCGGCGCGCGGCGGCGAAGTAGTGAGAGAGAGAGAGAGAGGGTGAATGAGAGAGAGAGAGGGTGTGAGAATGAGGGTAGAGGTTTACAGACAAGGGAAAAGAAGAAGATGATGAAGAAGAAAAGGAAGAAGAAAGAAAAGAAAAGAAAAGAAGGAGGTGGTGGCGGCGCCAGCCGTGGCCGGGGCGCGGCCTGGGGTCGCGGCGGCGGCGGGCTGGGCGCGACCGCGTCTGGCCGGGAAAGCCGGCCACCAGGGCCGGCGGCCGTCATGGCCTCCCTGGCTGTGACACAGAGAGGGTGAGGGAAATAATGAGAGAGAGAGAGAGAGTTGTAGAGAGATTTGAAGGGGAGAGAGAGAGAGAGATTTGGGTTTAAAAAGGTGAGAGATGGCGTGGGATTTTATGGGTGCGGTTGATTGAAAAAGGCGGTGGGGGAAGCTTGGAGAAGAAGGAAGAGAAAAGAAAGAAAATGAATTTTTAAACACATTAATAGGTCAAAAATTGACTAGCTCCGAACGGTACCCAAAAATTACAAAAAATAGAGAATATTATTCTAAGACTTAATATGAAGACGGTTTGTCAAAACTCAATCCGTTTGCAAATTAAAATCCCGGAGTGTCTCGCCGATACGGGCGACACCGGTTTGGCCCGATTTTTGATAAATTCCGAAAAATCCCCAAAAATATCAAACGTATCTTGTGTGTTCTAAGACATACGGTGAAAGCCGCTTCTCAAAATACAACTCCATTTGTGAAATAAAAATCGGAAGGGCCGGTTATCGGTATCGGTCGACAGCGACTACGGAGATTTTCCAAAATAATCCAGAAAAAATTCCAGAAAATTCTGAAAATTTAAAATATTAGAAAAGAATTTCTGAAACTGAAGCAACTCAATCGGACTACTACGGAGGTCAAATCAATTTTGTACGTCGTATCGCGTACTGATACGGTGATACGTACACCGGGAAGCAGGGGGTTACATTTCTCCCCACCTTACAAAAAATTGCGTCCTCGCAATTTCAAATCAGGTGTGAGAGCAAGATTTTCAACCCCAAAGCCGAAATGTTACGGGTCCACGACACTTCCGCTGCGCACTCTGCTATCTATAAGGAATTCGGGATGGAGAAGTATGGTAGCGAACTCACCCTAACGGATTGGAAGCAAGACATGCAAGGAAAGCGAGAAGGGAATCAGATGTTCTGGGAGACAACAGAAGGAAGGAAGGAATACAAACGAGTCACGGAATGAATTGTCAAGGTCATGGTATTCTCGTACTCGTTGCTGGAATCCCCAAATTCAGATACAGATCAATTAATCTGAACCTGATTGTACTGTTGGTAAGAGCCCAAGCATTGACCTAGGTGGTTACCCACACTAGGTGTGAACATAGGCTCTAATACCACTATGTAACACCCCAATCCCAAGGATACGGAGATGTTATGGCGACGTACATACGCGAGGTGAAAACACGCTCACGCGTACGTTAAGCCTCAGTACAGTACATAACCTCCATATAGACATGGGTCCCAGTATGAAATAAGTACAAGAATACCTGCAGAAAGGTTAGGGATCATAACAGATAGGAGAACTGGGAAAAATCCGATAACAGAAATAAAACACAACGATACCTATAAAGGTCCTGATGAGGAATCTCCTATGTGACTCCACGGCACTATCTGATAATACGATAACTCCGTCTCCATCTGGGCACGCAAACCCAGGGTCGTCAGAAAGCGACCTAGTGAGTGGTAAAATGAGGAGGCAGTAATATATACTATAGATACAAGCACGATAATAATATATAATACAAGATGGTGAAATAGCGATACCATATAATACTCATATAAGAAGCAGTAGAAATATATACACATGTAGCTGTAGAAATATATAACATGCCATCTAAACCGGTTATTATCGGGTCAAGTCTATAGTCGTATCCAGTTATTATAATCTAATAAATAAGATTGTCTAGTGGTGACGTGATAGACATGAACATGTAGTGGTGACGTGATAGAGGTGAAACATGCAGGGGATATATGCAATATAAACATGCAGATGGGCATATGTAATAGAAACATGCAGGTGGCCAATGTAATATAACTACAGTACGGTGTGGTGCATAACAGTGAGATACAGAAAGTAGAATATATGTACAGATACATGAATAGTATGCATCACAGAAAGTGTAACATGTACCAAGTAAAGGACAAGTATCCGTGTAACATGACAATAAATAAATGATCCAGACAGTAACAAGTACAACTAAACATACCTAGGCAAGTCATGTCAAAGTCATGTCATTTGTACAATAGTAGCAATCAGTACCGCCTGCTATTTTAATTACTCTCTTCCAGTGTCCCATACCACTGGCAGTTTATACTAGAGCCCGCACTCCAGTCGAACCCATCCGGACATGGCCTACGGGTACCATTATCCGAACGAGAGAGTAACCAAATAACAAGTGTTCCTGACGTCACTATTGTGTATACTATTTTATTATGTTAATTGAAAACCCATGGTCGAGGAGTTCTTATCGGGTAGGTGTATCCCGTGCATACCCGGAATCACGGCCTTTATCAAACCCCTGGCTGCTAAGACCAGAGCCTCCGCTAAGAGGGGAACAATAGTCAAGTAACAATAGCTCATGGAGCAATTGTAGGTAGCACTACCATCACCCCCCTGCAGTGGGAGAACAATATGATCCAGTACATCACCCGATAAGATCTAATCAACCGTCGAGTCTCCCCTATACCCAAGTTATCATTATGATCTGATATGACAAGTATACAATGTAACACGATACATGATATGGGTAACATGATAACTGGACCAGAGCTCTGTTGATAGCATAGAACAATATAACGGGAATCGGGAACAATATATCAGAACAATATAACGGGAACAATATAAACGGGATCAATAGATGTGGAAGTCCACATATCGCATATCAACAGCTCTCATGTCCAGTAACGGAAATATCCATATCAATACATAAACAATCATATAACATGATACGGTAACATGGCACAATAATACATGTAAGGTGCACTGTGATCCATATGACAAGAAGATAGAAACAAC
>JAVJIF010005214.1:0-203577 GCA_038442645.1 Agave tequilana
TGTAATCCTTCGCATAATGGCAGGTTTTGCCATCAAGAAGCTGGATCTTCTTTAATGAAAATTGGCAAAGGACCGATTGCCACCGGAAAGCTGGATCTTCTTGATGAAAATTGGCAAAAGAAGGATCCGAGACCTTACAGGTGACGTCCACTTTCCCAAAGTGGATCATCTCGGATAAGCGACTATCAGCCCTTCTCGAAGTGGATCATCTCAGATAAGCGACTGCCAACCTCTTTTGGGAGCACCCATCAGCTACCCTAGTTTGTTCCTCCTGCTTAGGATTAAAGTTTCAACCAGAAGATCAAGAGGCAAGTCTCTGGTCTCTTTCATCAAATCGAAAGACTGGCGGGCACAGTTCACTGCAATACAACCTGAAAACAGGTTAGCAGTAAATCAAAGGAAAATGCAAGCATGATATGCTAAGTCAAGTTCTTTGGATGAAGCAATTTATATCCGATCTAGTTGCATTTTAAGGATCGATTTCAGTTAAAAAGCAAAAGATAGCCTTACTTGCACAGTAATGATGGGCTAGCTCAACATAAGCTAAGTCCTAACCTCGCCTATATGGCTAAGCCAGACTGATTCAGAGGGACGCAGTCTTGACCCCACCTATATGGTAAGACTGGCTCAACCTTGAAGAGACTAAGTCCCAATTCTTGCCTATGTGGCGAACATAACAGGCAAGCATGCAATGATCTTTCTTTGATCAAGTGAAAATGATAGCTTCGCTGGGAAGCTGGAAAATAGCGCTGAAGCCCTTCTCTGCAAATCAGTCAGATACAAAATGAAGAGTAAGGGAAATCAATTCTGGATGTAGCCGATAAAGCTAAATTAAAGGAGATAAACTCCCTAAAGTCATTTGTCCATTGGTAAAGTCTCTGGATGACCGAGACTCACCAGTTCTTGGCCGGTTAATGACCAGAGTGGGCATCCCCACTATTTCAGAAATCTGAGTATACTTCTCTGAATAACCAGGAGAAGTCATAAACAGACTGCTTCTCTGCAGAGGACTTCAAGTGTCCTATTTATAGGCCTCATGGCCTGATCGCACCGCCAAGCTTAGAAGCGCGAGCGAATTTAAGGCATTTATTGAGCCTTGAAAAAGGGAATAGTCTCCCTCGGAAATGCATGAAGAAGCAATGATCTTCCTCGTTAATGCAAGAGAGGTTATTCTAACCTCGAAAAAGGAGCAATCCTTCTTGAAACTAGCCAAAAGGCAGTTGATCTCGGGAAAGGAATGACGTTCCAAGACCAATTTGAAGCGCATCTACTCCGAGAGGCTCGAACGCAGAGCTATCCAGATGCGAAGCTACTCAGAGTTGCGAATCTACACGATTCCTCAGCGAACTTATTCTAAACCAGAAGCAGAAATGAAAGCGAAGCTGAACTCAACCACCATGGCGACGTTCGTACTTCACATACCATCAATCAAAGCAATTCAAAGTATTTCGAAGCCTGAACTATTCCATTGCAGACTTTCAAAAACTTTGAAGGGAGTCTTGTTGACACTCTAAAAAAGACAAGATTCCAGATTGGCCTGAACAATGTCTAAACTTGTTGACATTTACAAAAGACAAGTGACAGACAAGCTGACGACCAGTTCTGTACCATCTCCGAGGGACAAATCAGTAATTTAGACTCTACTAATCCAGTGAAGCAGACAGTGAGCCCAGATTCTCTTTGAAGAGACCTAAGTAGGTCTATGATGCTAAGTTAGCTCAATACTTGGCATCACATGAGCCCACGGGGATAGCCTCACCAGAGAGGCTAAATTCGTCCAACTTCGCCTTGAAGTCGTTCAAAGCTCTACTTATAGCTTCCCCTGAAGCGCTCAATTAACTCCGCAGAGAGTTAGCTTCGCTCGAAGTCATACGCAACCGCGCAGAAGGATGGTAGCTTCGCCACAGATGTTTATCCAGCTCCGCTGAAGAGCTTTCTTCTAACTCCGCCAGATACTCCTTCCAGCTCCGCTGCGAGCTCGACGCGGCAGCTCCGCTGCGGGTCTTTTATGGTCAACCTTTGACCAATCAAATCTCCAGATGAGATCAAATCTTCAAGATCAAATCTAATTAAGATCAAATCTGAGATCAAATTTGGCAGCTGCCTGCCATAATCACTTGACTCTCCTAGAACAAATAAGAAGATTAGGGGAGATCTTTTTGTTGGCCCAAAAGGTTACACTCTCCATTTATTGAGTTTTGATGATGACAAACCAAATTAGTGCTATTTGGTACTAATGAGTTTGTTTAAGATAAGTTTCAGGTCAGTACCATATTTGGAGGCCATTACTTAGCTATTGCAACAACTTCTAGGTTTCATGAAGCAAAGAAGGCATATTGCATATCAAGGAAGGAACATAGAAGAAGGGGCTCTAGCAAGGCATAATATGGCTCAAGACTTGAAGATTACTCAACAAGATTTGTTTTTAGTTTTATAGGTTTAGAATTTTGTTAAAGAATGATGGATAGGTTTGAAGCTCAATTACACACGTTTTTGCGCACATATTGTTTCTAAAATGATTTTCTATAAAATGTACAAAAATATTTTGATACAAAATCCTCTGCCTACAAATCAATTTTTATGTTTTATACTTAGTACTATTTAAAGATATTTTTCATAAAAATCAAAGTCTTTTCAAAATTGTGTTTTAAACTTATCTTTTGACCTGAGCCAGTCGACCGCACCAGTCGACCGTGCCTGTGTCAGTCTTGTCCGGTCGACCGGACAAGTCGACCGTGGTTCTGGCAGATGCACGTATCAGTGTGCATGTTTGCCGGTCGACCGGGCGGTCGACCTGACTGTAGTAGCTTTGCTCTCGGGTTTGTTGGGTCGACCGGGCGGTCGACCGTATGCCTGTAACGGCTCTATTTTTGAATAGGCGGTCGACCGGACTAGCCGTTGAACAGTAAACGGCTATTTTCTGGGCTGTTTTAAATTTTGTCTTTTTGTGTTGAAAATTAGTTTAAGGGATATATTTCAAACTTAATACTCTCTGATTAATCCTAATTATGTTTTATCCCTAAACCCTAGCCCTCTCCTATATATAGGGGTGTTTGGGGAGAGATTGTTTACAACAATTAATTACAAGAGAAAAATTCCAAAAGTTTCCAAGTTTAAGGCTTTCAAAAGATCTTGGTTTTTGTGCTGAAATTCTCTCATTTTCTGTAGTATTTTTCAAAAGAATTCTCTGATTTCATTTTCTTTTCTCCTTGCACACAAGAGCTTCATTCCTACTCATTGTTCTCTAAGGACCTTTTGTAAGGGAAGAGACTTTTGAAAGAGAGAGTTTGTGGTCTTTTGACTACTCAGAAATTGCTTGTACTTGAGATTGTGGAGTTGGGTACTCTGGTGTAATTGTGATTTCTTTGTGATAGTGGAAGTAGCTAGAATCCTTCTGGGGAAGGCGGGGAGTAGAGCTGGGTGCTCGAACCTCGATAACATATCCTTGTGTTTGCGTTTGGTTTACATTCTTGCACTCCTTACTTTACTTTACTTGCACTTATTACTTGCTTATCATCATCATTGCTATATTTACTTGCTTTCATTCATCTTGTGAATCTTGTTGGGTGATTGTTACATCTTAATTTTTAATTTGTCTATTGATTAGCATCATCACCTATTCACCCCCCCTCTAGGTGATTTTCAATTGGTATCAGAGCTTGGACTCTAGGTTTGGCTTAACATCCATAGAGAGATCCTTAAAATTTGCTAATCAACATTTTCATTCATACATTCATACACTAGTAAATATGGCCGATAACATTAAAACCCCTCCTAAATTTGATGGACTTAATTTTCCTATTTGGAAGGTTAGGATGACTATATTTTTGCAATCTTTGGGTAGCCTAGTGGCCAAGTCCTTAACCAAACCCTATGTAGCACCCGATAGTGATGAGAGCACTTGGACCGACTTCAATTTTAGAGAATATGAGGCTAACTCCAAGGCCCAAAACTCCCTATTAACCGCCTTGAATGAGGATGACCTTACACGGGTAATTCATTGCCAATCCGCCTATGAGATTTGGCAACATTTATTGGTCACACACGAAGGGACTTCACAAGTCAAGAGAGCTAAGATAGATCTCTTGAGGTCCCAATATGAGTCATTTAAAATGATTGATGATGAGTCTATTGATAGCATGATTACAAGATTTACTAAAATCACTAATGGTCTTTCTTCCTTAGGTGATGACATCTCCAACGATCAAGGTGCGGAAAGTGATTCGGGCTCTTCTGTCTTCATGGGAGATAAAGGCCACCACCTTAAAAGAATTGAACGACAAGGACGAGATGGACCTCATTAGTCTCATTGGGAACCTAAAGACCCATGAGATGGAGAAGAAGGCAAGAGAAGAGGCCACAACTTCAAAGAAGAAATCCATAGCCTTCAAGACTTCATCCACCAATGATGACGATGAAGAAGACGAAGAAGAAGATGAGGAGCTAACTCTACTTGTGCGGAACGTCAAGAGGTTGTACCGGAAGAACAAGCTCAACTTCCGGAGAAAATTTAAAGGCAAAGAGGAGAGAAGGATCATTTGCTACAATTGCCGCAAACCCGGACATATCATGGCGGATTGCCCGGAGTTCAAGAAGAAGATGACTTCCTCCTTCAAGCCAAAGAAGCCGGAGGAAAAGAAAGCATACAAGGCAACGTGGGATTCGGAAAGCGAGTCCGAAGAAGAGGTGGATACGACAAACATGTGTTTCATGGCAAACACTCCAAAGGTAACCTCTCAATCTCTT
Organism: Agave tequilana; assembly: GCA_038442645.1. Lineage (NCBI taxonomy): Eukaryota > Viridiplantae > Streptophyta > Magnoliopsida > Asparagales > Asparagaceae > Agave > Agave tequilana. The sequence goes on from JAVJIF010005214.1 coordinate 4,747, forward strand.
GATGATGAAGATGATGAATTAAGTAAGGAAGTTCTTGTACATGCTTTTGTTGAATTTTTCGAAACTTATGATAACAAGAAACTTGAATGCTTAAAATTGCAAAAGGAAGTTTCTTTTCTCAAAAATCAACTTGCTATGGTTTCTAAAGAAAAGGATGATATTTCTTCTAATCTTATTTCTATTCAAAATGAGTTTAATGCCTACAAGGTTTCTTGTAAGGGAAAATCTCCTATTGTTGATGAAAAAGAAAATTTCTCTTTAAAAACTAAAATGGTTGATTTTGAAAAAGTTTTGAAAGATTGTGCTTTTAATACTAAGAAATTGGAGAAAATTTTTCTAAAAAGCACACCCCTCATGCTAAAGATTCACATGTTAAGTCTACTCATGCTCACACTACACATAACACTTCTCATGCTAGATCTTTTCATACTCATGATTAATACACAAAAGTGCATATTTTACATCATAATTCCCATGCATATTACAAATAAATATATGATTTTTAATCCTCTTCTCTACATATTTGCAGGTACACACTTAAAGGAGAGTTAGCCAATTAATTACCTTAATTAACTCACAATTCCCATGCTCACAAATCACACACTCACTATGCTTTTAAATATGGTAGAGTGTATAGATGCACATATTGTGGTAAGAATGGGCATTTGGCTAAATTTTGTTATGACCAAGTTAATAGATCAAATAATCTTGTTTGGGTTAATGAAACTAACCCTTTAGGACCCAAGAAAATGTGGGTACCAAAATCAAGTCCTAAATTATTTGATGTAGGTACACACCAAGGCTCCAAGACGTAGGGAGCGGTGGTACCTTGATAGTGGTTGTTCAAGACACATGACATGGGACATCAATAACTTCACAACCCTATCAAGGTACATGGAAGGTGGCACCGTCACCTTCGGGGATGACTCCAAAGGAACTATCATCGGTATAGGTAACATTCAAATTGGTGCATCTCCTATTATAGAAAATGTTATTTTAGTAGATAGTTTAAAACATAATTTGCTTAGCATTAGACCGTGGACTTAAAGTTGTTTTTGATGATTCTTCTTGCAAGATTTTTGATGTTAAATCCGATGTTTGTATTCTTACCGGTTTTCGTGACAATAATGTTTATATCATTGACATGCTTAATTTAGATTGTTCTACTAAATGCTTGAATGCTTTTGATGAAAATTCTTGGCTTTGGCATAGAAGATTAGGACATGCATCTTTTGACCATCTTGCTAGAATTAATTCTAAGGATTTAGTAAAGGGTATACCTTGCTTGAAGTTTGAGAAAGACCGCATTTGTGGTGCGTGCCAACTTGGGAAACAAACCAAGTCTTCCTTCAAACCAATTAAGGATATCATGACTACTAGGCCCTTAGAACTAATTCATATGGATCTTTTTGGACCAACACAAACTAAAAGTTTAAATGGTAGTAGATTTGCATTTGTTTTAGTTGATGATTTTTCCCGTTTCACTTGGGTTTTCTTCTTGCAAAATAAAGATCAAACTTTTTCTCATTTCAAAATTTTTCGAAAAAGGTTGAAAAAGAAAAGGCTTTTCGATTTTGAGAATAAGGAGTGATAGAGGTGGTGAGTTTGTTAACCAACTCTTCATGACTTATTGTGATGAAAAGGGAATCAAGCATGAAATGTCTTGTCTTAGGACTCCACAACAAAATGGAGTAGTAGAAAGGAAAAATAGAACACTTCAAGAGATGGCTAGGACAATGATAAGTGAATATGACCTCCCTCAATATTTATGGGCCGAGGCCGTAAACACCGCATGCTATATTTCAAATCGTATTTATGTGTGTAAGAATTCTTCCAAAACATCTTTTGAAATGTATCATTCTAGAAAACCTAATGTTGCATATTTAAAAGTTTTTGGATGCAAGTGTTTTGTTTTAAATACTAAGGAGAATTTGGGTAAATTTGATGCTAAGGCTTATGAAGCTATCTTTGTTGGATATTCTTCTACTAGCAAAGCATATAGAGTATTTAATAGATCTTCACATACTATTGAAGAAACCATGCATGTTAAATTAGAAGAATCTAATGTGTTTGTTGAGAATGTTGTAGAGATTGAACCATTAGGTAAAAACATGGAGAAACTATCCTTGAAGGACTCACCCGCTCAAGAAGAAAAGCAAGAATCAATTGGTGATGTTCAAGAGGATAAAGAGGAAAGCTCTCAACCGCTTCCTAAATCTTGGAGATACGCTACAAATCATCCTAAGGAGCTCATCTTGGGTGATGCATCTAAAGGAGTCACAACACGCTCCAAACTCCATGACCTATGTGGTAACTTTGCTTTCATTTCTCATTTTGAACCCAAAGGCATTCTCGAAGCTGAGACGGACCCATATTGGTTGCTTGCCATGCAAGAGGAACTCAATCAATTTGAGCGCAACTAAGTTTGGCACCTTGTTCCTAAGCCCCACGATAGACCAATAATTGGTACTAAGTGGATCTTTAGAAACAAGATGGATGAGTCCGGAAATGTCATTAGGAATAAAGCTAGGTTAGTGCCCAAGGTTACACTCAAGTTGAGGGAATTGACTTTGAGGAGACCTTTGCACCCGTAGCACGGCTTGAAGCCATACGGATGACACTAGCTTTTGCATCTTTCAAAAATTTTAAACTTTTTCAAATGGATGTGAAAAGTACATTTTTGAATGGTTTTATTAATGAAGAAGTTTATGTTTCTCAACCTCCCAGTTTTGTTGATCATGTTCATCCCGATTTTGTTTTTAAACTTGATAAAGCTTTATATGGATTGAAAAAAGCTCCTAGAGCTTTGTATGAAAGGCTTTCTAGTTTTCTAATTTCAAATGATTTTGTTAAAGGAAAAGTAGACACAACTCTATTTACTAAGCATGTTGATAATGATATATTAATTGTGCAAATTTATGTAGATGATATAATTTTTGGTTCTACTAATGAGCTTTTATGCAAGGATTTTGAAAAGGTCATGCAACTTGAATTTGAAATGTCTTCAATGGGTGAGCTCAATTTCTTCCTTGGACTCCAAATCAAGCAATTGCAAAATGGGACGTTCATAAGTCAAGCCAAGTACGCAAAGGAACTCGTAAAGAAGTTTGGACTTGAGGGCTCAAAGACTTGCAACACTCCCATGGCAAGTACAACCAAGCTTGATAAAGATGACCAAGGTAAAAATGTTGATATTAAATTATATAGAAGCATGATAGGAAGTCTTTTATATTTAACGGCAAGTAGGCCGGATATCATGTTTAGTGTGTGTCTTTGTGCTAGATTTCAATCGTGTCCCAAAGAGTCCCATCTTATTGCGGTAAAACGCATTATTCGTTATATTAAGGGCACTATTGGGATGGGTCTATGGTATCCGAAAATCGGAGATTTCTCAATGACGAGTTATTCGGATGCCGACTATGCGGGTTGTAGAGTAGATAGAAAGAGTACTAGTGGGACATGTCAATTTCTTGGTAATTGTCTTGTTTCATGGTCCTCTAGGAAACAAAATTCCGTAGCACTCTCAACCGCCGAGGAAGAGTATGTTGCCGCGGGGGCTTGTTGTGCACAAGTCCTTTGGATGAAACATACTCTCCTTGATTTTGATTTGCATTTTGATCATATAAAAATATTTGTGATAATACTAGTACTATACACATGACTAAGAATGCAAATCAACATAGTAAGACCAAGCACATTGAGATTAGATATCACTTTCTTAGAGATCATTTTGAGAAAGGAGATATAGATATTGATTATGTTTCTACGGATTTGCAACTAGCCGATATTTTCACTAAACCTCTTGATTTTGCTAGATTTTCGTTTATTTGTGGAGAACTTAATGTTTGTATTATTGATTAAACATGTGATTCCTAACCCTTTTTGATGTATGACAAAAAGGGGGAGAATAAGTTAGTGCATGATAAAAATAAATTTATATGGTCTTGGTTCCATATGAGTTTATATGAGTTTATATATGTTTTGTTGTCTTGTTTTGTTTTCATGCGTTTTGAGAATTCTTGTGTTTTGTTAGTATCAAGAAAATAACATGTGATTTTCATTATTGTTTCAATTGGTTTAAATTGGTATCAAGAGCATATATGTTTTTATGTTTTCAATGAATTCTTGTGTTTGAGTTTAAATGTTTTCTTTATATAGCATAATTTGAGGGGGAGTTTTCTCCTCCCTATATTTTTATCTTGTAGCCTACTTGTTTTGTCATCATCAAAAAGGGGGAGATTGTTGGCCCAAAAGGTTACACTCTCCATTTATTGAGTTTTGATGATGACAAACCAAATTAGTGCTATTTGGTACTAATGAGTTTGTTTAAGATAAGTTTCAGGTCAGTACCATATTTGGAGGCCATTGCTTAGCTATTGCAACAACTTCTAGGTTTCATGAAGCAAAAAAGGCATATTGCATATCAAGGAAGGAACATAGAAGAAGGGGCTCTAGCAAGGCATAGCATGGCTCAAGACTTGAAGATTGCTCAACAAGATTTGTTTTTAGTTTTATAGGTTTAGAATTTTGTTAAAGAATGATGGATAGGTTTGAAGCTCAATCACACACGTTTTTGCGCACATATTGTTTCTAAAATAATTTTCTATAAAATGTACAAAAATATTTTGATACAAAATCCTCTGCCTACAAATCAATTTTTATGTTTTATACTTAGTACTATTTAAAGATATTTTTCATAAAAATCAAAGTCTTTTCAAAATTGTGTTTTAAACTTATCTTTTGACCTGAGCCGGTCGACCGCACCAGTCGACCGTGCCTGTGTCAGTCTTGTCCGGTCGACCGGACAAGTCGACCGTGGTTCTGGCAGATGCACGTATCAGTGTGCATGTTTGCCGGTCGACCGGGCGGTCGACCTGACTGTAGTAGCTTTGCTCTCGGGTTTGTTGGGTCGACCGGGCGGTCGACCATATGCCTGTAACGGCTCTATTTTTGAATAGGCGGTCGACCGACCGGTCGACCGGACTAGCCGTTGAACAGTAAACGGCTATTTTCTGGGCTGTTTTAAATTTTGTCTTTTTGTGTTTAAAATTAGTTTAAGGGATATATTTCAAACTTAATACTCTCTGATTAATCCTAATTATGTTTTATCCCTAAACCCTAGCCCTCTCCTATATATAGGGGTTTTTGGGGAGAGATTGTTTACAACAATAATTACAAGAGAAAAATTCCAAAAGTTTCCAAGTTTAAGGCTTTCAAAAGATCTTGTTTTTTGTGCTGAAATTCTCTCATTTTCTGTAGTGTTTTTCAAAAGAATTCTCTGATTTCATTTTCTTTTCTTCTTGCACACAAGAGCTTCATTCCTACTCATTGTTCTCTAAGGACCTTTTGTAAGGGAAGAGACTTTTGAAAGAGAGAGTTTGTGGTCTTTTGACTACTCAGAAATTACTTGTACTTCAAAGAGACAAAGTGGTCGCGCGCTGACCAGACTCCTATCGGCACACTTCTCCAGAATCTCAGAGGAGATCTACTTGTAATCTTTTTTAGAATACTTGTAATTTAGCTCCTCGACCCTTTTTGTAAGTTTTTCCCTTTGCTCAATGGAAAACACATATCTCTTTCAACTCTGAGATCTGCAGTCTCCTTAGCTCATCGGCTTTGGTCAGATCAAAATTGAGTTGCTTAATAGCCCTAGGACTCAGTGTTCAACTCGACTGACAGATGACAGGCTTTTTCAAAAATGATTCTGTAAGAAGACATCCCCAGGACTATCTTAAAAGCAGTGCGGTAAGCCTACAATGCATCGTTTAGCTTGACTGACCATTCCTTTCGGTTTTGTCCAACAGTCTTTTCTAAAATGAGCATGAGTTGTCGATTGGTCAGTTCGACTTGCCCATTTGTTTGGGATGATACGGAGTGGATAACTTGTGATTGATGAAATATTTCCCCATCAGAGATTTCAAAGACTCTATTACAGAAATGCGATCCATTATCACTAATTATCGCTCTGGGGTGCCAAATGGGAGAAGATATTTTCCTTGAGGAATTTGATAACCACTTTGTTGTTATTGGTCTTAGTTGGCATAACTTCTACCCATTTAGAGACGTAATCTACAACAACCAAGATGAACTGATTGCCGAATGAATTTGGGAATGGTCCCATGAAGTCAATACCCCAAACATCAAAAATTTCGACTTCAAGAATCGGGTTCAGGGGCATCATGTCTCTTCTCGAAATTTTTCTAATTTTTTGACTATTTGCACATGACTTGCAAAGGTGGGATGAGTCTTTGAGCAAAGTGGGCCAGTAAAACCCACTTTGTAAAACTTTCTTTACGGTCTTGCAGGGACCAAAATGTCCGCCGCATGCAAGTTCATGACAAAAACTAAGCACACTCCTCTATTCTTCTTCTGGTATGCAACATCGAATAATCTGGTCAGGACAATTCTTAAAAAGATATGGCTCTTCCCGGAAGAAGTACCGTACTTGTGCAAAGAAATGACACTGGTCTTGCTTTATCCAGTCAGTGGGTAATTGTCCAGTGGCCAGGTAATTAACTATATCCGCATACCATGGTTCCGTAAAAATGGCCAAGATGTGCTCATCTGGGAAATCCTTGTTGATCGGAGTTTGTATTTTCAGTGCATTTGAAATTCTTGACAGATGATTAGCTACCACATTTTCTACACCTCGTTTATCCCGAATTTTTAGGTCAAATTCTTGAAGCAAAAGGATCCACCGAATCAATCGGGCTTTTGCTTCCTTCTTGGTTATGAGGTATTTCAATGCTGAGTGATCCGTGAAAATCATCGTCTTTGATCTTAACAAGTATGGCCGAAACTTTTTTGACGCAAAGACAATGACTAAGAATTCTTTCTTGGTCATTGTATAATTCTGTTGGGCGTCATTCAGGGTCCTACTCGAGTAGTAGATCACGTGCTGCCTATTGTCGATGCGCTATCCAAGAACAGCACCGATAGCAAAATCGGGGGCATCGCACATGATTTTAAACGGTTATGCCCAATCAGGAGCAGAATAATAGGTGCAGATATAAGGTCCTGCTTAAGCTTCTCCCACGACTTGAAACATTCATCGTTAAAATCAAAGGGCACGTCCTTAGCGAGCAGGTTGGTTAAGGACCTAGCGATTTTTCTAAAGTCCTTAATAAACTGTCGGTAGAACCTAGCATGCCTTAGAAAGGATCTGATATCCTTGATGCTTTTGGATGGTGGAAGCTTAGCAATCACTTTTATTTTTTCCTTGTCCACTTCAATTCCTCTCCTAGAAATCTTATGGCCTAAGATAATTCCTTATCTCACCATGAAGTGATATTTCTCCCAGTTCAGAGTTAGATTCTTTTCCTTACATCTTTAAAAAACTAACTCCAGATGATGAAGACATTGATCAAATGAATCTCCGTAGATGGAGAAGTCGTCCATAAAAATCTTAAGAAAACATTCCACCATGTCAGAGAACAAATTGAGCATGCACCGTTAGAATATCGCGGGAGCGTTGCATAATCCAAAGGGCATGCGTTGGTGGGCGAAGGTTCTGAATAGGCAGGTGAATGTAGTCTTCTCCTAGTCTTCTGCAGTAATGATGATCTGATTATATCCCGAGTACCGATCCAAGAAATAATAGTACTCATGTCCAGCCAGGCGTTCAAGTATTTGATCGATTAAGAGTAGCGAAAAGTGGTCTTTACGAGTGACCGCATTCAACTTTCTATAGTCAATACAAACACGAACCTTGGTAGGCAGTCTTATTTGTACCAACTCTTTCTGCTCATTCTCTACCACCGTAAAACTAGCTTTTTTGGGGACCTCATGAACCAGGCTAACCCATTGGCTATTAGAAATAGGATAAATGATCCCATTGTCTAATAGTTTTAAAATTTCTATTTTTACAGCCTCTTGCATGAGTGGGATAAGCCTGCGCTGTGGGTCCCTCCTGGGAATCGCTTCATTAGTTAAGTGAATTCTATATTGAACTATCGCTGGACTTATCCCCTTGATATCTTTCATCGTCCATCCAATAGCTTCCCTATGTCTCTTCAGAATAGACATCAAGCTGTCCTCTTGTTGCTCAGTCAGATGGGATGCTTGATAACTTGCAGGGTGTCTCTTCCGTCCAAGTAGGCGTACTTGAGGTACTCAAGTAAGGCTTTTAACTGTAGGGAAGGTGTTGATTCATTGGAGGTGATATCTAGAATTTTGGTCCTGGAATGAGGTACGCTTGGGCTTGATACCCAATCCACTGCCGAATTTATGATCTGGTCTACATTGAAATCCTCATACTCCAGATCAAACTCACTCTCTGTTTTCATCTCTATGCTTTCCTCATGCTCACTGGTCAAAATTTCAATGGAATTAACCTCAAAAGTCTGATCATTGATATCCATGGGCTGTCTTCCAAGATTGAAGACATTGACTTCCTTCATCATGTCTCCAAAGGTCAATCGCATGGACCCGTTCCTATAGTTGATTATGGCATTGGCTGTAATAAGGAATTGGCGTCCTAAGATGACTGGAATTTGAGACCACGAATTTGACACAGGTTGGGTCTCAAGCACAATGAAGTCAATGTGGTAGATGAAATCCCCGACCCGGATAAGGATATCTGTGATTTTCCCCTTAGGGATTTTCACAGATCAGCCTGCTAACTGAATGATGACTCGAGTTGGACTCAGCTCGTCCAACCTAAGTTGTTGGTATACTGAGAGAGGTAGCAAGTTGATACTTACTCCTAGGTCAAGGAGTGCTCTGCTAATTTCTGGTCCTATGGTGCAAGAAATTGTGGGACATTCGGGATCTTTGTATTTTATCGGAATGGGATCAGACAGAATTTCACTTATGTTGGTTGCTAAGAATACTTTCTTGGATACATTTGTCTCTCTCTTCTTCGTACACATATCCTTAAGAAATTTGGCATAGGCTAGGACTTGTTGGATAGCGTCAAGAAGAGGCACATTCAGTTTGACCTGATTAAACATCTCAAGTATTTTCTCCATGTACATGTTCTTATTATTGTTCTAAGCCTATTGAGAAATGGTGATACAGGCTTATGAACTTGTTCAGCAGCTGTGTCGTTGTCAGACATTTGTGGAGCAGATTGGGGAGAGTTGGTAGAAGTAGAAGCAGGAGCAGGATCAATGCGAGTGGGATTTTTCTGCTGGTAGACCTGATTGTCCATCTTCTTTCCAGATCGAAGTGTGTGAACAGCATTGCACTGGTTGATCGAAGGATCCTGAATTTCATACGCTTGATTTGAGTTCTTAGGGTTAACTAGCGGCTGACTAGGTAAAGTACCCTTTGGTTTTCACTTAGAGAGTTAGTCAATTGACTCATTTACATTTCCAATCTCGATATAGCCTGTGAATGGTTACTCAATATTTGTCCTTGATTTTGCATGAAGGCGGCTTGGGATTTCATAAAAGCCTCCATACACTCTTCCAATTTAACGAATTTCTTCTCAATTGATTAACTTTGGTCGGAGGAAGATGGAGCTTAAGTGGAAAAATTCGTTGGATGAGTGGGATGGTGAAAATTATTGGGAACGTTTGGCCTGGGAGAATTATTCTGGGCCTAAGAGAATTTGGGTGATTTCTCCAATCGGGGTTGTACGTCTGCGAGCACGGATTGTGTGGCAACCGTGAGTAGCCGCATTCATGTGTTCCGGCGGCACTTGGAGAGTCTAGAAAATAGGACACTCTTCAAAAACATGGTTCGGTGCCTGACAGTATGAACAATCCGGATTGTGAATTGGTGGTGGGTTGATTTGGTTGACATTGGCTAGCTCTTTTATTTCTAGAGCCTTTATTCTCCTCATCAGGGTAGCAATCTTAGCTTCTGTAGCTATGGATGATTTTAAGGATAGGAGCCCTCCTTTTAAGGCTATAGATTGTGAATTCCCTGATTTTTTCGAGGCTGGCTCCCATTGCAGGGTTTTCTCAGTTAGATCCTCAGACAAATCCCAATCCTGATTCTCATCCTTTTGCAAGAATCCTCCCCGACACATGGTTTCTAACAAGGTTTTCGATTGATAATTTAAACCATCGTAGAGAATCTGATACTAACGCCATTTCTTCACACTGTGATGAGGGCATTGAGCAAGGAGATCTTTGAATTACTCAAAGTATCTCCAAAATGAGTCCTTTGTTCTTGCCTAAACTGCATGATATTCTTTCTGATGAGGGAAGTTTTGTAAATTGGGTAGAATTTCTTCAAGAAGGCCTTGATGAAATCATCCCACGTTGTAACTGAATCTACAGCCAAACTGTACAACTATTTTTTAGCTAGGTCCTTTAGGAAGAAGGGAATGAAACATAACCTAACGACATCGTCTTCTAGCTAGGGAATGCGCATCATGAAGCATACTTTTTCAAATTCCCTAACAAAAAAGTATGCATCTTCCGATTCTAAACCATGAAATTTGGGAAGAATGTTGATGAATTGGGGCTTTAACTCGAAGTTATTACCGTTCGCTTCAGAAAGTTTTATGCAAGATGGAAGTGAGGTTCTGATCGGGTAAAACCTATCCTGTAGCGATGCCATCCCGGTTCAGGATGAAAGGGTAGAGAAGTATTTCTGGTTAATCTGGAAGTTACAAGATCTCTAATCCACTCTTGCATGCAGCACACACCACAAACAACGTACAAACAATAAAACAATCGAAAAGAATAAACAACAAACAAAAGAAAGAAAAACAACCACAAAGCCTTAGTCTAAGGTACCTGGACTTAGACGACTCCTAACTGGTCGATTCTCTGGGGGAGGTTGTTGCAGGAACTCGACTACAAGCTAATCGGTCAGGAAAGAGCAAAACTCGGTGGGAGGTATCCGGGGGTGAGCCATGGGCCTTAATTATGCCAAACCACGGATCTTTTAAGGATTTACCTCTCAATCCTCTTTCCTTAGACACCGATTTTGCAGGAGTATACTTCTTGCAATTTTCACCGTCGGTTAATCTCTTAGTGAATCTGAGATGTCCCTAGGGTCAATGTCTATCAATTTTAGTTAAGGCTTGGGATAGTGTGAGTGCACTTGGAGATGGTTTTTGGGTTAAGGAAGGATGATAAATCCCCACCTTATCTTGTGTATTTGGGTTTTGTTCTTAATGTCAATTGTGCAAGTGTACACTTTATTCACAACAAGATAACACTCAAAGCGATAAATCACTCCAAAATGTTAGTTCTATTCTATATGAATGCACACGTACCTTTTCTCCAGCACTTTTCAACAGAAATTGAAATGAATTGAAATAGACACGTGTCCTAAATGCAAGAGTCTAATTCGATTTTCAATGTAGCAACAAATGGATTTCTGTTGAATTATTACAAGTGTAAAAGTGAAGCATACAAATGAACTAAAATTTGAGAAAGCAATTTGAGCGATTTTCGATAACCCTGCAAAAAATCTTTCATTAGTACTTCAATCGGAGAAATTCATTTTTTACACAAATTCCCCAATGGCAAATGAATTCCTTGTACAATGGTCGCCGGCCACCAATCTGGCTTCTCGTAGTAGTTAGCTCCTTGGTACTTCTCCTACACACAAAAACAAGAAAAAAATCTTCAGTATTGAACAATAAATTTGATCGGCAAAAATCAAGCATAAAAATAAGTAAAGAAATGTGGGTTGATGTTACTGCTTTTACAATTCTTCCGTACTAGCAAAGTGGCTATAAGGTCGTATCCACAAGGAGGGAGAGTGATGAAAACTTGATGCGGCTTCTTTGCTCAAGAAAAGAGAAAGTTTTTTGTTTCAAATAAAGAATTTGAAAATGAAAACAAGTTGGTTTCAAGAATTGTTTAGAATAGTTTGATGGTTTGTAAAAGTGATTTTCTTAATGGTAAAAATGCATGACTAATTTTCTACTAAGTGCTCCCACTAATCTCTAACTTCTTAAAGATGTAGCTTCATGATGGATCATAGGCAAGCATAACCTTTATGCATAGGAACTATTCACGTTGGAGACCGAATGAAAGTCCTTCCTTTAATTTAGATTTACACGAAAAAACTTGAACATTCCTTTATCAAGATCCAGTCGAAGGAGAGAATAAGGAAAGAAACAAGTGCACAAATGATATCGGTAAAGATTAATAGGAATACCTCTAACTTACAAAGACAAGTAAAGATTATAATGTATAGATCATCAAAAACCCGTTAAGTATGAAATATAAGAAAAGGAATACTTGAAGTAAGTTAGAGTTAGAACTCTCGTCTTAAGATGTCTTAGCTCTCGTTTGCACAACGCGTGTTTGACACTATTGACTCATTTAGGTTATCAATCAAGTTGTTAGATATTAGTGGGTTAGTAGTTAGTTAGCCATGTAATGGAAGAGTTAGTTAGACATGAATAGGAAAAGAAATAACAAAAGAGAAAAGGTAAAGAGAAGGAGTACTACACTAAAACAAGAAAGTAAAGAGCAAATGAATACACCAAGTAATGAAAAGAAGAAAGAGAAGTATTACTTATGTAACCTTGTCACTTTTAAATACAATTTGTACACACACTCTCTCTCTTTCACTTTAATGGCTAAACTAAGTAAAATAAGAAGATAACATAAAATAACTAAAACTCTTAGAAACAAAATAACAACAACTCCTAAAGCTCTGGATATCTCCTCTATAGAACCCCAAGGGGGGTATTTATAGGCACTAGGGGAAAGGGTTCCAGGGGGACAACCCCTAGCCCAAAGCACGGGCGCGGCCGCACCCGTATGGCCGTGAAAACGCGGCCCAGGCCGCATTTTCGCGCTGTCCCCATGTCGGCTGCATGTTTCGGTTTCTGGTTTTGTGCCCCTGGTTTTGACGAAACTGCTCTCCAAAGTCAATGGCTATATTATAGGCCTTTAATCACCCATTAAATGATGATTTAGGGTCTTCTTCTTCATTGCACATCATGGACTTAGAAACATACAAACGAGGTATTATTAACAGAATTTGATGTTAAATAAATGTAAAGATGTGGTATGAAATATGCAGTTTTAGAGACTAATCACTGGTCACAGGGGAGTTGGCCATCTCATATTCAGGGCAATGCATCTTGAATGCTTCTTTGATGGTCAGTAAAATCTTTCAATTATTTTATTTTACTTTTCAAGAAATTTAGATAAATTTTCTTTCAAATAATTTCTAGCAATATAAATCTCTTTAGCTTAAGTTTTATAAAGGTTACAAAAAATAATTTTAAACTTTAATTTTTAACTATAGTCGCCCTTGGAATGCTTAATTAGCTTTATGTGATACATGGTAATGTTAAAGAAACATAAACTGTAACCAAACAGAGAGAAATGAAACTTCAAGTGCCATCGTGATCGCCAAATTTGTATGCATCTAGAAAAAAGCCTACTTGGTTGTTGCTCTAATGAAGCTTTTGATTGGGTGGGGGTTGGGGGGGGGGTGAGAACACGAACGTCACTTGCGTCTTTTATTCAGACTAATAAATCTCTTTAGTATTTTTTTATCATGGGCTCGCTTTCTTGTAGGACTGAAGGTTCTCCTTCGCTATCAATTGAGGTTGGCTCCATCCTAAATTTTCTTAGTGCAGTGGGTAATTTCTAAGGAATCAATCCACGCATCAAAATAATAGATGGGGTATAATCAAATCATAAAAAATCAATGCAAACATAGAGAATTACGTGAAAACACGAAAGAGAAAAACCATAGAGAGGGGAGAAGAAATTCACTATATCAATGGTGATTATAACGAGATTCTCTTAGTGTGCTAGGGTTTTGGATTCGAATGAACATCCTCCCTTGTGGGTTGAGGAGATCTCTTATTTATACAAGTAATATCAAATATAAAGATAAGGTTAGGGAGTTCTACTCAGTTTGAACAGTTAAATTTCTAATCTTGATAGTGGTTTGATTGGAAAAAAATTAAAGTTGTAAAAATATGTAATCTGAAATATAAGAAAAGATGGTATTTATAAGAGGAAGCCTGGGGTAGTGACTCATTAAAATGCTGAGTCATCAAAAGGTATATTCTCAGAATTTAAAATTGAACTATGAATATTCTAAGAATATTCTTTTTTTAATCATCTTAAGGTATATTTTCAGAATTTTAATTTGAACTGTGGATATTCTGAGAATATTCTTTTCTTTTCTTTATTGAAAATTCAATTGAATTGGACTACAACTAGCTGACGTGTTGATTGCTGAATATGACTCATCATATGACTGAGTTGGAAACAGGGGTCAACAATAGAATTCTAGCCTTTTAAGTCTTCCTTCTGGAGTATCTTGAATCATCAAAGTTGAGTTTCTTTAGTAAAAGTTATGATTAAAATACTAAAAGGTGTTCAGTCTGAATCCGAGTCTGAATTGATTTAGAACTCTAAATTTAATTAGGATTGCTTTAAATTCTGAATTTAGTTGGGCTCTTTGGGCTTTCCTTCTCTTTTTGCACTTAAATGGATAACTGCACACTAATAAACAAATGGGCGATCAAATAGCAAAGTTTTATTAAAAATAAATATGAAAATGTGACAATCATACCCCCACACCTATCTTTTTATCGTTCTCGAGCAAAACAAAGGAAAAAAACTAAACTAATCTATCTTAACTCACTTTTGTAGGAATCACGATTGCACTTAGCATGTGCAATAAGCCAGTAAACCTCTAGTTACTCTTAGAGAACGAGTTTTGTCCCGTGAGAATTTTCAGTAAATTACATCCACAGAATCCATATAAGAAAGAAAAAACAAAGTGTTAGTATTTCCGAAAACATATTTTGAAAAAGAGAGAAAATATTTGAAAATTTTTTGTAATAAATATAAGTAATGTATAACTCATAAGTTCATCAAATTAATCTGTCTTAATGCAAAAATTTAAAATCATTAAAGGTAAGGTTTTAAACTGATTTTCTCATTTAGTCATTATTTTACCCAAAATCATATGCACTTTCGTGAATTTTGACTCGGGATTCTTCAACTTTAACTCTTATACCTTATTTTTTATTTATATAATAATTTTTTATGGCGATAATATCCTTTAGTTCCTTTAGGCTTTCTAATTCGCACATGTAATGAGCCTTTAGTCGGTGACTCCTAAAGTTTTCAGGGCACAGAGTGAGAAAACACCCTCAATGACTTAAGGACTCAAGCAAATAAGGCCACAAAATTAAGAATTTTATTTATAATATAGACCATTTTTAGGCGTGAATACTTATGCTTTATTAGGCACAAATACCGAGTTTAATCAAAGGATTTTTAATAAATAATATATTTTTTCCTTCTTTCTTTTTTTATTAAGGCTCAAGAGTCTTTGTTTGAATCCTAAATGTGTAAGTGTAAGTAAAAAATGCATATTTCATCAAGGTAAAAATCAAGACCAAATTACTCTTCCAATTTTTTCTCCTAACCCTAGAAATCAAACAAATTATTTTATTTTGACCAAATATAAGAAATCCTAATTATGATTCCCCTATTCTTTAAAATTTACTTAATTTTTTAAAAAAATAGGTCAAAATATTGTCTCTCTTTTTTACAAAAAGTTTTTTAAAAGAAAAAGAAAATATTTTTTATATAAAAAGAAAGAAGAAAACCTATGTTATGTTAGAATCCTCCCCTACGCCATTATACTCAATGTATGAATGAATGCATAAATGCATCAAAAAGAAGAAAGGGAAGAAAAAAAATGTTACCTCAACGTAGTGGTTCCAACAGTGGTCAGATTACGCCAAGCGTTGTTGGCCAATCTAAGTAATGTGGAGTCTCAAGGAACCCACATTTGATGATGTCTTTCCAATTTACATTGTTATTATTCCCAAATTGAATAGGATCAAGTAAGATCTTAATATTAAAATCATCCTTGTTATATGACCAATCTTGAAATATCATTTCGAAGTCATTATGATTTATACCTTGGTCCAACAATAAAATGTGATACTATGAAATAGTAGACTTTGGTTCAAGAATGAAGGATTTAGGAACCAATACTGACTCTAGAATATGACTTAAATCAAGTTTAAGTTTAAAAGTCATTTAGGTTCAATAGTCGGTTCCAAATCAAAAAATTGAAATTTACATTCATTTTCCATCAATTGAATGTGACTATCCAAAATAGGTGGTCAACTTAAGCTCTATCAGTACAGAATTCAATGTTAGCTCAGAAATGGTCCAAATCGGGTAAAGATACAAGAGTCAACATATATTCAAAAATTGAAATTGAATCACAAAGTTGGTGATCGAGGTAACACTCATATTCAAGTTCAATTTCATTGAAGTGATAACTTGCCAATTTGTCAAAGGTTGAGTACTGGTCAAGTTCAAGATTTTGTGATGGAATTAAATCTTGATTTCCAAAGCAACATGACTCTTGGACAAGATCAATAGGGTTAGAGATATCAGGATTGGTCAAATATTGATAAGGTAGAGGTTCCTCATTTCTATAAATATTAGTCAATTGATTAATTTTTGCTTCTAACCTATCGACAGACTGGGTAAAAATTTTTTGGTTTTGAATCCTGTATTCCATACTCTTTTTGAAGTCAATAGGTTCTTCTTATTATGGTGGGACTTGGAGAATGAAATAAGGATCTTGAATTTAGAAATTTTAAGGGGATTGTGAGTCCATCATGTTTTGAACTTATCACTCGGATTCATGCAAAACTTCTAGACACTTCTCTAACTCAGATTTTTTTTCAATCAGTTGTTCTAGAAAAAGAGTATTGAAGCTGAATGTTAGTAAGGTGTTCACCATATGTCTCGGGGGAGTTGTATCCCCACCGACTCAGTGAAGAGTGGTGATGATTATTCCAATCTTTTTCATAATATTGGGGTTGGGGCGTATATTGATTAAGGTAAAACCAATCTGACATACTTAATTGGTTCTTGTCATGCAATGTCAAGTTGGTGATATCCGAGTCTAAGAGGTCGGGGTGAAATATGAATTACTACTGAAGTTGGAAAAATTGTGAATTTCACACAAAAAAACAAAAAACAAACAAAAAGAAATAAACAAACAAAACAAAAAAAATCAACTAATCCTATTCTAAGGTAAACTTAGACCTAGATGACTCTTAATCGATTAGACTATCCTCAGGAGATATATTGCAACAATCTGACCATTAGTTAATCGGTCAGGTCGGGGCAAGACTCGTGAGAGGTATCTGTACAAGAGCAACAAGCCTAATTAAGCTAAACTACTAGCCTTCGAGGTTTCGCCTCTTAATCCCCAGCCTTGGACACCGATTTGACTAGAGTTCAATTTTAACAACTTCCTCCTTAAATCAATCTCCTAGTGAGTCCGAGTTATCTGAGGACCAACGTTTAATCATATTTTAATTAGGTTTAGATTGTAAGTGCAGTGGAGATGGTTTGTGGGATAAGGAAGGGTAATGATTTTCCCAACTTATCTTATTTTTGAGATTTGCCCTTATTTCTTTTCGTGCGAAGTGTGCAAGTGAATTGATAAGAAACACTCAAAGCAATTATAAATCACCTAATAATATTTTTATCTAGATGCAGTGCATACGTAACTTATGTCTATCACTCTTCAACAATAATTGAAAAAAAGAGTTAGACAGATGCCTAGGATGCAAAGCCTAACTGTTTTTTAAGCGATTACAAGTACGAGTTACTGTTGAATTAAAAATAGTGTGTAAAATAAGTTAACAGAAAAAATCTAATAACTGCAGAAGATAGAAAAATACAATTCAATCACCCTGCAAAGAAGCAGGGTGAATAACTCACCAGTACAGCCGTGAAAACACAGTTTTTGCTGTGTCTGTGTGGCTAGTTTGTTGATTCTGATGCTCTGCCTTCTTGGGTAGAGTCACAAAAGCTCCTCTTGATGTTTTACAGTTTCCAATTTCCTGTAATGTGTCCCTGTACAAAAAAACAAAAGAGAAAAGTTAACCACTTAGTAAATAAAAGATATCGTTCCCTCCGTGGTAAAGGCGCCAAAATTTGATTGGAAAAAATTAGAGTTGTAAAAATATGTAATCTGAAACCAAACTTTGATTGGAAAAAATTAGAGTTGTAAAAATATGTAATCTAAAATATAAGCTGTTTTTGACTTCTTGCAATTTAACCATAGTAGCAATGGCTATACGGGTCGTGATCCACAGGAGGGATGTGATGCAACCTTTTCTGTATAGTTACTAAATTGATTAAGTGTTCTTCTTTGTTTTGAAAAAGAAGAGAAAAAAAATCCTAAGTTAATAAAGAGAAGGAAGTATTTGTAATTTTGTTTTTTAAAAGGAAATTAAAAAGAAAAGAAACTCGTGACTAGGTATTCCAAAATGAGAACTTACCTCTTCAGTCGATTGTCTAACTATAGAATTTTGGTGATGGTTTAACTTGATTCGAGACGATCAATGCATAATCCATAAGATCAAATTCAGTTATTGTCCACATTAGATCATTAAAACTTTGAGAGTAAGCATGATTAAATACAGACTTAAAAGAAGAAATCCATCATCATGAGCTATCGGTTGCACTCGCAATGATAAGGCTATTCCGATACTACTTGATTCACTTAGATTGATATATCGAGAGAGAAGAAAATGTTGGTAGAAGAATTAAACATGAAAAAAATAACACAAAAAATAAAATAAAAGTAACTTTCGATTAAATAGAAAAATAATAAGAGAACGAAAAAACTTTCATCAATTGTCACTCTTAACTCCACTGTCTCTCTTTCTCTTATGAATCTTTTCTCTAATCTTAATTACAGAGAATAAAACAGAATAGAAAACTAAAACTAAACTAATCTAAATCCTAATTTTGATCTCTGAAAGTAATTCTGAGATATCTCTTTGCTTCTGTCTCTAGGCGGTATTTATATGAGGAAGCCTGGGGTAGTGACTCATCAAAATGCTGACTCATCAAAAGGTATATTTTCAGAATTTAAAGTTGAATTATGAATATTCTGATAATATTCTTTTCTTTTCAGAATTTTTTTTTGAACTGTGAATATTTTGAGAATATTCTTTTCTATTCATGAGTGGAAATTTAATTAAATTTGACTGTAGCTAGCTATTGTTTTGATTGTTGAATATGATTCATCAAATTACTGAAATAAAATAGTGATCAATATAAGAATTATAGCCCTTTAAATCTTCTTTTTGGAGCATTTTGAATCATTAGATTTGAGTTTTTGTAACGAAAGTTATGATCAAAGTACTAAAATGTGTTCAGTTGAATCTGAGTCTGAATTGATTTAGAACTCCGATTTACTTAGGATTGTTTTAAAATCTGAATTTAATTAGGCTCTTTGGGTTTTTTGAACTTTCCTTCTCCTTTTTGAAAATCACCTAGAGGGGGGGGGGTGAATAGGTGATAATGCTAATCAATGCACAAATAAAAATTATGATGCAACAATCTCCCAAAACAAGACTAGAAGCCGGATTCCCCGTGAAGGGCTCTGAACTCCTTCCTCGTGATTCCTCTGGATATGAGTTGGAGGTGCACAATGCAATCTTGTTGTATGGGACTTTGATTGACAAGATGAATGAACACAAGTGAATATTGCAATGAAAATAGAGAGCAAGTAATAAGAGCAATGAAAGTAAAGCAAGAAGCAAGAGCAAGTAAACCAAACGCAAACACCGAGAATTTTTTTGAGGTTCGAGCACCCAGCTCTGCGTCCCTGCCTTCCCCAGAAGGATTTCTAACCACTATAACTTCACAAAGATGTTACAAATACACCGGAGTACCCAACTCCACAATCTCAAGTACAAGTTCTCTCTTGGTGATCAAAAGACCACAAACTCTCTTTTGAAAAATGTCTCTTCCCTTACAAAAATCCTTGTAGAATGATGAGAGGATTGAAGCTCTTGAGTGTAAGTGAAAAGAGAAAGGAAATCAGAGAGTTTTGAAAAACACTTCAGAAAATATGAGAAATATTCAGCACAAAAACCAAGAAACAAAGCTCTTTTGAATGCCTTAAACTTTTGAAACTTTTTGCAAATTTTTCTTGTGTACAATCTCTCCCTAAACACCCCTATTTATAGTAGAGGGCTAGGGTTTAAAGATAAAACTCACTTAAGGCTAATTAGGAAGTATTACGATCAGTAAATATCATTTAAACCCTTTTTAGAAAGAAAAAGACAAAAATAAAACAGCTCAGAAACTAGCCGTTACTGTTCAAACGGCTCTCTCGGTCGACCGGTCGGTCGACCGACGTTCAAAAAATAAGAGCCGTTGCTGGC
This sequence comes from Agave tequilana, assembly GCA_038442645.1. NCBI lineage: Eukaryota > Viridiplantae > Streptophyta > Magnoliopsida > Asparagales > Asparagaceae > Agave > Agave tequilana. Next base: position 24,866 of record JAVJIF010005214.1, read on the forward strand.
TCTCGGTCGACCGCTCGGTCGACCAAAAAATACAGAGAGCAAAGACTTACAGTCAGGCAGGTTCCGGTCGACTGATCGGTCGACCGTGAAACGTGCACACGGATACACACCTGCTGCCAGAACCTCGGTCGACTGGGTCGGTCGACCGGGTTGACCTGACATAGTGTCGGCCGACCGGACGGTCGACCGGCTCAGGTCAAAGGCCAAAACAAAAACAGAATTTTGAAGATAATTTGATTTTTAATAAAATATTTTTGAAGAGGGATAAGTATAAAATGTAAGAATGAATTTGTGAACAGAAGATTGTATATTAAAATATTTTGTACATATTATAAAGAATAAACTTAGAAATAAGATGTGTGCAAAAACGTGTGTGATAGAGCTTCAAACCTATTCACTATTCTTTAACAAAACTATAAACTAAAAACAAATCTAATTAAGTCTCTTGAGCAATCTTGAGCCATGCAATGCCTTGCTAGAGCCTTCTCTTCTATGTTCCTTCCTTGATGTGCAAAACGCCTTCTTTGCTCCATGAACTTAGAAGTTCTTGCAATAGCTAAGCAATGGCCTCCAAATATGGTACTAACCTGAAACTTATCTTGAACAAACTTATTAGTACCAAATAGCTCTTATTTGTTTTGTTATAATCAAAACTCTAAGCAAATGGAGAGTGTAACCTTTTGGGCCAACAATCTCCCCCTTTTTGATGATGACAAAACAAATAGGCTATGAACAAAAATATAGGGGAGGAGAAAGCTCCCCCTCAAATTATGCTATATTAAACAAAGAAAAACTATGTAATTTGTAATTTGCAAGTAAACATCATGAAACCAAAAACCATAAACACCATGAGATATAAAACACTTGCAAAACACTTAAACTCAAATTACAAGAATTTATGAAAACACATCAAAAACTAAAAACATATAACACTCATATGGGTATAAACTCATATGGAATCATATTTCCATACATAAACTCATTCCCCCCCTTTTTGTCATACATCAAAAAGGGTTAAGAAAAACATTTTTATTCAATAATACAAACATTGAGTTCACCACAAATAAAAGAAAATCTAGCAAAATCAAGTGGTTTAGTGAAAATATCGGCAAGTTGCAAATCCGTAAAAACATAATCAATATCTATATCTCCTTTCTCAAAATGATCTCTAAGAAAGTGATATCTAATCTCAATGTGCTTGGTTTTACTATGTTGATTTGCATTCTTAGTCATGTGTATAGTACTAGTATTATCACAAAATATTTTTATATGGTTATAATGCAAATCATAATCAAGGAGAGTATGTTTCATCCAAAGGACTTGTGCACAACAAGCCCCCGTGGCAACATACTCCGCCTCGGGGTTGAGAGAGCTACGGAATTTTGTTTCCTAGAGGACCATGAAACAAGACAATTACCAAGAAATTGACATGTCCCATTAGTACTCTTTCTATCTACTCTACAACCCGCATAGTCGGCATCCGAATAACTCGTCATTGAGAAATCTCCGGTTTTCGGATACCAAAGACCCATTCCAATTGCGCCCTTAATATAACGATAATGCGTTTTACCGCAATAAGATGGGACTCTTTGGGACACGATTGAAATCTAACACAAAGACACACACTAAACATTATGTCCGGCCTACTTGCCGTCAAATACAAAAGACTACCTATCATGCTCCTATACAATTTAATATCAACATTTTTACCTTGGTCATCCTTATCATGCTTGGTTGTAGTTGCCATGGGAGTGTTGCAAACTTTAGAGTCTTCAAGTCCAAACTTCTTTACGAGTTCCTTTGCGTACTTGGCTTGACATATGAAGTTCCCATCTTGCAATTGCTTGATTTGGAGTCCAAGAAAGAAATTCAATTCACCCATGGAAGACATTTCAAACTCACATTGCATAACCTTTTCAAACTCCTTGCATAAAAACTCATTAGAAGATCCAAAAATTATATCATCAACATAAATTTGCACAATTAAAATGTCATTATCAACATGCTTAGTAAAAAGGGTTGTGTCTACTTTGCCTTTGACAAAATCATTTGAAATGAGAAAACTAGAAAGCCTTTCATAGCAAGCTCTTGGAGCTTATTTCAATCCATACAAAGCTTTATCAAGTTTAAAAACAAAATTGGGATGAACATGATCAACAAAGCCGGAAGGTTGTTCAACATAAACTTCTTCATTTATAAAACCATTCAAAAATGCACTTTTCACATCCATTTGAAAAAGTTCAAAATTTTTGAAAGATGCAAAAGCTAGTGTCATCCGTATGGCTTCAAGCCGTGCTACGGGTGCAAAGGTCTCCTCAAAGTCAATTCCCTCAACTTGAGCGTAACCTTGGGCCACTAACCTAGCTTTATTCCTAATGACATTACCGGACTCATCCATCTTGTTTCTAAAGATCCACTTAGTACCAATTATTGGTCTATCGTGGGGCCTAGGAAAAAGGTGCCAAACTTGGTTGCGCTCAAATTGATTGAGTTCCTCTTGCATGGCTAGCAACCAATATGAGTCCGCCTCGGCTTCGAGGATGCTTTTGGGTTCAAAATGAGAAATGAAAGCAAAGTTACCACATAAGTCATGGAGTTTGGAGCGATTTGTTACCCCTTTAGATGCATCACCTAAGATGAGCTCCTTGGGATGATTTGTAGCATATCTCCAAGCTTTAGGAAGCGGTTGAGAGCATTCCTCTTTATCCTCTAGAACTTCACCAATGGATTCTTGCTTTTCTTCTTGAGCGGGTGAGTCCTTCAAGGATAGTCTCTCCATGTCTTCACCTAATGGGTCAATCTCTACAACATTCTCAACAACCACATTAGATTCTTCAAATTTAACATGCATGGATTCTTCAATGGTAAGGGAAGATCTATTGAATACTCTATAAGCTTTACTAGTAGTAGAGTATCCAACAAAGATAGCTTCATAAGCCTTAGCATCAAATTTACCCAAGTTATCTTTATTATTCAAAACAAAACACTTGCATCCAAAAACTTTGAAATATGCAACATTAGGTTTTCTAGAATGATACATTTCAAAAGATGTTTTGGAAGAATTTTTACACAAATAAATACGGTTTGAAATATAGCATGCGATGTTTACGGCCTCGGCCCATAAATATTGAGGGAGGTCATATTCACTAATCATGGTCTTAACCATCTCTTGAAGTGTTCTATTTTTCCTTTCTACAACTCCATTTTGTTGTGGAGTTCTAGGACATGACATTTCATGCTTGATTCCCTTTTCATTACAATAAGTCATGAAGAGTTGGTTAACAAACTCACCACCTCTATCACTCCTTATTTTCAAAATCGAAAAACCTTTTTCTTTTTCAACCCTTTTTCGAAAAACTTTGAAATGAGAAAAAGTTTGATCTTTGTGTTCCAAAAAGAAAACCCAAGTGAAACGGGAAAAATCATCAACTAAAACAAATGCAAATCTACTACCATTTAAGCTCTTAGTTTTAGTTGGTCCAAAAAGATCCATATGAATTAATTCTAATGGTCTAGTTGACATGATATCCTTGATTGGTTTGAAGGAAGACTTGGTTTGTTTCTCAAGTTGGCACGCACCACAAATGCGGTCTTTCTCAAACTTCAAGCAAGGTATACCCTTCACCAATTCCTTAGAATTAATCCTAGAAAGATGATCAAAAGATGCATGTCCTAATCTTCTATGCCAAAGCCAAGCATTCTCATCAAAAGCATTCAAGCATTTAGTAGAACAATCCATATTAAGCATGTCAATGATATAAACATTATTGTCATGAAAACGGTGAGAATACAATAATTGGTTTTAACATCAAAAATCTTGCAAGAAGAATAATCAAAAACAACTTTAAGTCCACGGTCATAAAGTTGACTAATGCTAAGCAAATTATGTTTCAAACCATCAACAAGAACAACATTTTCTATAATAGGAGATGCACCAATTTGAATGTTATCTATACCGATGATAGTGCCTTTGGAGTCATCCCCGAAGGTGACGGTGCCACCTTCCATGTACCTTGATAGGGTTGTAAAGTTATTGATGTCCCATGTCATGTGTCTTGAACAACCACTATCAAGGTACCACCGCTCCTTACGTCTTGGAGTCTTGGTGTGTACCTACATCAAATAATTTAGGACTTGATTTTGGTACCCACATTTTCTTGGGTCTTAAGGAGTTAGTGCCATGAACCCAAACAAGATTATTTGATCTATTTACTTGGTCATAACAAAACTTAGCCAAATGTCCATTCTTACCACAATAAGTACATCTATACACTCTACCAAATCTAAAAGCATAGTGAGTGTGAGACTTGTGAGCATGTGTGGATTTAGCATGAGTGTTATGTGAAGTGTGAGCATGAGGAATCTTAACATGAGAATCTTTAGCATGAGAAGTGTGCTTTTTAGAAAACATTTCTTCAAGTTTCTTAGTGTTAAAAGCACAATCCTTCAAAATCTTTTCAAAATCAATAATTCTAGTTTTTAAAGAAGAAATTTCTTTTTCATCAATCTTAGGAAATTTTGTTTTACAAGCTACTTTGTAAGCACTAAATTCATCTTGAGTAGAAATGAGATTGGAAGAAATTTTAACTTTTTCTCTAGAAACAATAGCAAGTTGATTTTTAAGAAAAGCAACTTCCTTTTCTAATTTAGAACATTCAATCTTTTTATTATCATAGGTTTCCGAGAGTTCAACAAAAGCATGTACAATAACTTCTTTAGTTAATTCATCATCTTCATCAAGAGGTTGTGGGGTTACCTTTGGTGTGTTTGCCATGAAACACATGTTCGCCGTGTCCACCTCGTCTTCGGATTCGCTTTCCGAATCCCATGTGGCTTTGTAGGCTTTCTTTTCCACCAGCTTCTTTGGTTTGAAGGAGGAAGTCATCTTCTTCTTGAAATCAGGGCAATCCGCCATGATGTGTCCGGGTTTTCGGCAATTGTAGCAAATGATTCTTCTCTCCTCTTTTCCTTCAAACTTCCTTCTAAAGTTGAGCTTGTTCTTCCGGTACATTCTCTTCATATTTCGCACAAGAAGGGAGAGCTCCTCATCTTCTTCTTCATCTTCTTCATCGTCATCAAGAGTGGATGAAGACTTGAAAGCAATAGATTTCTTCTTTTGAGGAGCGGCATCTTCTCTTGCCTTCTTTTCATCTCATGAGTCTTCAAGTTGCCATGGAGACTTATGAGATCCATTTCATTCTTGTCGTTCAATTCTTTTAAGGTGATGGCCTTTATCTCCCATGATGAAGGAAGAGCCTGAATCACTTTCCGCACCTCTTGGTCATTGGAAATATCATCACCTAAAGAAGAAAGAGCATTGGTGATTTTAGTAAACCTTGTAATCATGCAATCAATGGATTCATCATCAATCATTTTAAATGATTTATATTGGGACCTCAAGAGATCTATCTTAGCTCTCTTGACTTGTGATGTCCCCTCGTGTGTGACCAACAAGTGTTGCCAAATCTCATGGCAGATTGGCAATGAATTACCCGTGTAAGATCATCCTCATTCAAGGCGGTTAGAAGGGAATTTTGGGCCTTGGAGTTAGCCTCATATTCTCTAAAGGTAAATTCGTCCAAGTGCTTTCATCACTATCGGGTACAACATAGGGTTTGGTCAAGGATTTAGCAAGTAGGCTACCTAAAGATTGTAAGAAGATAGTCATCCTAACCTTCCAAATAGGGAAATTAAGTCCATCAAATTTAGGAGGAATTTTGATGTTATCGGCCATATTTACTAGTGAATGAATGGATGAATGCAAATGTTGATTAGCAAATTTTTAGGATCTCTCTAAGGATGTTAAGCCAAACCTAGAGTCCAAGCTCTGATACCAATTGAAAATCACCTAGAGGGGGGATGAATAGGTGATAATGCTAATCAATGCACAAATAAAAATTATGATGCAACAATCTCCCAAAACAAGACTAGAAGCCGGATTCTCCGTGAAGGGCTCTGAACTCCTTCCTCGTGATTCCTCTGGATATGAGTTGGAGGTGCACAATGCAATCTTATTGTATGGGACTTTGATTGACAAGATGAATGAACACAAGTGAATATTGCAATAAAAATAGAGAGCAAGTAATAAGAGCAATGAAAGTAAATCAAGAAGCAAGAGCAAGTAAACCAAACGCAAACACCGAGAATTTTTTCGAGGTTCGAGCACCCAGCTCTACGTCCCCGCCTTCCCAGAAGGATTTCTAACCACTATAACTTCACAAAGATGTTACAAATACACCGGAGTACCCAACTCCACAATCTCAAGTACAAGTTCTCTCTTGGTGATCAAAAGACCACAAACTCTCTTTTGAAAAATGTCTCTTCCCTTACAATAATCCTTGTAGAATGATGAGAGGATTGAAGCTCTTGAGTGTAAGTGAAAAGAGAAAGGAAATCAGAGAGTTTTGAAAAACACTTCAGAAAATATGAGAAATATTCAGCACAAAAACCAAGAAACAAAGCTCTTTTGAATGCCTTAAACTTTTGAAACTTTTTGCAAATTTTTCTTGTGTACAATCTCTCCCTAAATACCCCTATTTATAGTAGAGGGCTAGGGTTTAAAGATAAAACTCACTTAAGGCTAATTAGGAAGTATTAGGATCAGTAAATATCATTTAAACCCTTTTTAGAAGGAAAAAGACAAAAATAAAACAGCTCAGAAAACTAGCCGTTACTGTTCAAACGGCTCTCTCGGTCGACCGGTCGGTCGATCGACGTTCAAAAATAAGAGCCGTTGCCGGCTCTCGGTCGACCGAAAAATACAGAGAGTAAAGACTTACAGTGAGGCAGGTTCCGATCGACCGCTCGGTCGACTGTGAAACGTGCACACGGATACGCACCTGCTGCCAAAACCTCGGTCGACTGGGTCGGTCGACCGAGTTGACCTGACATAGTGTCGGCCGACCGGACGGTCGACCGGCTCAGGTCAAAGGCCAAAACAAAAACAAAATTTTGAAGATAATTTGATTTTTAATAAAATATTTTTGAAGAGGGATAAGTATAAAATATAAGAATGAATTTGTGAACAGAAGATTGTATATTAAAATATTTTGTACATATTATAAAGAATAAACTTAGAAATAAGATGTGTGCAAAAACGTGTGTGATAGAGCTTCAAACCTATTCACTATTTTTTAACAAAACTATAAACTAAAAACAAATCTAATTAAGTCTCTTGAGCAATCTTGAGCCATGCAATGCCTTGCTAGAGCCTTCTCTTCTATGTTCCTTCCTTGATGTGCAAAACGCCTTCTTTGCTCCATGAACTTAGAAGTTCTTGCAATAGCTAAGCAATGGCCTCCAAATATGGTACTAACCTGAAACTTATCTTGAACAAACTTATTAGTACCAAATAGCTCTTATTTGTTTTGTTATCATCAAAACTCTAAGAAAATGGAGAGTGTAACCTTTTGGGCCAACACTTTTCTCTTAAATAGATATATGCACACTAATAAACAAATAGGAGATCAAATAGCAGAGTTTTATTAAAAAATAAATATGATAATGTGATAATAAATATGCAATATTAGTGAACAATCTTGTTTGAGCCAAACACCCTGGTTTGAATTGATGTAGGAGAGAATCTATCTCTATCTTGTGGTCTGTGCTTAGCTTTAGATGAGGATGAACCGCTCCCAAGGGATAACTACCCCGTTTGAATGAGGATTGGGCTTAGAGGTGGAGATCTCCTGTAACCGAATTTATTTCTTCTTCTAATTTTTCGACCCGCTTGAAATTAGTGGATGAAGACTATAGCATAGTTACATGTGGACAAATTCAATACTACAAACGGAGAGTTTCTGAGCTCCCACATCTTCCCCTCCATATTCCCTACATTGGCAATAATATTTCTCACTAAAAGATATGAAAAAACCATTACCCAAAATAATGAATATAATCACTCAACACAAAATCAGCCTAAATTTATTCTACCGAGCATTAAAGCTCCTCTAAAGGAAGACTTCTGCCAAAATTCTCTTTATCAATACGCATCTGCCGAGTCAACTTGAGGTGGATAAATAATAGAGAAGGGTGGACAAACAGAAAGAGGTAAACGAGTGTAACACCACGTTCCTGGAATATGTACTTAGATACATATTCTAATTTTTTGATCATGTTTTTTTGATTTTTTCTCATATTTATTTTTATTTATGATTATTTATATCATCGCTTCGGATCCGGATTCCTGAATTTAGAATCAACCCGAGTCTGAACCGGGGACCTGATCCTAGCGTATTGATCGATTTGACCTTTTTGATTGGCAGATTTGACTGATTTTAGTTTAACACATTATTTTTCAATATTTTAGATATTTCATGATTTTCTAAAAATTTTCTGAATTAAATTGTAAAACCTTCAAAATCGGTATCGACCAGTGCAGCCGATCGATTCTCGAAAATTCAATTTACAAATAGAATTGAATTTTTAAAAACTGCTTTCACATTATCCCTTAAAATTGTATTTTCTATCTAAACATATTTTTGAAAATTTTTCTGAATTTATCAAAGTTCCACCGATTTTGGTGTCGACCGCCATCACTAGAAGATTCCAGAATTTTTAATTTGAAAATAAGATTAAATTTCATGAATATAATTTTACCATGGTCTTTAATATAATATTTACTATTTTTAAAAATTTTTGGAGAGCTTTCCGATTTACTCCATTTTTTCGACATTTTTGATATTTTCGGTGTTTTTCTAGATTTGCGTCTTATGTAGATATTTTTTTTCTTTCTTTTCTTTCTTTACCTTTCATTCTCCTCCATTCCTTTCTTCCCCTATTTTTCGTTTTCTTTTCCTCTTCTTTTTTCCTTTTTTCTCCTCCACCCATTCTCTAAAATATCTCCCATTTTATATCTCTTTCTTTCTTCTTTCTTTTTTCTTTTTCCCTTTTTTCCTTCTTCCCCAGCCCACACCCGCAACGATGTGTAGCTCCTCCTCCTCCCTCTCCCTATCAAAATTCTCTCTCCCCCTTAATCTCTCTAATTCTGTCTCTATTGCTTATTCTCCCTCTCATTCTCACTCTCTCCCACTCTTCAATTCACCTCTCTCCTTCTATCACTCGCAATCACTCCCGCTCTCTCCTACACCTGGCGACCATTAACTCCATCTCTGGCGAGCCCTCTCCGACTATCTAAGCTCTGGCCACTTCCTCTCCAATCACCAACACTAACAACAACATCAATAACATCACCATCCTCCATCTCCACATTCTTATTTTTATTCTTATGCTTCTTCAATTAAACCCCCTTCTTCACCATTTCCACCACTCTTTTAATCATCACAACCACCCCTCTCCTACACCAGCAACACCAGTCCCACCATCTCATGCTTCCTCTCCTTCCTTTCTCTTTGCAATTTATCACCATCATCTCCATCCCCTTCAAATCACCTCCATCTCCATCAAAACCACCAACAAATACCACCTTTTCCTCCTCCCCACTCCTCCCTATTTGGTTGACCAGCCCCTCCAGCAACCTCCTTCCCACCAGCGGCCACCTCCAGGCTGGCTAAGCTCCACCCTCTTTCCCTCTCCTCCTTCAAATCCTCCTCTCTCTTTTCCACCATCCTTCAACTTCATCATTATCACCACCATCCCCTCACCTCCTTTCCTCCTCGTGTAGTCACCCACCTCCCTTGGGCCCCACACGCCACCCTCCCCTGGCTGCGCGCGGCCTGCAGCCAAGCTGGGTCCCACCTGGGCCGTGAGCCCATTACCTTACTCCCTTGGCCGTAGGCATTCCCCCCTCTCTCTTCTGAACATTTCCCTTTCTCTCCCTCTCCTGTGCTTTTCTCTCTGTCTCTTGACTCTCGCTCTCATTTACACTCTCTTTCCTCTCCTCTCTCACTTTAATTTGTACATGCATATATGCATTGCAGAGTTCCCTGATTTTGAGACGTGTTTCGTGTTTTTAGGCGAGTGATCTCGCTTTATTATAGGTTTTTTCGCTTTGTCAGGTTAATTTATATTTTTGGGTAATTTGTATAATTGTATTCCCCTATTGTATTTGCATTTCGTATACCATGTTTGTATTAGCCAAGTGCCTAGGATTGCACTAGTATAGTATACCTGTGACGAATGCTTGCACTAATGTAGTTTACTTTCTGCACTTATACCCTGTCTATGATGTGCTTTATTATTGCTTTGTATCATGCGTGGCCGACCCTTCGTGGTCATTTAGCCTCCGGGCTCTCTACTCGGCCTGCAGTCCCTATCAGCCTCCGGACTTCACCACTCCATGGATAGTTTAGTAATCACCATATTTATATGTGTGTTATGTTGTACTAATATTTTTATGCAGGTACCTACTTGACCCTCTGGCCTTATTAGACCTTATGGTCTCTCTTATGCCTACTCCTCGAAAGAGGGAGTGTGTTCAGATTGTCAGGTTTTTCGACTCAGCATGGTAGGCGAGTCTAGCGCTCAATGCTTTACCGCTAACTTCGTCCGAGTGTAGTTACCCCCGTGAGTGATAGCTGTACGTTATTATGGCTCTGAGTGTGATAGCATCCAGCGCTGTGCGCTAGCTTCGCTCTGGCCTTGCTTAGCTCCGCTTGATTATTCGCTTGTCTACTCACTTACTTTATTCCTGTCTTACTCAGCCTCCGAATTTCACTACTCACTGATAGCTTAGTTATTACCTGTTACTATGTTTACATGCGTGTGTTTAGTACTAACACTCTTGCAAGTACCTATTTGACCTTCTGGCCGTTCAACTCTTTGGGCTTGCACCCACTTCCTCGAGAGAGGAGTGCATTCAGACCGTCAGGTCGTTTAGCTATGCCCGGTAGGTGGATCTAGTGCTCAACACTTTGTCACTAACTCCGTTCAAGCGTAATTACACCATGAGCACGGGTTTGCCGCACGGGTTCACCACACGTGGTAGTATAGCATTCATACGCTCACTCCGTCGTGTGCGTTTAGCCGTGCCGCAGGCGGTAACCACGCTGAACATGATGACGTCTAGTGCTGTATATTAGCTTCGCTCCAGTTTTCTTAACCTCGCTTGAATGCACACTTGCTTGGATGCCCGCTTATCTACTTGATAATTCAACTATTATTCTTATCATGATGGTTGTGTAGAGTTACTTGTGCTTGTACTATTTTCCATAACCGCATGATTTTTCTGTATTCGTATCGATCTCCTGTATCGGTACTGTTTTTCTGTATTGTGATATATAATAGTGATATCTATTGTGCTTATCACTTGTCATGTCATTACTTGACACCTGATCCCTACATGTTATCACCTGACAACTGTTTGATTTCACTTATTACCTGCCGCCTGATATATTACCACTTGACTTGTGATTATCATCTTTCGAAAATTCTGTCCTGGTATCTTATATTATATATAATGACCTGTATTCCTAGTACTATGTACTCTTGTAACTCCTGAACCTGTCATGCTCCTGCTATTCTCATAATATGAAAATTACATAATAATAAATTATAAAAAAGCCAACCTACATCGGGTAAGGGGAAACTGATGGATTTCAAGTGGTATTAGATATGTTATGCAATTAAAACTTTCGGTTCTACTTGAGAGCCTCCAGGTGACCGTGGGGAGCGCTGGCTCCCTACTCCTGTTACATTCCTAAATGGACATAATATAAGACCACCTCCTATAGGCCTTGCGGCCCGTTCCGTACACTAGCAACGAAACACCCTGGGTCGTGGTCCCAAGCATGTACGGGACCCACTGTAAATATAACTATTGGTTTCATCATCAGTTTCCAATAACAATCTCGACTTACTTATATATAGATGTATGATGGATGAAACGTACGCTAGTACACATACTAAGATATATGAGTCAGATGAGTAATAATAATAAGATACTAATTAATAATTTTTTATGTTGTATTGCAATTCGGTTTATATACATTCAGATTATGGAAACATGAGATATATGGTATATAGATGGAGGTTTTCTTATCTGAATTATTCCTTCGACGTACTTATCTCATGAAAATGTAATCTCAGTTATACTGCTAGTTTTGCCGTATTTACTTTCATCGGGTCTTAATTCAGATTTTTGGTTTTATTATTATTATATTATATATTTTGAGTTTTATCACTTGTGTACTACTCCACTGGTCTCCTGCTGTAACCATATTGTACACAGCCAGTCTCTTACTTGACACTGTACTTGTACTACTGTACTTAACCTCCTAACTTGCTTACTCTTGATTTTATACGGATTCTTTAGTCACCATATAATCATTGCTACTTGCTAATTCATACTGTTCTCTTATGCTGTTATTATGGACAGCTCGGATTGTGTGTACTCAGTCGATGGAGATATGAGGTATATGGTATATAGATGAGGATTTCTTGTTTGGATTATCCCCTGAAGTATCTACAGAGCTCGTACAACTGGTTTTGTCCTATCTGTAATATCACATCATTTGATGTCTCATTCATGCTCGGGTGTGTATGCTCATGACACGACTTTTAACGCATGCTTTTAATTCGGATTTATCGATTCACATGTGCTTGTCTCTGCACGCCACTTTGCATTCATCACACCACTCATTGAGAAGTTTTTGACCCCCTTGATCTGCATCTCTAAATCCTGGAGCTTGGAGCTTGTGAATTCTCGCAGTTGCTGATTAGAGTGGTGCAGCGAAAGCGTGGATCATCGGCAGACCATCTAGAGTCCTTTTCTTTCAAGCCCCCTGCTTGTCTCTCGAGTTTTCCTTTTGTAACCCATGAGTATCTTTTGCATCATTTATAATTATATATCTCTTTGTATTCTCGCATTTGTGCCTATCGGTGATGTAATATTCTTGTAATATTGTGTCACATATTGTGATAACTTTGATCTCATATGTTGGAACGTATAATACACCACGTACTTTTGTACTCTGATTCTTTACTATACTGATGCTTAGCGTATATATGTGAGGGTTTTTTTGACCTATACATATATGTCACATGTATGTCTCCGTACCCGCGGATCGGGGCATTACAACGAGCAACGTTTAATGAGCATTAAATGTACATCACGCGCGCCGCGCTAATCAACTCAGATGGAGCTAGCTCATCAAGAGCAATACTGACATTACGAATGTACAAATGTAGTATGTGTTGTCTTTTTTTAGGACAGGGTGGTAAGAACATGAGAAAGTTGGTTAAAGGAGTTTTTGGCAACAAAAAAAAAAATACAAGGAGGGATTTTTGGGATGGGGGATCTCTTTACAGGGGGTAAAGACAACTTTACCTTGATTAAAAGTAAGACTAATTTGGTTTTAGTTATTAGTATAAATATTAGAGATTATGTTTACTTATGTATGAATTTATGAGAGTTTTTAATGGTTTTGCGTGGTTTTCATGATAGTAATTTTGTGAGTTTAGGTAAAATTTGGTTTTGTGAGAGATCGAATAAATTGTTAGCCCAAAGGCCCATCACTCTAGTTTTGATGATGATTAAAAAATGTAGGTATAGTTTACTAATGAACTTGTATTTATATAGTTTTCAGTTATTAATCAAGATATTAGTAGGTATCTAGCTCAACAAAGGAGTTTTAGAGATAACACATGTAGATTCAAGAGCTCACGCGTTAAGATCGCATCTAGCACTCGGTTGAAGCCAAGCTATTTAGATCGTGCTTGGATTGAGTCAGCTTGGAGAAGAAGTTCTACAAGAAGACTTTGGTTTGTGTTTATTTCAGTTTGTTAAAGGGTAGAATATATTTTTGAATCTAAAAAATATACACACACAAAAATGCACGTTTTTAAAAAGTATGGTTTTGGATTTTAACTAGTTTTAGTTCTACTGATCTACTCGACACCCTTTTAAATTTATTATTATAACTTTTCATTCTTATATTCAATTAGCATGATTTAAATTGAATTTTAAAGATAACTTTCAGGGCTACATTTCTTATTCAAGAATTATTTTCTGATTCAAATGTAAAAGATATAAAATATTTGTTTGAAGTCTGTTCTTGTTCTAAAAATAGTTTACAGTTTTTGATTTAACACCTTTCAGTATTTTATTGATAACATTTTATCTTGAAATGATATTGCATTGATTTAAGTTGCATTAGAAACAAGATGTAAAGAGTTACAAATTATTCCTATAAACTTATTTTTGAATTCTCACTTTTTCAGCCTGAAAACTGTGCTCAAATTTGACCAACAGTCTGCCAGATTGGTAGTAACGGCTAATTTTTTGGAGGCTGATTTTTAACATATTTTTAAAATGTGTTTTGTTGAATTTTAAGAGTCAATTTATTCCTTTTAAACCTGATAAAACTATACTAAGTTTGCTCTTCTAAAAACCTATATAAAGGGTCATTAGGATGGATTAAAATCACAACAATTCTATTTGAAAAATTAAGTTTTAGGTTTCAAGAGAAAGAGCTTTCAAGTTTCAGTTTTGTGCTATTATTTTCAAAAATCTTCTTTAAGTTTTTAGTTCTCAAAATCTCTCTTCTGATTTTACTCTCACTTACAAATTTTTGAGCTTCAAATTTATATTTTATTCTATAGAGTTTTATGAGAGTTTTTCAAGAGAAAGTTTGTGGTCTTTTGATCACCTAGAGATTGTTCCATTGTCGTTACGCTACCTCTGGACTAAAGAAGTGTATTGGGGAGTTGTGTACTCCGAGTGATTATAATTCCTTAGTGTAAGGTCCCTTGGTGGAAGATCCTATAGTGGATTGGGAAATCCTTCACGGTGGTGAAGGTGGGGACGTACAACAGTGTCTCGAACCTCGAAACAAATCTTCGTTTTTGCGATTTCTTTCTTGTCTCTACTTATTTGCTTTTTATTCATTCATTATTGTTGATCTATACTCATCACAAAAAGATAGCAATTAAGCACCTCAACTCTTATCTATAGGAATCACGAGGAGAAGTTCAGAGCCCTTCACGGGGAATTCAGTTTCAAGTCTTGTTTTGAGTGATCAGTTGCATCATCTCATTTTATATTGCATTGAATTTTTAATTGTTTAGCAATACACCTATTCACCCCCCTCTAGGTATAATTTCATAAATCAGTGAAAATCTTTTGGATATTCTTGTGATCTATATTCCTGATAAAATCTCTCTTTGCCATAGTATCTTAGAACTGCCCCGGTCCAGTTTCTAATGATCTGAGTCGGGGTCGAATCCATCCTATATGCCAGCATTCCTTCACCTTCATGTCTGTTCATGACTTGCAGGTGTTTATAGCTGACGAGGCGCAACCTTCCCCTTTGTTCGGGGCCAGGGCTCCCTCTCCATCTATATGGTCTCAATTCTCCTTTCATGGGTCAGTTGTTGGATGTGTTTGAGTTGGAGAAAAACTTGAGTTTTTCTCTTATTTGACTTTTGTTTTAGTCCCACATTGGATAGGAGATGGGAGGTTGGATAGTATATGTACCAACTCCTTTCATGCCTATTGTTATGAGTGTTGGACCATGGGCCACACCCCACACGCGCGTGCACACGCCGAACTAAACTGGGTCGGGCCGGGTTCGGGTGGCATGTATGTGCTCACGACCTGCGAACATAAAAGCACGTTGTAACCACTCGCGCATGATCACAGATTCTCCCGGGCTATTACAAACTAAAAGATCTGCAGAGGGTTATAAATACCTTATCTGCACGTATCTTTTACATAAAATAGAAATCGATCTGCCCTCTTTCTGCTACAAATTTATTACATTCTGAAAAAATTGTGTTATTGCGATCGGGTTTTGGTGCTTTCTCAAAGCTGTTTATGCACTTACGAGCAATGAATCTCCGTCTGAGTAGAGACCTGACTCATTGTCCTGAGTTTAGTGCCGGTGTATTACCAGCGGAGTTTTTACTGCTAGGAGAGGAGGTCACTTTCAAGGTCCGAACTAGAGACCGACCATCTTTCTTTTACGGCAGTGCGTCTGCATGACTACGTCACCCCAGACCAGCCCTTTTATTTTCTTTTAATTCTGTATTTTAATTGCATGCTTAGAATAATTAGTTTATTAGTTTTAAAGATCTATATTTGTTGCATGTTTTAATCCAGTTAAATATCCTACAATCTAGAAGAAAGATATTTGATAATTCATGCAATTAAATTTAGAGAACTATTCATTGCAATATAATTACTTGTCTGTTTAATGTAATTATTAATTTTCATGCAAGTAAAAAAAATTGTCCCTACAAGTAAAGATAATTGTTTAAAACAATTATTTAAAAAAATCTTAAAAGGAAATTTTGTATTCTTATAGTTTATATTTTACAAGTTCTTACCAAATTATTTAAAAGATCGTGTTTCAAATTTTCATTTATCCTTAAAAGATTTGCATTAAATTTTTCATTACAAAATTGGTGTAATAAATCTTTCTAAACTATTTAGATCTTATCATAACATACGGTTGTAAGTTATCCTGTTGTAAGATTTCTTAAAATTTGATGTGATTTTAATCTCTTTTAATTTCTTGCAAAGCAAAATCTATTTGTTCTAATTATTACAAGGCCAAATCTTTCAATATAAGATTCTAGAAAATCTGAATAACTTTATTTATTTGTTTTCATTACAACATCTTATTAATTTTTTGTTACAAAAGAAAATCTTTTACAATATAATTTAAATTATTTAAATCTTGTCTTATATATATATATTTTATAAACTCTTATTGCAAGATTTTACATGCATACATCAATTAATTAACTGCTTCTTGCAATAAAATTTGGCTAATTAAAATTATTTAATTTTTAATATTTGCTATAAGAATTATTTATTCTTGCAAGTTAATTATTAATTAATTCCTGTTAGTCTATTTCAAAATTTAATTGGAATAATCTTTTAGAAATTATTGTTGTTAAAATTTCAAACTAGGAAAATTAAAAGGATAAGTCTATATCTTATTATATCTTGCTTGAATTATTTGGCACATAATTAAAGAAAGACTATACATTATTTTATGCTGCAAACCCTAATCTAAAAGCTACCAATATAAACTAACTTCTGACATTATCAAAATTATTTTGAAATACAGAATTCAGGTGTAACGCCCCGATCCCGCAGGTACGGGGACGTTATGGCGACGTACATACGCGAGGTGAAAACAACCTCACGCGTACGTTAAGCCTCAGTACAGGACATAGCCTCCATATATACATGAGTTCCAGCATTTAATAAGTACAAGAATACCTGCAGGAAGAGGTTAGTGATCATAACAGATATAAAAACAGGGATAAATAAGATAACAGCAATACATCACAAGGATACCTATGAATGAGCTCGATGATGAGTTTCCTATGTGAACCCAATGGACTATCTGCCGATACGCTAACTCGGTTCTCCAACCTGGGCACGTAAACCCAGGGTCGTCAGAAAGCGACCTAGTGAGTGGTAAAATGAAGGAGGCAGTAATACATACGATAGTACTACAAGCACGATAATAATATATAATACATGATGTTGTACTAGTGATACCATATAATAAGTATACAATAAGCAGTAGAAATATATAAACATGTAAGTAGGAAAAATATATAAACAGGTCATCTTTTAATACCATCACTACCTAGCCGGTTATCATCTTGTCAGGTCTATAGTCGTATCCAGTTTATATCATAAATAATGTTGTCTAGTGGTGACGTAATAGAAATGAACATGCTAGTGGTGACGTGATAGAAGTGGACATGCAGATGGGCATATGCAATATAACCATAATACTGTGTTGTGCATATACAGTAATGATATCGGCTATACAGAAAACAGACTATATGCAATGCAGAACATGCGTAGTTTGCCACTACAGACAGTGTCATGTACCAGGTAAAGTAACAAGTATACAGGGAACATGATATCGGATAAAGTATCATGAACAGTAACAAGATAGCATACATGTATCAGGCAAGTCATGTCATTTATACAATAGTAGCAATCAGTACCACTTGGTATTTTAATCAATCTCTTCCAGTGTCCCATACCACTGGTAGTTCATACTGGAGCCCGCACTCCAGTCGAACCCATCCGGACATAGCCTACGGGTACCATTATCCAAACGAGAGAGTGACCAAATAACAAGTGTTCCCGACGTCACTATTGTGTATACTGTTTTATTATGTTAATTGGAAACCCGTGGTCGAGGAGCTCTTATCGGGTAGATGTATCCCGTGCATACCCGGGATCACGGCCTTAAACAAACCCCTGGCTGCTGAGACCAGGGCCCTCCGCTAAGAGGGGAGCATGAAACAAGTAACGAGAGCTCATGGAGCAATTGGTAGGTAGCACTACAGTCCCCTGCAGTGGGAGAACAATAAGGATCCAGTACATCACCTGATAAGATCTAATCAACCGTCAAGTCTCCCCCATACTCCAGTTAGCTTTATGATCTGATATGTCAAGTATACAATGTAACAAGAACAAATACAGTACATGATACAGGTAACATAATAACTGGACCTGAGCTCTGTTGATAGCATAGAACAATATAACGGGAAACGGGAACAATATAACGGGAAACAGGAACAATAGATGTGGAATTCCACATATCGCATATCAACAGCTCTCATGTCCAGTAACGGGAATATCCATATCAGTAACAGGAAACAATCATATAACATGAATACGGTAATATGGAATACATGTAATATGAACGAGAATCCATATGACAAGAATAAAGAAACCATACATGCATGTGTAACAGGTATATGGGAACATGACATGCATGTGTAACAGTGATATGTAAACGTGACATAACAGTAACAATAATATGAAATGCGGTAGTTGATTGAGGCAAAACCTGCACACAAAATATGAAATTACAGAACTTAGAATGAAGATGTGCAAGTGCTCAATTCTTACCGCTATAGCAAGTGGCTATGCGGGTCGTGATCCACAGGGAGGGTTTTGCGATAGAAGCGTTTACATTCTTTATTGAAATCTTTATGAAAACAAAACGAGAGTTCTTCTTTGTTTTTAAGTTATAAAAATGAAAGAATAGTTAAAGGTTAAAGTTAGAAAGAAAATGAGAAATGAAGAAATGGAGAAAATCAGAAAACGAAGAAAGCGATTATGTACAAATGATTATTTACAAAGAAGTGGGAAAGAAGTGATTTGGAAGAAATGGTGTTTGTGATTTAATTTACAGAAATAAAAGAAAAGAAATACAAATAATTACTCACCTTCTTTCCACCAAAAGCTTACCTTGAGTCTTTGCGACGATATCACCTTGAATTGGAGGCAATCAGCGCATAGCCCATAAGAGTCGATTTTTGTCTCTTCCACATTACATCATCAAGATAGTCAAGCATGAAATGATACAGAGAGACTGACAATTCTATCGTCATGAGCTATCGGTGGCACTCGCAAAGGCAATGCTCTTTCGATGCTTTAGACTCACTTGGAAGACAGTTGTACCAAAAAAAAAAGTGAAGTAGAGAAGAAGAAGACGAAGAAAACTAAAAAGAAGTACATGCAACGAAAGAACATCGATTGGATTTCATAACGATCAAAGAAAAGAAATAAACCTTACACCATTGTCACTTTTAGCTCAAGCTTCATTCTTGTTCTTCGATGAAAGTCGATCTCCTCTGAATTACATAAATGAAAACTAAAATTACATGAAAAAGAAAAACAAAAACCTAAACTAAGAAATGAAAAACTAGTCTAAATCCTATCTCTGCATTGGCGTCCATTTTCAGCACAAAGAATGACCTTTTATAGGCAGAAAACCCAGTAAGCAGAATCCCGGGGAGGTCGGGGGAGCAAACGCTCCCACTAACTCCCCAACAATGCCGCGGAAACGCGGCTTGGGCCGCATATCCGCGGCCAGGGTGTGGCCAGGTGGCCACACCCTATTGGTGGGTTGCCCTGGTTTCACCCTCTGACATTATCTGGAGTTGGTTTTTCAGTTTGAGTTCCGGATTCTGACGAAATGACCTTGGATTCTTGGCTTTAACCAATCGATCATGAGAGGATTCTTCTCAACCGGTTTTCAACCTCTTGATTTTGCCTTGATTTAGTGAGTGCGAATTAATTCTGATTTAATTCAGAATTTTGGTGGGCTTTGGGCTCATTTCTCTTCATCTCCTTAAAGATTGGGCCTGCAAATAAATTAAGCAATTAATTAAGACAATGCAAAGTTTTATTCTAGAATAAGTATGGAAATATGATACTAAATATGCAACATTAGCGACCAATCACGCCCCCATACCTATCTTTTGCTCGTCCTCGAGCAAAATAACTAAACTATACTAAGGATTATTAGACCACTTTCGCAGGTCACGCGATTGCACTGAGCATGTGCAACAAGCCGTTAAACCTCTAGGTTTCCCCTAGAGGACGAGTTTTGTCTCGTGAGGGTTTTCAGCGGATTGCACCCACAAAATCCATAAAGAAAGGGAAATAAAGAGTTAGTATTTTCGAAAAGCATTTTGAAAGGGAAAAATATTTGAAATATAATTGTAAGATCTAAGCAATCTATAAGTTATAGGAAAACTGAATTTTTCATTCCTAAACTTAGTCTCTATTCAAAAATTTGTTATCAATTAAAGTAAGGAGTCATATTGTACTTCTCATCTAGTCTATTACTTTACCCTAAGTCATATGCACCTTGTGATTGTGAAAATTTTGACTAAGGGTTCATTGACTCTAACTCTTATGCCTTATTTATTTATATATATTTTTGATGGTATTATTCCGTAGTTCTATTAGGCTTTCTAATCTGCCCATGTAACGAGCCTTTAATCGATGACTCCCAAACCAAACGGTCTTAGGGCACGGGTGAGAAAACACCCCAAGGACTTAAGGACTCGAGCAAATAAGGCCACAAAACTAAGGATTTTATTATATGAACCCCTTTTAGGCGTGAATTCTTATGCTTTATTAGGCACAAATACCCAGCTTAATCAGAGGATTTTTATATATATATTTTTCTCAAACTTATCTAATCATCTTTCACATAAATACTAAGGCTTGCTTAGGCCAAAGCACCTAGCTAATTAATAATTAGATTTGTTTATCTTCTTTTTTTTTTTATAAGGCATAAGAATCTTTGTTTTTGAACCCTAAGTGTGTAAGTGTATGAAGTGTGCATATTTCATCAAGGTAAAGATCAACACTAAATTACTTTGACAAATTATCTTCCTAACCCTAAAAATCAAACTAATAATCTTATTTTGACCAAGTATAAGAAATCCTAATTTAGATTTTCCTATTCCTTAAAATTAACTTAATTTCTTACAAAAAATATGTCAAAATATTGTTTCTATTTTCAAAAAGTTTTTAATAAAAAGAAAACCTAAGTTATGTTAGACCCTCCCCCACACCTATCTCATGCATTGTCCTCAATGTATGAATTAATGCATAGATGCATGAAAAAGACGAAATGGAAGGAAAATATTACCTTATGGTGGTGGTTCTGGTGGTGGTCTGATTGGTCCACGAAATGCGGCCCAATCGATTTTTCTTTGGGTTCGGAGGAACCCACCAACAATTTCTCTAATATAACCCATTAAAAAGATGTATCCATAAAGGATCTTTATTAAATATTTAACCCCATCTAATTTCCATATTCCATAACTAATTTTGGAGTCAAATTTGTCAACCACCTCGTCCCAGAATGGAGTATGAAATGATAGAACGGTTGACTTGGACTCAGGAAGGACAGGAACTAATACCGACTCAGGAAGGTGACTTAAGTCAAGTAAAGGTTCAGGAGTCGAAATTGGTTCAAGAAGCGGGTCCAAGTCAAGAAGTTGAAACTCAAGTCCACATGTATTTTCTAACAATGGGATGTGACCTAATATGGGTGATTCCAGTTCAGGAATGATAGGTGGAGGAATCAAAACTGACTCTAAAATATTACTCAAGTTTGGTAACAAAATAGGAGTCAATATTGATTCAGAAAGTTGAACTGGATCACAGATTTGAGAATCTAAGTCACATATCTCATTGAGTTCAATATCAAAAAATTGAGAACTTGCCAATTTGTCAATAGGATTTTCAAAAATGTATAATTGGTCAAGTTCAATATGATCCTCAAAGATGGGGGATTCAATTTCATGATGAATAGGCATAGGATCCAACGTTGACTCGGGAAAAGATCGAAATCAGGTGAAGATACCGGAGTCATAATCGAATCAGGAAGTAGAATTGAATCACTCAGTTGGGGTTCAGGATCATATTCATTTTCAAGTTCTATTTCAGGAAAAGGATAACTTGCTAAACTGTCAATATCTTTTTCAAAATTTGGAGTTTGGGCAAGTTCAAATGGTTGTTCTGAAATGGAATCTTAATTTCTAAAACTACAGGACTCTTCGGCTCTAACAGAATGGTTAGTGACATCAGAACTGGTCCAATGGTGAGAATGTAGAGATTCGACCATCATATCTATGTCACGATTACGAGTGTTTTGAGCCTGAGTCATGGCTTCAAGCATCTTTTCATAGTTGATAGGTCCATTATTTTGATGAAAAGATGAAGAATTGTCTTGAAAGTAGTAGTGAAATTGTGAGTCTATCAGATTTTGGGATTTGTGTTTGGACTCACGCATACTCATTTCCAAAATTGATGGTTTCCTATTTTGGACCGGTGGAACTGAGTATGAATCTTGAAAATATTGTGGACTAGGTGGAGAAGGAGGACAAGTTGGTTGATAATTATGCTCGGGGGAGGTGAGTCTCCACTGACTCTATGAAGAGTTGAAATCATTCTGAAAATTATAGTCATACGATGGGGGCATGGGTTATATTCATTCGGATAAGACCAATCCGGCACACTAGGTTGGTTAAAGTTATGATATGCCGGGTTGGTAATATCCGAAAAGAATTCGATGTGTAATATGGATTATTATTAAAGTTGAAAAAATTATTATTATAAGCCATATCACATAATAGAATACAAGCAAAGAAAAACAAACAAATTAGCAAACAAATAAAAGGAAAAAATTCTAACTAAGTTAGGGTAGACCTATGACCTAGACGACTCCTAACTGATTAGACTGTCCACGGGAGGTTCAATGCAGACCTTGACCACAAGCTAATCAGCCAGGTCAGGGCAAGGTTGGTGGGAGGTTTTCCGTCAAAGACGTTCCTTAATTAAATAACCACCAACCTTCGGGCTTTCGGCCCTTAATCCCTTTCCTAGACACTGATTTGGCAAGAGTCAAATTCCAACACCTTTTCCCCTTAGGATAATCTCCTAATTGAGTCCGAGATGTCCCTAGGGCCAACGTCTACTCATTTTTAGTTAGGCTTGGGTTAGTGAGTGCTTGGAATCTGATTTTTGGGCTAAGGAAGGGTGATTAAATCCCCACCTTATCTTGTTAATGGGTGGTGCCCTTAAAATCAATTTGTGCAAGTGTACAAGATAAATAAGATTCACTCAAAGCGATATAAATCAACCAAGAAGTGAGTCTTATGCTAAATGCAATGCATACGTACCTTGCTCCAGCACTCTTCAACAGTAAAACTAAATGAATTGAAAAGACACGTGCATAAAAATACAAACGTCTAATCAATTTTTTTAGCTTTTTAACAAACATTTTACTGTTGATTATTAGCAGGCTTATGTGATGGCATATAAGAAAAAGTAAAGTTGCAGAAAACTAGAATTTACAAAGCAAGCAGCCCTGCAAAAAGACAGTTAGTAGTCCACTCCTTTTTGCCGCGTTTTCGCGGCGTTGGCCGCGGATCCGCGGCAAAGCAGAGGGCACTTGGTCTCTGCTTTCTAGAGCAGAGGCCCAAGGTCACTTATATGTTGCTGCAACTTTAATTTCCTGCTTTACTTGCCCTTTAACCTGCAACAGAGAAGAAAGTTCGTTTTAGTTCTAAAAAATTTTCAAGAAAAATCAGATTTCAATAAAAAAACGTTACCCTCCCCGGCAACGGCGCCAAAATTTGATTGAGGCAAAACCTGCACACAAAATACGGAATTACAGAACTTAGAATGAAGATGTGCAAGTGCTCAATTCTTACCGCTATTGCAAGTGGCTATGCGGGTCGTGATCCACAGGGAGGGTTTTGCGATAGAAGCGTTTACGTTCTTTATTGAAATCTTTATGAAAAAAAAACGAGAGTTCTTCTTTGTTTTTAAGTTATAAAAATGAAAGAATAGTTAAAGGTTAAAGTTAGAAAGAAAATAAGAAATGAAGAAGTGGAGAAAATCAGAAAACGAAGAAAGCGATTATGTACAAATGATTATTTACAAAGAAGTGGGAAAGAAGTGATTTGGAAGATATGGTGTTTGTGATTTAATTTACAGAAATAAAAGAAAAGAAATACAAATAATTACTCACCTTCTTTCCACCAAAAGCTTACCTTGAGTCTTTGCGACGATATTACCTTGAATTGGAGGCAATCAGCGCATAGCCCATAAGAGTCGATTTTTGGTCTCTTCCACATTACATCATCAAGATACTCAAGTATGAAATGATACAAAGAGACTCACAATTCCATCGTCATGAGCTATTGGTGGCACTCGCAAAGGCAAGGCTCTTTCGATGCTTTAGACTCACTTGGAAGACAGTTGTACCAAAAAGAAAAGTGAAGTAGAGAAGAAGAAGACGAAGAAAACTAAAAAGAAGTACATACAAAGAAAGAACATCGATTCGATTTCATAACGATCAAAGAAAAGAAATAAACCTTACACCATTGTCACTTTTAGCTCAAGCTTCATTCTTTTTCTTCGATGAAAGTCGATCTCCTCTGAATTACATAAATGAAAACTAAAATTACATGAAAAAGAAAAACAAAAACCTAAACTAAGAAATGAAAAACTAGTCTAAATCCTATCTCTGCATTGGCGTCCATTTCAGCACAAAGAATGGCCTTTTATAGGCAGAAAACCCAGTAAGCAGGATCCCGGGGAGGTCGGGGGAGCAAACGCTCCCCCTAACTCCCCAACAATGCCGCGGAAACGCGGCTTGGGCCGCGTTTCCGCGGCCAGGGTGTGGCCAGGTGGCCACACCCTGTTGGTGGGTTGCCCTGGTTTCGCCCTCTGACTTTATCTGGAGTTGGTTTTTCAGTTTGAGTTCCGGATTCTGACGAAATGGCCTTGGATTCTTGGCTTTAACCAATCGATCATGAGAGGATTCTTCTCAACCAGTTTTCAACCTCTTGATTTTGCCCTGATTTAGTGAGTGCGAATTAATTCTGATTTAATTCAGATTTTTGGTGGGCTTTGGGCTCATTTCTCTTCATCTCCTTAAAGATTGGGCCTGCAAATAAATTAAGCAATTAATTAAGATAATGCAAAGTTTTATTCTAGAATAAGTATTGAAATATGATACTAAATATGCAACATTAGCGACCAATCAGTAATCCGTGCATTGGTCTATCCGTGTACCAGTGGAACATCTATGTGTAGCAATAATCCATGTAATATCTCTGTGGTAATGCATGTAATAACAGTGATTAGTGCATTCATGTAACGAGGATATCAATCTAACATGACCGTATCCAGTGTACTAGTGTATCCGTATATCAGTAGGTCACAAACATATGTAATGGTGAGGCGTGTACATGAAACTACATGAATGCTACATGCAATACCGATATCCCGTGTAACCAATATCTACATGCACTACGGTGCTTAGTGTACTAGTGGATCGGTAAGGGTGACAGTGGAATAGTGACAAGATCCCGTATAATGAAGTACGCGTGTCTTGGTGTCCAAGTAGCAGTAGTGTGTAACCATAATAGTTATCCATGCAGTGACAGTGTCTAGTGATTCTTTAATTGATCACCTAGCTTAGTGTCTATGTTTATTCACATTGTATACAAATTCTTATTACAAAACATGACGTTTCTCGAGTTAAGTTCGTAATTTAACTAACCCATAATTACGGTTTCATAACGAAAGCTAAACATAAATAAATAAATATAATTTAGAAAAAGAAAACACTCACAAACTAGCTATGGGAAGTTAGCTCTCTTCCCCATGATCGCAACGGTTCCAGAATCGTCCAAATCCGAGTCTGGATGCCCCCGATATCGCCCGAATACTAAAAGTAATAGAACTGGGTTAAATATGTAATAAAAATATTTCAAATGCAATTAATAAAATGTAGCAGGGGTTTCTACAAGTTACCTTTATTGTGTTTAAATGCGGGTTTGGGCTCATAAAGGGTCGGGTTTGGATCCAATACCCAAACCCAGAAGTGGGTAGTGGGTTAATAGGTAGGGCTTCTTGGGTAATGGGTTTCCAATCAACCAATCGGAGTATAGTGGGTTCGGGTGTGAACCCGAACCCTACAACACACACATACTCACACACACACACACACACACACACTCTCTCACACACACACACACACACACACACTCACACGCACACACACTCTCACACACAGCACACACACACACAACGCGCACACACAACGCGCACACACACACATCACACAACACACAAACACACAACACACACACAGCACACACACATCACACACAGAGCACACACAACACACACACAGCACACACCACACACACACACCCACAGCAGCAGCAGCAGTAGCAGCAGCGCTGCTGCTGCTGCGCCCGCCTTGGCTGGCCGGCGGCCCCCGCCGCGGCCCACGTCGGCGGCGCCCTCCACGGCCCACGCCGGCGGCGTCTCCCGCAGCCCACGCTGGCGGCAGGGGAGAGAGAGAGAGAGGTTTACCAGGGAGAGAGAGAGAAGAAAAAGAGAGAGAGAGAGAGAGGAGAGAGATTTGAGAGAGAGGGAGGGTTTGAGAGAATTAGAGAGAGTTAGGTGAGAGAGAGGAAGGATTTAACGCAGGGGAAAGGCGGTGAAAGTGATGGCGGTGGAGGAGTCTTCCAACGAATGGAAAGAAAAAGAAAAGAAAAGGTTTAAATTAATAAAATAATTTATTTAATTCGGCCCAAAATTTGACTAACTCCGAACGGTGCCCAAAAATTACAGAAAATAGGGAATATTATCCTGAGACGTAGTATGAAAACGGTTTGGCGAAATTCAATCTGGTTTGCCAATTAAAAATCCCAGAGTGTCTCACCGATACCAGGCGACACCGGTTTGGTCAGATTTTCGATAAATTCAGAAAAATCCTCAAAAATATCCTAACGTAGATAATACGATTCTAAGACATATGGTGAAAGCGAATTCTCAAAATACAACTCCGTTTGTGGAATAAAAATTAGAATGCCGATTATCGGTATCGGTCGACATCGACTACGGAGATTTTTCAAAATAATCCAGAAAATCCTGAAAAATCTAACATATTAAAAAATGAATTTTGAAACTAAAATCAGCTCAATCGGACTACCACGAAGGTCAAATCAACATTATACGCCGTATCGCGTACTAATACTGTGATACGTATATCAGGGATCAGGGGGGTTACATTTCTCCCCACCTTACAAAAAATTTCGTCCTCGAAATTTCAATTTAGGTGTGAGACCAATATTTTCAACCCCAAAGACGAAATGTTACGGGTCCACGACACTTCCGCTGCGCACTCTGATAGCTCTAAGGAACTCGGGATGAGGAAGTATTGTAGAGAACTAAAACTAACGGATTGGAAGCAAGAAGATGCAAAGAAAGCGAGAAGGAAATCGGATATTCTGGTGGACAACTGTAAGTAAGGAATACAAAAGAGTCAAGGAATGAATTGTTAAGGACATGGTATTCTTGTACTTGTCGCTGGAATCCCAAATTTAGATACAGACAAGTTTGAATCTGAATCTGATTGTACTGTTGGTAAGAGCCCCAAGCATTGACTCAGGTGGTTACCCACACCAGGTATGAACCTAAGCTCTGATACCACTACGTAACGCCCCGATCCCGCAGGTACGGGGACGTTATGACGACGTACATACGCGAGGTGAAAACAACCTCACGTGTACGTTAAGCCTCAGTACAGGACATAGCCTCCATATATACACGAGTTCCAGCGTTTAATAAGTACAAGAATACCTGCAGGAAGAGGTTAGTGATCATAATAGATATAAAAATAGGGATAAATAACATAACAGCAATACATCACAAGGATACCTATGAATGAACTCGATGATGAGTCTCCTATGTGAACCCAATGGACTATCTGCCGATACGCTAACTCGGTTCTCCAACCTGGGCACGCAGACCTAGGGTCGTCAGAAAGCGACCTAGTGAGTGGTAAAATGAAGGAGGCAGTAACACATACGATAGTACTACAAGCACGATAATAATATATAATACATGATGTTGTACTAGTGATACCATATAATAAGTATACAATAAGCAGTAGAAATATATAAACATGAAAGTAGGAGAAATATATAAACAGGTCATCTTTTATACCATCACTACCTAGCCGGTTATCATCGGGTCAGGTCTATAGTCGTATCCAGTTTATATCATAAATAATGTTGTCTAGTGGTGACGTAATAGAAATGAACATGCTAGTGGTGACGTGATAGAAGTGGACATGCAGATGGGCATATGCAATATAACCATAATACTGTGTTGTGCATATACAATAATGATATCGGCTATACAGAAAACAGACTATATGCAATGCAGAACATGCGTAGTATGCCACTACAGACAGTGTCATGTACCAGGTAAAGTAACAAGTATACAGGGAACATGATATCGGATAAAGTATCATGAACAGTAACAAGATAGCATACATGTATCAGGCAAGTCATGTCATTTATACAATAGTAGCAATCAGTACCACTTGGTATTTTAATCAATCTCTTCCAGTGTCCCATACCACTGGTAGTTCATACTGGAGCCCGCTGATTGAGATTTTCCTGCACACAAAATATAGAATATCAGACTGAGAAGTAACGATGTGCTAGGTGCTCAATACTATCCGCTGTAGCAAAGGCTATGCGGGTCGTGATCCTCAGGGAGGGACTAGCGATGGAAGCGTTTAAGTAAGATTCTCTAAAAATTATTTTCTTTTAGTTATTAAAAGAAAATAGAAATAATATTTAAAGTTAGGTTAGGAAGAAGGCGTAGATTAAGAAGATGAAAAAGTGATAATTACAATGAGATGGGAAAGAAAGAATTTGAAGGAGAGGCGTTGGTGACTTAATCTAAAACAAGAAAATAGAATAAACACTTACCTTCGTATGGTCGATGAATTACGTGAAAACCTAACACGTTCTACCTTGCTTCGGAGGCGTTTGAACGCATAAACCATAGGATCGATCTCAGTCCCCTGTTCGCATTATATCATCAAGCTGGGCAAGAATGAAGTGATACGTACCTTGAGGAGGAGAACATCTCCATGAAGTATCGTTGGCACCACCAAGATTCGTTATACTTGTGCTTTGGAAATCACTTGTATGCTCATCAAAGACCAACAGGAATAAAATAGAAAAGGAAAAGAAAATAAAAAGGAAAATAAAGCAATGACACAAAAATAAATGTTACCTTTATTACTTGATACAATGGAAGAGAAGAGGAGCATACATCGATGTCACTCTCAACATAGCCCTCTCCCTCACTTACATAAAAATTACAAAAAGTAAAGAAAACCTAAACTACAAGCCTAAGAAAACCCTAGATTTGGCCCTCTACTTTTTTGGACGCCGTTCTCGGTTGCACTGCAGGGGTATTTATAGGTGCAGAAGGAAGTAGAGTCCCGGATAAACTCGTGCACGAAAGCTGTTGGCCTGGCTTAGCCATAATGCTTGGCCACGCGCTTTGGCGCGTGGCCTCTCCTGGTCCGTCCATCTGGGCGTTTGCTTCTGAAAGTTTGATCCTGGCTCTTTATCTTTGGATTTGGATATAACTTGGGAAGCAAGTTACTAGATCCCAAATCCTTTATCCACGAATTTCCTTATCTTTGCACTCTCTTCTTTGGCTTTTATCGTCATCCTGCAAGTGTTTAGGGTTGAATAGAAGTCTATCCTTCCCTCTTCTTTGTATTTGCAACTTTTGCCCTTAGTATTTGCAATTTTGACATTTGATAATTGCAACTTTTACATTGGGCTTTAAATATGGGCTTTTGGGCTTCTTTTGAGGCTTTATTTCTTTATTTTATTTACTCAAGGCCTGCACACAATAAATAGTAAAATATTAGTAAATGTGCAGAATTATAGGAATAAATATGAAAATGTGATGGTAAATGTATGTATAAAAATGCACTTTTCACTACCAATCACACCCCCACACTAATCTTTTTGCTCGTCCTCGAGTAAAAATCAAAAAGAAAAAGAAAAGCTAAACTAGCTAACTCACTTTCGTAGGAATCACGATTGCACTTAGCGCGTGCAACAAGCCGTTAAACCCCTGGGTTACCCTAGAGGACGAGTGTTGTCTCGTGAGGGTTTTCAACGGATTACACCCACAAAATCCATAAAAAGGAAAATATTTGAAATACTTATGAAGAGACTAAATAGTCTATAAGTTTTAGGATTATCATTTTTATTCATTCTTAAACTTAGTCTTTATATAGTAAATTGTAATTCGTTTTAGGTAAGGATCAAAATTGAATGTTTGTATAGTCTTTTTCGTTACCAAAAGTCATGTGCATCCTTGTGAATTTTTACTAGAAATTCCTTAACTTGGACTCTCATGCCTCTTTATTATTATTATTATTTTTTTATAACTCATCTAATTTTCTTTCGTGTAAATATCAAGGCTTCTTGAGGCCCTCATACCTAACTAATTGACTATTAGATGTGTTAATATAATATATTTTTTTCTTTTTCTTTTTTTAACATGTATAACTCATCTAATTTTCTTTCGTGTAAGTATGAAGGCTTCTTGAGGCCTTCATACCTAACTAATTGACTATTAGATGTGTTAATACATATATTATATTTCTTAGTTTTCTTAGGCTTTCTAATCCACCCATGTAGCAAACTTAAAGTCGGTGGCTCCCAAACCTGTCGGCTTTAGGGCACCGGGTGAGAAAACACCCCGCGGACTCAAATTCGAGTGAACTAGGCCACAAAACTAAGGGCTTTATTTCATAAAATCACCTTTAGGCGTGAATACTTATGCTTCTTGAGGCACATGTATCCAGCTTAATCAGTGAATTTCTTTTTTTTTTTTATGTATGAGGCACAAAGGTCTTCGTCTTAGAATCCTAGATATGCATTAGGTATGCAAATTTCATTAAGGTAAAAATTAAGACTAATTAATTATTCAATTTCTCCTCCTATACCTAAAATTCAACAATTTATTTATTTTGACCAAGTTTTTAGAAATCCTAATCATGATTTTCCTAATCCTTAAAACTAACTTAGATTTCTTTCAAAAGATAAGTCAAATATTGTCCTTTTTATAATTATTATTATTTTTTTTAGAAAATTTTTTTTATTAACAAATTTTTGTTAGTTTCTAACTATGTTAGTATGTTAGTAAAGCCCACCCCCACACTTATCTCATGCATTGTCCTCAATGTATGAATGAATGCATGTATGCATGAAAAAGAAGAAGGGAAGGCATAAGTTACCTTAAGGTGGTGGTTCCGGTGGTGGTCTAATTGGGCCAAGCGTTGCTACCCAATAAAGATAATATAATATTTGGTGAAACCCACCAGAAATTTTTCTTATATAACCCACTAAAATGTATGTATAATTATTTTTTAATTCCACCCCATCAAATTTCCATAATTCATAATTATATTCAGAGTCAATTGTGTCAACCTCCTTGTCCCAAAATGGAGTGTGAAAAGATGGAATGATTGACTTGGACATGGGAAGTACGGGAACGAATACCGACTCATGAAAGAAACTTAAATCAAGTAAGGGTTCAGGAGTCGGGCTAGGTTCAGGAAGTGGGTCCAAATCAATAAGCTGAAACTCAAGTCCATAATCAGTTTCCCACAATGGAATGTGACTTAATGTTGGTGATTCAAGTTCAGGAATGATAGGTGTGGGAATCAAAACTGACTCTAAAAGATTACCTAAGTTGGGTAACAAAACAGGAGTCAATAATGATTCAGGAATTTGAACTTGCTCACAGATTTGAGAATCTAGGTCACATATCTCATTGAGCTCAATATCATAAAAATTAGAACTTGCCAATTTATCCATGGGACTTTCAAAATTGCAAAATTGGTCAAGTTCAATATGATCATCAAAAATGGGTGATTCAATTTCATGATGAATTGGCACAGGATCCAATGTTGACTCGGGAAAAGTAAAATCAGGTGGAGACACCGGAGTCATTATTGAGTCAGTAAATAAAATTGAATCACCGGGTGGAAGATCATGATCATATTCACGCTCAAGTTCTATTTCAGGAAAGGAAAAACTTGCCAAGTTATCAAAATTTGAAGTTTCAGCAAGTTCACATGATGGCACTGAATTAGAATCTTGTTGTCCAAAGCAACTTGGTTCGTCGGCTCTAAGAGAGTGGTCAGCGATATCAGAAATGGCCGAACGGTGAAAACGTAAAGATTGAACCATCATATCTATATCATGATCAAGGGCTAATCTAGCCTGAGTCATGGCTGCAAGCATCCTTTCATAATTGATAGGCTCTTTATCTTGGGATTTCGAGATAACTTGGGAAGCAAGTTACCTCGATCTCAAATCTCCCAATATCTTTTTAAACGAATTTCCTTATCTTTGCACTCTCTTCTTTGGCTTTTATCCTCATCCTGCAAGTGTTTAGGGTTGAATAGAAGTCTATCCTTCCCTCTTCTTTGTATTTGCAACTTTTGCCCTTAGCATTTGCAATTTTGACATTTGATAATTGCAACTTTTACATTGGGCTTTAAATATGGGCTTTTGGGCTTCTTTTGAGGCTTTATTTCTTTATTTTTATTTACTCAAGGCCTGCACACAATAAATAGTAAAATATTAGTAAATGTGCAGAATTATAGGAATAAATATGAAAATGTGATGGTAAATGTATGTATAAAAATGCACTTTTCACTACCAATCACACCCCCACACTTATATTTTTGCTCGTCCATGAGTAAAAATCAAAAAGAAAAAGAAAAACTAAACTAGCTAACTCACTTTCGTAGGAATCACGATTGCACTTAGCGCGTGCAACAAGCCGTTAAACCCCTAGGTTACCCTAGAGGACGAGTGTTGTCTCGTGAGGGTTTTCAGCGGATTACACCCACAAAATCCATAAAAAGGAAAATATTTGAAATACTTTTCAAAAGACTAAATAGTCTATAAGTTTTAGGATTATCATTTTATTCATTCTTAAACTTAGTCTTTATATAGTAAATTGTTATTCATTTTAGGTAAGGATCAAAATTGAATGTTCGTATAGTCTTTTTCGTTACCAAAAGTCATACGCATCCTTGTGAATTTTTACTAGAAATTCCTTAACTTGGACTCTCATGCCTCTTTATTATTATTATTATTTTTTATAAACTAATCTAATTTTCTTTCGTGTAAATACCAAGGCTTCTTGAGGCCCTCATACCTAACTAATTGACTATTAGATGTGTTAATATAATATATTTTTTTTCTTTTTTTTAACATGTATAACTCATCTAATTTTCTTTCGTGTAAGTATCAAGGCTTCTTGAGGCCTTCATACCTAACTAATTGACTATTAGATGTGTTAATACATATATTATATTTCTTAGTCTTCTTAGGCTTTCTAATCCACCCATGTAGCGAACTTAAAGTCGGTGGCTCCCAAACCGGTCGGCTTTAGGGCACCGGGTGAGAAAACACCCCGCGGATTTGAATTGAGAACCTTGCACAAATTGTTCTAAATCTAATATTATTTATTTTGTGTGCAGGGAAAAACTCAATCAAAATTTTGAATTACCTTTATCCCAAATCTTTTACTAATTATACATGTAATTCAAATTTTGATTGAGATTTTCCTGCACACAAAATATAGAATATCAGATTGAGAAGTAACGGTGTGCTAGGTGCTCAATACTATCCGCTGTAGCAAAGGCTATGCAGGTCGTGATCCTCAGGGTGGGACTAGCGATGGAAGCGTTTAAGTAAGATTCTCTAAAATTATTTTCTTTTAGTTATTAAAAGGAATATAGAAATAATATTTAAAGTTAGGTTAGGAAGAAGGCGTAGATTAAGAAGATGAAAAAGTGATAATTACAATGAGATGGGAAAGAAAGAATTTGAAGGAGAGGTGTTGGTGACTTAATCTAAAACAAGAAAATAGAATAAACACTTACCTTCGTATGGTCGATGAATTACGTGAAAACCTAACACGTTCTACCTTGCTTCGGAGGCGTTTGAACGCATAAACCATAGGATCGATCTCAGTCCCCTGTTCGCATTATATCATCAAGCTGGCAAGAATGAAGTGATACGTACCTTGAGGAGGAGAACATCTCCATGAAGTATCGTTGGCACCACCAAGATTCGTTATACTTATGCTTTGGAAATCACTTGTATGCTCATCAAAGACCAACAGGAATAAAATAGAAAAGGAAAAGAAAATAAAAAGGAAAATAAAGCAATGACACAAAAATAAATGTTACCTTTATTACTTGATACAATGGAAGAGAAGAGGAGCATACATCGGTGTCACTCTCAACATAGCCCTCTCCCTCACTTACATAAAAATTACAAAAAGCAAAGAAAACCTAAACTACAAGCCTAAGAAAACCCTAGATTTGGCCCTCTACTTTTCTGGACGTCGTTCTCGGTTGCACTGCAGGGGTATTTATAGGTGCAGAAGGAAGTAGAGTCCCGGATAAACTCGTGCACGAAAGCT
The DNA here is from genome assembly GCA_038442645.1 of Agave tequilana. NCBI lineage: Eukaryota > Viridiplantae > Streptophyta > Magnoliopsida > Asparagales > Asparagaceae > Agave > Agave tequilana. The sequence goes on from JAVJIF010005214.1 coordinate 59,418, forward strand.
GTTGCCCTGGCTTAGCCATAATGCCGCGGAAATGCGGCTTGGGCCGTGTTTCCGCGGCCTAAGTGTGTCGGTTGGCCACGCGCTTTGGCGCGTGGCCTCTCCTGGTTCGTCCACCTGGGCGTTTGCTTCTAGAAGTTTGATCCTGGCTCTTTATCTTTGGATTTGGATATAACTTGGGAAGCAAGTTACTAGATCCCAAATCTTTTATCCACGAATTTCCTTATCTTTGCACTCTCTTCTTTGGCTTTTATCCTCATCCTGCAAGTGTTTAGGGTTGAATGGAAGTCTATCCTTCCCTCTTCTTGTATTTGTAACTTTTGCCCTTAGTATTTGCAATTTTGACATTTGATAATTGCAACTTTTACATTGGGCTTTAAATATGGGCTTTTGGGCTTCTTTTGAGGCTTTATTTCTTTATTTTTATTTACTCAAGGCCTGCACACAATACATAGTAAAATATTAGTAAATGTGCAGAATTATAGGAATAAATATGAAAATGTGATGGTAAATGTATGTATAAAAATGCACTTTTCACTACCAATCACACCCCCACACTTATCTTTTTGCTCGTCCTCGAGTAAAAATCAAAAAGAAAAAGAAAAACTAAACTAGCTAACTCACTTTCGTAGGAATCACGATTGCACTTAGCGCGTGCAACAAGCCGTTAAACCCCTAGGTTACTCTAGAGGACGAGTGTTGTCTCGTGAGGGTTTTCAGCGGATTACACCCACAAAATCCATAAAAAGGAAAATATTTGAAATACTTTTGAAGAGACTAAATAGTCTATAAGTTTTAGGATTATCATTTTTATTCATTCTTAAACTTAGTCTTTATATAGTAAATTGTTTTCCTTTTTAAGTAAGGGTCAAAATTGAATTTTTGTATAGTCTTCTTCGTTACCAAAAATCATATGCATCCTTGTGAATTTTTACTAGGAATTCCTTAACTCGGACTCTCATGCCTCTTTATTATTATTATAAATATATATATTTTTTTCGTTGTTTTTTTTATTTTAATATGTATAACTCATCTAATTTTCTTTCGTGTAAGCATGAAGGCTTCTTGAGGCGCTCATACCTAACTAATTGACTATTAGATGTGTTAATATATATATAATATTTCTTAGTTTTCTTAGGCTTTCTAATCCACCCATGTAGCGAACTTAAAGTCGGTGGCTCCCAAACCGGTCGGTTTTAGGGCACCGGGTGAGAAAATACCCCTCGGACTCAAATTCGAGTGAACTAGGCCACAAAACTAAGGATGCTTATTTATAAACTCACCTTTAGGCGTGAATACATATGCTTCTTGAGGCACATGTATCTACCTTAATCAGTGAATTTTTTTTAGTATTATTTTTTTTCTTTTTTTAAGGCACAAGAGTCTTTGTTTTAGAATCCTAGATGTGTAAGTGAATTAGGTATGCACATTTCATTAAGGTAAAAATCAAGACTAATTACTTATTCAATTTCTCCTCCTATACCTAAAAATTCAACAATTTATTTATTTTGACCAAGTTTTCAGAAATCCTAATCATGATTTTCCTAATTCTTAAGACTAACTTAGATTTCTTTCAAAAGATAAGTCAAAATATTGTCCTTTTTATATATATATATTTTTAATTTTTAATTAGCAAATTTTTGTTATTTTCTAACTATGTTAGTATGTTAGTAAAGCCTCCCCCCACACTTATCTCATGCATTGTCCTCAATGTATGAATGAATGCATATATGCATGAAAAAGAAGAAGGGAAGGCAGAAGTTACTTCAAGGTGGTGGTTCCGGTGGTGGTCTAATTAGGCCATGCGTTGCTACCCAATCAACTTTTTGTGGGATTCGGAGGAACCCACCAGAAAATTTTCTTATATAACCCACTATAATGTATGTATGATTATTTTTAAACAAGTCCACCCCATCAAATTTCCAAATTTCATAATAAATTTCAGAGTCAATTGTGTCAACCGCCTTGTCCCAAAATGGAGTATGAAAAGATGGAATGATTAACTTGGACGTTAGAAGTGCGGGAACGAATACCGACTCAGGAAAGAAACTTAAATCAAGTAATGGTTCAGGAGTCGGGCTAGGTTCAAGAAGTGGGTCCAAATCAATAAGTTGAAACTCAAGTCCACAATCATCTTCCCACAATGGAATGTGACTCAATATTGGTGATTCAAGTTCAGGAATGATAGGTGTGGGAATCAAAACTGACTCTAAAAGATTACCTAAGTTGGGTAACAAAACAGGAGTCAATAATGATTCGGGAATTTGAACTTGATCACAGATTTGAGAATCTAGGTCACATATCTCATTGAGTTCAATATCATAAAAATGAGAACTTGCCAATTTATCCATGGGACTTTCAAAATTACAAAATTGGTCAAGTTCAATATGATCATCAAAAATGGGTGATTCAATTTCATGATGAATTGGCACAGGATCCAATGTTGACTCGGGAAAAGTAAAATCAGGTGGAGATACCGGAGTCATTATTGAATCAGGAAGTAAAATTGAATTATCAAGTTGGGGATCATGATCATATTCATGCTCAAGTTCTATTTCAGAAAAGGAATAACTTGCCAAACTATCAAAAATTGGAGTTTCAGCAAGTTCACATGGTGGTACTGAATTAGAATCTTGATGTCCAAAGCAACGTGGCTCGTCGGCTCTAACAGAATGGTTAACCATATCAGAAATGGCCGAATGGTGAGAACGTAAAGATTGAACCATCAAATCTATATCATGATCACGGGATAATCTAGCCTGAGTCATGGCTGCAAGCATCCTTTCATAGTTGATAGGTGCATCATGTTGTGATTAGACTTGAAAGGATGAAGTGTAATCGTGATGAAGTTGTGAGTCGGTGGACTCACGCATAATCATGTCTGCGATTGTGGTAATTGTTGCTTGGACTCATGCATACTCATCATTTCCTGGATAGATGGTAGTCTATTCTGACTGGGTGATCTGAGTATGACTCTTGGGAATATTGTGGACAAGGTGGAGACGGAGGACAAGTCGGTTGAAAATTGGACTCGGGAGAATCGAAACCCCATGAACTCTGTGAAGAGTTGAAAGTATGAAAATTATGGTCATAAGATGGGGGGTATGGGTTATATTCATTCGGATAAGACCATTCTGGCACACTAGGTTGGTCAAAGTTGTGATATGCTGGGTTGGTAATATCCGAAAAATAGTTAGGTGTGTAATATGGATTAAAATTGGAAAAATTTTTATTATATGCCATATCACACAAACACAAATAAAGAAAAAGAGAACAAACAAATAAGCAAACAAAAAAGAAAAAATTCTAACCTAAGTTAGGGTGGACCTATGACCTAGACGACTTTTAACTGGTTAGACTGTCCACGGGAGGTAGGGTGCAGACTTTGACCACAAGTTAATCAGCCAGGTCAGGGTAAGAGTGGTGGGAGGTTTTCCGTCAAAGACGTTCCTTAATTAAATAACCACCAATCTTCGGGCTTTCGGCCCTCAATCCCCTTCCTAGACACTGATTTGGCAGGAGTCAACTTCCAGCACTGTTCCCCTTAGGATAATCTCCTAATTGAGTCCGAGATGTCCCTAGGGCCAACGTCTACTAATTTTAATTAGGCTTGGGTTAGTGAGTGCTTGGAATCTGATTTTTGGGCCAAGGAAGGGTGATGAAATCCCCACCTTATCTTGTTAATGGGTTATGCCCTTAGAATAAATTTGTGCAAGTGTACAAAATATGTAAATAAGATTCACTCAAAGCATGAAAATCAACCAAGTGATGAGTCCTATTCTACATGAAATGCGAATGTACCTTGCTCCAGCACTCTTCAACAGTAAAATAAAGGAATTGAAAAGACACGTGCCTAATATGCAAACGTCTAATCAATTTTTTATCTTTATCAACAAATATTTTACTGTTGGTTAATTAGCAGTGTACAGGTTTATCACAGAACAAATTGGAACAGAGCAGAAAATAAATCTTGCAATTTTTAGCAACCTGCAGAAATTGCAGTTAGTAGTTCACTACTAAGGCCGCGTTTCCGCGGCTATTGTCGCGGATCCGCGGCACTATAGTAGGCTCTGATGCTCTGCCTTCGAGGGCAGAGGCACAAAGTTGCTATATGTCCACTTCTGCTGTTATTTTTCCTGTTCTCCAAACCTGCAAACAAAAAGAATAAAAGAATTAGTTAATTTTTTTTTAGAGAATAACTTACTGTCCCTCCCCGGCAACGGCGCCAAAATTTTGATTGAGATTTTCCTGCACACAAAATATAGAATATCAGATTGAGAAGTAACGGTGTGCTAGGTGCTCAATACTATCCGCTGTAGCAAAGGCTATGCGGGTCGTGATCCTCAGGGAGGGACTAGCGATGGAAGCGTTTAAGTAAGATTCTCTAAAAATTATTTTCTTTTAGTTATTAAAAGGAAAATAGAAATAATATTTAAAGTTAGGTTAGGAAGAAGGCGTAGATTAAGAAGATGAAAAAGTGATAATTACAATGAGATGGGAAAGAAAGAATTTGAAGGAGAGGTGTTGGTGACTTAATCTAAAACAAGAAAATAGAATAAACACTTACCTTCGTATGGTTGATGAATTACGTGAAAACCTAACACGTTCTACCTTGCTTCGGAGGCGTTTGAACGCATAAACCATAGGATCGATCTCAGTCCCCTGTTCGCATTATATCATCAAGCTGGGCAAGAATGAAGTGATACGTACCTTGAGGAGGAGAACATCTCCATGAAGTATCGTTGGCACCACCAAGATTCGTTATACTTGTGCTTTGGAAATCACTTGTATGCTCATCAAAGACCAACAGGAATAAAATAGAAAAGGAAAAGAAAATAAAAAGGAAAATAAAGCAATGACACAAAAATAAATGTTACCTTTATTACTTGATACAATGGAAGAGAAGAGGAGCATACATCGGAGTCACTCTCAACATAGCCCTCTCCCTCACTTACATAAAAATTACAAAAAGCAAAGAAAACCTAAACTACAAGCCTAAGAAAACCCTAGATTTGGCCCTCTACTTTTCTGGACATCGTTCTTGGTTGCACTGCAGGGGTATTTATAGGTGCAGAAGGAAGTAGAGTCCCGGATAAACTCGTGCACGAAAGCTGTTGCCCTGGCTTAGCTATAATGCCGCGGAAACGCGGCTTGGGCCGCGTTTTCGCGGCCTAAGTGTGTCGGTTGGCCACGCGCTTTGGCGCGTGGCCTCTCCTGGTCCGTCCATCTGGGCGTTTGCTTCTGGAAGTTTGATCCTGGCTCTTTATCTTTGGATTTGGATATAACTTGGGAAGCAAGTTACTAGATCCCAAATCTTTTATCCACGAATTTCCTTATCTTTGCACTCTATTCTTTGGCTTTTATCCTCATCCTGCAAGTGTTTAAGGTTGAATAGAAGTCTATCCTTCCCTCTTCTTTGTATTTGCAACTTTTGCCCTTAGTATTTGCAATTTTGACATTTGATAATTGCAACTTTTACATTGGGCTTTAAATATAGGCTTTTGGGCTTCTTTTGAGGCTTTATTTCTTTATTTTTATTTACTCAAGGCCTGCACACAATAAATAGTAAAATATTAGTAAATGTACAGAATTATAGGAATAAATATGAAAATGTGATGGTAAATGTATGTATAAAAATGCACTTTTCACTACCAATCACCCGCACTCCAGTCGAACCCATCCGGACATGGCCTACGGGTACCATTCTCCAAACGAGAGAGTGACCAAATAATAAGTGTTCCCGACGTCATTATTGTGTATACTGTTTTATTATGTTAATTGGAAACCCGTGATCGAGGAGCTTTTATCGGGTAGATGTATCCCGTGCATACCCGGGATCACGGCCTTAAACAAATCCCTAGCTGCTGAGACCAGGGCCATCCGCTAAGAGGGGAGCATGAAACAAGTAACGAGAGCTCATGGAGCAATTGGTAGGTAGCACTACCGTCCCCTGCAGTGGGAGAACAATATGGATCCAGTACATCACCCGATAAGATCTAATCAACCGTCAAGTCTCCCCCATACCCCAGTTAGCTTTATGATCTGATATGTCATGTATACAATGTAACAAGAACAAATACAGTACATGATACATGTAACATGATAACTGGACCTGAGCTCTATTGATAGCATAGAACAATATAACGGGAAACGGGAACAATATGACGGGAAACAGGAACAATAGATGTGGAATTCCACATATCGCATATCAACAGCTCTCATGTCCAGTAACGGGAATATCCATATCAGAAACAGGAAACAATCATATAACATGAATACGGTAATATAGAATACATGTAATATGAACGAGAATCCATATGACAAGAATAAAGAAATCATACATGCATGTGTAACAGGTATATGGGAACATGACATGCATGTGTAACAGTGATATGTAAATGTGACATAACGGTAACAATAATATGAAATGCGGTAGTCCGTGCATTGGTCTATCCGTGTACCAGTGGAACATCTATGTGTAGCAATAATCCGTGTAATATCTCTGTGGTAATGCATGTAATAACAGTGATCAGTGCATCCATGTAACGAGGATATCAATCTAACATGATCGTATCCAGTGTACTAGTGTATCCGTATATCAGTAGGTCATAAACATATGTAATGGTGAGGCGTGTACATGAAACTACATGAAAGCTACATGCAATACCGATATCCCGTGTAACCGATATCTACATGCACTACAGTGCTTAGTGTACCAGTGGGTCGGTAAGGGTGACAGTGGAATAGTGACAAGATCCCGTATAATGAAGTACGCGTGTCTTGGTGTCCAAGTAGCAGTAGTGTGTAACCATAATAGTTATCCATGCAGTGACAGTGTCTAGTGATTCTTTAATTGATCACCTAGCTTAGTGTCTATGTTTACTCACATTGTATACAAATTCTTATTACAAAACATGACGTTTCTCGAGTTAAGTTCGTAATTTAACTAACCCATAATTACGGTTTCATAAAGTAAGCTAAACATAAATAAATAAATAAAATTTAGAAAAAGAAAACACTCACAAAATAGCCATGGGAAGGTAGCTCTCTTCCCCACGATCGCAACGATTCCAGAATCGTCCAAATCCGAGTCTAGATGCCCCCGATATCGCCCGAATACTAAAAGTAATAGAACTGGGTTAAATATGTAATAAAAATATTTCAAATGCAATTAATAAAATGTAGCAGGGGTTTTCTATAAATTATCTTTATTGAGTTTAGATGCGGGTTTGGGCTCATAAAGGGTCGGGTTTGGATCCAATACCCAAACCCAGAAGTGGGTAGTGGGTTAATGGGTAGGGCTTCTTGGGTAATGGGATTCCAATCAACCAATCGGAGTATAGTGGGTTCGGGTGTGAACCCGAACCCTACAACACACACATACTCACACACACACACTCTCACACACACACACACACACACACACACACACACTCACACGCACACACACTCTCACAAACAGCACACACACACACACACACACACACACACAGCACACACACACACACTACACACACACACAGCGCGCGCGCGCACACACACACACAGCGCGCACGCACACACACAGCTCACACACAGCACACACAACACACACACAGCACACACACACACAACACACACCACACACACATACCCACAGCAGCAGCAGCAGCGCTGCTGCTGCTGCGCCCGCCTTGGCAGGCCACTGGCCGGGCTGGCCGGCGGCGCCCGCCGCGGCCCACGCCGACGGCGCCCTCCACGGCCCACGCCGGCGTCATCTCCCATAGCCCACGCCGGCGGCAGGGGAGAGAGAAAGAGGGGAGAGAGAGAGAGAGAAGAAAAAGAGAGAGAGAGGAGAGAGATTTGAGAGAGAGGGAGGGTTTGAGAGAATTAGAGAGAGTTAGGAGAGAGAGAGGAAGGATTTAACGCAGGGGAAAGGCGATGAAAGTGATGGCGGTGGAGGAGTCTTCCAGCGAAAGGAAAGAAAATGAAAAGAAAAGAAAAGGTTTAAATTAATAAAATAATATTATTTAATTCGGCCCAAAATTTGACTAACTCCGAACGGTGCCCAAAAATTATAAAAAATAGGGAATATTATCCTGAGACATAGTAAGAAAACAGTTTGGCAAAATGCAATCTGGTTTGCTAATTAAAAATCCCAGAGTGTCTCGCCGATATTGGGCGACACCGGTTTGGTCGGATTTTCGATAAATTCAGAAAAATCCCCAAAAATATCCTAACGTAGATAATACGATTCTAAGACATATGATGAAAGCGGATTCTCAAAATACAACTCCGTATGTGGAATAAAAATCAGAATGCCGATTATCGGTATCGGTCGACACCGACTACGGAGATTTTCCATAATAATCCAGAAAAATTCCAGAAAACCCTGAAAAATCTAACATATTAAAAAATAATTTTTGAAACTGAAATCAGCTCAATCGGACTACCACAGAGGTCAAATCAACATTATACGCCGTATCGCGTACTGATACTGTGATACGTATATCAGGGATCAGGGGGGTTACATCAGGTAGCACATCACGTCTCTATGGCCAACCCTGATCATTCCAAGCATGTCAAACTGAAGAAATTCTCCGGCACATATTTTAAGAGATGGTCAAACCAGATGAAATACTGGTTAACCACTTTAGGTCTCATATCAGTCATAGATGACACCATTTCTGTAACTCCTAAACCTTCATCTGTTGGATCTTCTCCTGTTGAAACTCCTCCTACAACTCCTTCCTCCTACATCTATTTAAAATCTGAGGAAATTGACTAACATTGTCTCCATAGGATTCTTAGTTCACTTGCTGATAGTCTATATGACATTTATTATGAATATAAGAGTGCTAAAGAACTATGGATAGCTGTTGAGGATGAATATGGCCTCAACGATGCTGGAATTGAAAGATTCACCTCCTCCTCCTTCAATAAATTCATGATGACTGATAGTAAACCTATCAATGATCAACTTCATGAATTTCAGGATTATATCTGACACCTTCAATTGAAAGGAAATCAATTCTCTGACGATTACAAGGTGTCTTGTCTCATTTACAAACTCTCTCCTTCCTGGTCAACCTTTGCTGGAGACCTCCGTCACAAGTAAGGTGGCCTAACCCTTGTTTAAGCCCTAAAGCGATTAGCATAGAAGATCAACAAAGGCAAAACTCTAAAACCAAGTCAGAAATGAAAGCTAAAGTAAACTTGGTGGAGGATAAGCTTAAGCGCAAATTTATGAATCCCAAGGGTAAGAAGTTTAAAAAACCCAATCATTTTCATTCTTCTCCCCATGCGAACTCTTCTCCTTTCAAACCTTCTCAATTTTCCTCCTTCAAACCAAAAGCTTTGGCCAGAAGATTGATGGAAGATTCTGCTACGTCTGCGAAAGAACAAATCACATGATGCCTCATTATTTCAACTGGAAGAAAGAACCTATCAAAGCTCAACCAAGAGGAAATAGAGAAAATGGCGGGCACAAGGTCAAATGGTGGAACTGAACTCCAACTCCTTTAGGTTAGATTCTTCTCTTCCTATTGTCAACTCATCACCTTCTCCTCGGATTGGTGGTTAGACTCAGGAGCCAATATTCACATCTGTATGATCGTTCCTGCTTTAAATCCTATTAGAAACAACGTGGAGGAAGCGTGAGCCTGGCAGATGACTCTGCTAGAGAGATAAAGGGAACTGGACGTATTGATCTCAGAATGACCTCAGAGAAAATTCTGACTCTTCAAGGCATCCTGCATGTACCCACACTTCGAAAAAATCTGATCAGCGAATCTTCACTTCTTAGAGCTGGCCGTAGGATTGTCAAAAAATCTAATAAGTTTGTATTCTTAAGGTCTAATATCTTCATTAGAAAAGGCTTTGTTTGTGATGGCCTTTTTTGTCTCAATATAATAAATTCTTCTGACAATAAAATTACTTTGAACATTGAGCCTTGTGATATTTGGCATGGAAGATTGGGACATGTCAACTTCAAATTTATCAAGAAAATGATTAACTTAAATCTCATTCCTAAATCTTCTTTTGACATATCTTCTAGATTTGAAATCTGTGTTCAGCGTAAGAATACCCGAAAATTATTTCCTTCTATCACAAGGACATCTGAACCCCTCAAACTTATTCATAGTGATGTGTGTGATTCGAACAGAGTTATCACTCGAGGCGGTAGAAGATACTTGTGACATTCATTGATGACTACTCTGTTGGCCCAAAGGCCCTTCACCCTAGTTTTGATGATGATCAACTCATGTAGTTATAGTTACTAATGATCTTGTGTTTAATTAGTGACAGATTCATGATCAAGATCTTAGTAGGTGCATAGCTCAACAAAAGATAAAAGAACAAGATTTGGAGCTTGCATGTGGTGATCCAAGGAGTTTTTGGATCAAGCTTGGACCAAGTCAAGAAGATGAGAAGCCTTCAAGGGAAGACTTCTAGAAGTTGAAGACTTGGGTCTAGGTATAGAATTTGTATGTTTGTTTTAGTAAAAATGTAAAGGATAGATAGTTGGTGGATTGCTCAAGTTATATCACACACACACACTCTTGATAGAACTCTTGATTTTAAGTGCTTTCATAAAAAGATTTTCTAGAGTAGAAAAAGATTTTTCTTTGAGACAAAATACTATTTTGGATTTTGGTATTTCATAGTTCATATCTTTAAACCAAAATCATGATTAGTGCTTTATGTCAAAAACATAGATATTTCTTATTGATTGTGTAGTGGATCATATCCATACACACTATGCTTTAAAATGAACTCAAATATCTTGTTTTTGTATTTGATGAAGATTTAGAAAAACAAGTTTGGAAAAACATGTTTTGGAAAAATACATTTTGGTTATTGAGCTAATATTTCCAAGTTACAAAAATAGACCAAAATATCTATAACATGTCTTGATTTTGTGCAAGCATGTTTGTTCTTTCTAGTATATTGGTAAAACTATTTTTGTAGAATTTCTATGTATTTTTAGGATTTTATAAAAAGATTTTAAATCCTGTTTTCAGACCTGGAGACTGGCTGACAGGCCATGTCGGTCGACCGGTCCGGTCGACCGATGTGCACAGCCCTGTGCACGTTGTCAGCACAGTGGCCGGTCGACCGGGTCGGTCGACCGACCAAGAGAGCTTGCTCTCTGAAAATGTCCAGTCGACCGATAGGTCGACCGACAGTTCATTCCAGGTTATCGGTCGACCGAGCCGGTCGACCGGTGGCTGCAACGGTCAGAAAAATGACCGTTGGCCGGTCGACCGGCGGTCGACCGACAGCACTGACACAGCCCCAACGGCTCTATTTTCTGGCAGCCTATAAAAGGGGGTTTTGTCAACTGTTTTGAGGTTAAGATTTTTGAGACTTCTTGAGCAGTTTTTCCCACTCATTTCAGAAGTTTTCTCCACAAATTTGAGAGCAAATATTTCCAATCAAAAGGAAGAGTTTTTATCAAGAGAGTGTAAAAGTGATTTCTTGAGTTTTCCTCCATAGCTTTCTTTCCTTGATTTTCTCACACAAACACTTGAGCATCCATAGATTATATATCCTATAGAAGTGTTGTAGTGAGAGTACTCTTTAGGTGATCAAGAGTTGTGATCATCAAAGAGATTTCTTCTTTGTTCTTTGAGGATACGGGCAAGTGTGCTCATTGGTGGCTAGAGTTCGGTTGTGAACTCTTGGTGGTTCGAGGTGCGGCCTCGGCAAGCTTAGGGGGCTTGCGTGTGTACGGGACTTGGGAGTCCGAGGGTTTGTAGGTGTACGGCACCGAGGAGAGATCCATTGGGATCTTGCATAGTGGAAACCCTTCGTGTGTCGAAGGCGGGGATGTAGAGCAAGTGTGCTCGAACCTCGAAACAAACCCTTGTGTTTGCGATTGCTTACTCTTCCCTCTCTCTCTCTCTCTTTGTCTCTTTTATATCTTGCATTTACTTTCATTGTCTTCACTTGTACATGCTTGATATACCCTTGTGCTTATATTGTTATATACTTGCTTGGGATTGTTGTTAACACTAGTATTCAACCAAGAGAGCCAACGCGGCACCTTAACCCATTCAAGGGGAATCTAGAGGAGCTTGTCCAGAGCCTCGCAAGGGGAATTCGGCAACACTCTTGAGTTATACATAAGTGTTTAATTAAAAGAAATTTTAATTTGGTCAACTTAGTTTTAATTCCGCATTATTTGTTCACAAGTGACCTTTAGATTAGCCATCACCTATTCACCCCCCCTCTAGGTGATCTTACAATTGGTATCAGAGCTAGTGCTCTTGATATTGGGTCTAACAACCTAAGAGTTAAAGATCCTCCTTTTTGGCTAATCACAATATTTTTGTACACACACACCTTACCATGGACTTCATGTCTCCACCCATCTTTGACATTCTTAACATCCAAATTTGGAAGGTTAAGATGTCTTTGTTCCTCAAGGCCCTAGGCATTCATGTCTATCTTGCTACATTTAATGATTCATATATTAACAATAGCAAGTATATTGAGGGTAATGCAAAAGCCCTAAATGCTTTGAAGAGTACCCTAAATGATGATTACTTATTTAGGGTTGCTAATATTGATTCGGCTTTTGTAGCTTGGAACATCATCACCTCCCTTGGCGAAAAGGATCTATATTATGCCGGGAGCGATTCGGACGTTGGAAGCAACACCTCCAACACATGCTTTATGGTCCAAGGGGATAACCCCCTTGAGGTAAATTCCGAATCCGATGATGAGAACATGTCATATGATGAGCTCACTACCTTTTGTCATCTTATACTTGAAAAATATGACATGATTAAAAAGAATAATAAAAATTTGAAAAAGGAACTTGCTTGCATGCATATAGAACAAGACTCTTTTAGAGATAACATTGCATGCTTAGAAAAAGATAATAAAAGTTGGAAAAAGAAATTTGATTGCATGCTTAAAGAAAATGATTCTTTTAGATCTAAGATTGCATGCTTAGAAAAAGAAAATAATGATTTGAAAAATGAGAATGTTTCCCTTATGTCTAAAATAAATGATTTATGTGAAGGGAACACTATTTTGAAGGAAAAGATTATTTTGGTGGAAACTCAAAAAGAAGTTGTTTTTCAAGAAAACAAGACTTTGAAAAGAAAGATTTGTGAAAAAGAAAAGAAGATGTTTGTAAAAAGAAAAAGAAAATTGATCATATATCTCACCATGCTTTACATGCCTCCACTAGTGAGATTAATAATTTGAAAAATAAGATAGATAATTTGAGCTCTAATTTGAGCACATGTGCATTTAACCATTCTAAGTTGGAATCCTTGTTTCAAAAGAAACAAGTTCCCCATGCTCATGCTCATACATATCATGCTCATGCTTATAGTGCACATCACGATCACAATCACACTCATAAGCATCATGCTAAGGTGTACATATGTACACATTGTGGCCGCAAAGGCCATCTAGCAAAATATTGTTTTGATAAGAAACCATATCTATATTTTGCTAAGTATAATAAATTTTGGGTTCCTTACAACAATGCTAACCCCAAAGGACCCAAGAAAACATGGGTACCAAAACCCCCATCCTTTGATTTTGATGTAGGTGAGGGCTCTCACAAAACGTGAGAGGATTGGTGCCTTGGTAGTGAATGCAATGGATATGATGGACACTCTTATAGATGCATTGCTATCAAGGAAATTTTGGTGGAAAAGACCACCATGCTTGGAGCTTTGAAGTTGGTAATAATTTCTTAACTCCTATTTTTATATACATGCTTTTACTTATTTCATACATTCATAGCATGTTCATGATTTTGTTTGATTTGTGCTTCATGTGGTATTTACATGCTTAGATGTAGAATATATCAAACTTGTATGTATACATATACAAATAGTGAATTACAATTGACTCTTAAATAATTGAACTTCATGCTCACTTGTATCCACTTTATGCATATGTATAATCTAGTTTTGATAATTCTCATATATACATGTTTTGCCAATTTTTGTGATTTACTTCATGTATATGCATGCTTAATTCAAATCTAATAAATATACATGTATACCCGTGAGTCTCTTGCCTTCATGCAAACATTTAATAGACTCTTTTATTTTTGGGATATGTATGCATATTGTTAGATTTGTATAAACCATACATATACCATGAAAATTGTTGATTTTAGTGAAAAATGATTTTTCATGATTTGTTGTTAAAAATTTGACTTATGATCGTTTTGGGCTTCATTGACTATTTTCATGTAGATACTATTTACATAACTTTTGAACACTCAATCTTAAGAAAATATATAATTTGGAGCTTTATGGAATATGAGTGCTTGAACTTTTATGTATTTAGTAGTATTCATGAAATACATATGATCTTATATTTTTTTTAAGGATCTTTAACTAGTTTGTCAAAAATTCATTTAAACTAGTTATCTATTCTTCAAGTATTGCACATGATCCTATTTTTGATTTTATTGATAAATTCTTTTATGTTCTCAAGATTTGAACGCTTCATGTATTGAATATTAGTTTAAATGTTAATTTCTATCAACACTAGGATTTATACTTGAACATATTATGGGCACAAATAAATCTATTGATATGTGTACTTGAATGCTTATTTGAACCTATTAGATGTACTAGTATAGCCTTATGTTGATGATCATTACATTCTTAAACTTGTATTCCCATTCGGATTTATGTTATGATCATGTGATTTCATTTCATGTATATGGTTATTTTGCCAAAACATTAAGATATACATGGATACCTCTTGAGTCATTTGCCTTTCATGCAAATCTATATATATGGACTCAATTGTGTTAGAGATATGTATGTATGCTTCTTGTATTGACAAAACATACATATATTATGAAACATTTTTTTAATAAAAATTTTTTTTAATGATTTTCAAGGTTTTAAAAGTTATGATAATTCAAAATTTAAAGGAATATTGAGTTTTATTGTAATTTTCATGATGCCATGCTTCACATAACATTAGTACACTCACATCTCTTGAAAACATTAAATGGACTTTATGGATTAGAGTGTTTTTAGTGCCTTGTGTTTCATTGATCTTTCATGAAAAACTTTTTAACTTATTCCTTGATGGAAGGATCTCGTACTAGTTCTTAAAACAAGTTCATTTAACTAGTTCGAATTCTTCATATGGTAGATTATATGATGTATACACTTATGCTTACCTTTCTATTGGTATCATTGGTTATTTGCAATTGGTATCAATATGAACCTTTTTGGTAAATACTCATATTTTGCTTTCTTTATATGTATGTATCCATCTCTATTGATATAATCTCTTCATACATATATATATGATAGTTGTGTTCTTGTTTTACAATTGGTATCTTTTAAAGCACATAGATTGTTAATGCTAAGCTTAATTAGATTTCAAATTGGTATTTCATAATAAGCTTATGCATTGTGTTTTGAAATTGGTATCAAAAATTCAAAATTTGATTATTTTACAATTGATATCTCAAAATTTGTTGTTACTAAGAAAAAGTTAAAATTTTGTTTTGATAAAGAAAAATTCAAAATTTTTGATTTGTATTGTCTATATGCAAGGAGAGCTTAACATCTCTTCTACATATAGATTCATGTTGAGTATATTATAATTTGAGGAGCTTGACAACTCTTCTTTTCATGATATACGTGTGTAGGGGGAGCTTCACATCTCCTCTTATGCATGACATATTATACGTTATGTGAATTAGGGCTTGTCATCCCTCTTTCATGTAATGTATATGTGTCGGGAAGCTAACTTAACGTCTTCCTCTTCATGAATTTATATCGCATATAAATTTTATTGATTGATTTGTATTTACCCCTCCTTGATCTCTTTGTTTTTAACAAAAAGGGGGAGAAAATTTGTTTGATGTATTTTTACTTTGAACCCTTTGTTGATGATTGACAAAAAGGGGGAGAAGTATTTGAGATTGTATTGTATATGCATGTTTTCATTGCTTAAGGGGGAGAAGTATTTGTCTTTCTTACTTATTATGCATATATGTTGTATTTTGCAATTAGGAGAAAAAGATTTTGACTTGTGCTTTTACTCATGCATCACAAGAAATAAAAGAGATTTGTTTTGTTTTACATGCATTCATTTGCATACATTTTTATGTGCTTCATTGAATATCTATTGCTTATTTATTATGCATGAGTTAAGGGGGAGCTTCTTTGAAGCTTTACTTTAATCCATGCATATATAACTCCATGAGTTTTGTCATCATCAAAAAGGGGGAGATTGTTGGCCCAAAGGCCCTTCACCCTAGTTTTGATGATGATCAACTCATGTAGTTATAGTTACTAATGATCTTGTGTTTAATTAGTGACAGATTCATGATCAAGATCTTAGTAGGTGCATAGCTCAACAAAAGATAAAAGAACAAGATTTGGAGCTTGCATGTGGTGATCCAAGGAGTTTTTGGATCAAGCTTGGACCAAGTCAAGAAGATGAGAAGCCTTCAAGGGAAGACTTCTAGAAGTTGAAGACTTGGGTCTAGGTATAGAATTTGTATGTTTGTTTTAGTAAAAATGTAAAGGATAGATAGTTGGTGGATTGCTCAAGTTATATCACACACACACACTCTTGATAGAACTCTTGATTTTAAGTGCTTTCATAAAAAGATTTTCTAGAGTAGAAAAAGATTTTTCTTTGAGACAAAATACTATTTTGGATTTTGGTATTTCATAGTTCATATCTTTAAACCAAAATCATGATTAGTGCTTTATGTCAAAAACATAGATATTTCTTATTGATTGTGTAGTGGATCATATCCATACACACTATGCTTTAAAATGAACTCAAATATCTTGTTTTTGTATTTGATGAAGATTTAGAAAAACAAGTTTGGAAAAACATGTTTTGGAAAAATACATTTTGGTTATTGAGCTAATATTTCCAAGTTACAAAAATAGACCAAAACATCTATAACATGTCTTGATTTTGTGCAAGCATGTTTGTTCTTTCTAGTATATTGGTAAAACTATTTTTGTAGAATTTCTATGTATTTTTAGGATTTTATAAAAAGATTTTAAATCCTGTTTTCAGACCTGGAGACTGGCTGACAGGCCATGTCGGTCGACCGGTCCGGTCGACCGATGTGCACAGCCCTGTGCACGTTGTCAGCACAGTGGCCGGTCGACCGGGTCGGTCGACCGACCAAGAGAGCTTGCTCTCTGGAAATGTCCAGTCGACCGATAGGTCGACCGACAGTTCATTCCAGGTTATCGGTCGACCGAGCCGGTCGACCGGTGGCTGCAACGGTCAGAAAAATGACCGTTGGCCGGTCGACCGGCGGTCGACCGACAGCACTGACACAGCCCCAACGGCTCTATTTTCTGGCAGCCTATAAAAGGGGGTTTTGTCAACTGTTTTGAGGTTAAGATTTTTGAGACTTCTTGAGCAGTTTTTCCCACTCATTTCAGAAGTTTTCTCCACAAATTTGAGAGCAAATATTTCCAATCAAAAGGAAGAGTTTTTATCAGTGTAAAAGTGATTTCTTGAGTTTTCCTCCATAGCTTTCTTTCCTTGATTTTCTCACACAAACACTTGAGCATCCATAGATTATATATCCTATAGAAGTGTTGTAGTGAGAGTACTCTTTAGGTGATCAAGAGTTGTGATCATCAAAGAGATTTCTTCTTTGTTCTTTGAGGATACGGGCAAGTGTGCTCGTTGGTGGCTAGAGTTCGGTTGTGAACTCTTGGTGGTTCGAGGTGCGGCCTCGGCAAGCTTAGGGGGCTTGCGTGTGTACGGGACTTGGGAGTCCGAGGGTTTGTAGGTGTACGGCACCGAGGAGAGATCCATTGGGATCTTGCATAGTGGAAACCCTTCGTGTGTCGAAGGCAGGGATGTAGAGCAAGTGTGCTCGAACCTCGAAACAAACCCTTGTGTTTGCGATTGCTTACTCTTCCCTCTCTCTCTCTCTTTGTCTCTTTTATATCTTGCATTTACTTTCATTGTCTTCACTTGTACATGCTTGATATACCCTTGTGCTTATATTGTTATATACTTGCTTGGGATTGTTGTTAACACTAGTATTCAACCAAGAGAGCCAACGCGGCACCTTAACCCATTCAAGGGGAATCTAGAGGAGCTTGTCCAGAGCCTCGCAAGGGAATTCGGCAACACTCTTGAGTTATACATAAGTGTTTAATTAAAAGAAATTTTAATTTGGTCAACTTAGTTTTAATTCCGCATTATTTGTTCACAAGTGACCTTTAGATTAGCCATCACCTATTCACCCCCCCTCTAGGTGATCTTACATACTCCAAATTCTGTCACACATATCTTCTCAAATTTAAGGCTGAGTTCTCTATTGGTTTAAGGTGTATAAAATTGAAGCTGAGAACCAACACGAAAAGAAGATCAAAATTCTAAGATCTGATCACGGGGGGTCGTATACTTCAACTGATATGACAGAATTCTGCCAAGAACACGACATTATTCATGAGGTAACTGCTCCCTACACACCTTAATCCAATGGTGTAGCTTAAAAAAGAACGGAACACTGATGGACATGGTGAACTGCAGGTTACTTAGCTCAGGTGGATCTGAAAACCTTTGGGGTGAGCTCTCCTTTCTGCCTGTTTTATACTTAATAGGGTTTCCCAAAGAGACTCGACGTTATTCCATATAAACGTTGGAAAGGGAGAACTCCAAACATTCAATTCTTCAAAGTTTGAAGTTGCCAGGCTAAGGTTTCAATACCGAAATCGAAGAAAAGGAAAATCGGCCCCAAGACTGTTGATGCTATCTTCATCGGGTATGCACTAGATAGCAATGTTAACCGATTTCTAGCGGTTAACTCTGAGATCAGTGAAATATCCAACAATATCATCATTGAAGTTAGGGATGTTGTTTACTTTATAAACATCTTTTCTTTCAAGTTTAGAATCCATCGTGATCCTTCTTGTACTCCTTCTACCTCTGATATCCCTTCTTCTAGTTCTGCTTCTATAACTAATTCTGAACCTAGAAGGAGCAAAAGAACAAGAAATCTTACATCTTTCGGTGAAGATTTCTTTACCTATCTTGTGGAAGGTGATCCTAGCTCGTTCAAGGAGGCAATGGACTCTTCCGAGTCCCTTTCTGAGAAGAAGCTATTGACAGTGAGATCAAGTCCATAATGGAGACAGTAAGGTAAAGGATTATCTTCCTAAAAATTTTGATATGAAGGATTTAGGTCCTGCTGATATGATATTGAGAATAAAAATATCTAAAACCTCTAATGGAATTTCTTTGAGTCTAGTTCATAGCATTGAAAGAATGCTTTATAAGTTTAATTTTTATAACTCTAAACTTATTTCTACACCCTATGATTCTTCAATTGCTTTGAAAAAGAAAATGGGTGAGCCTGTGTCTCAACTAAAATACTCTCAACTAATAGGCACTACTCTACATTTCCAACATGACTAGACCTGATGTAACACCCGGATTGATAAACTCTAGGCAAAAATATTTTCATTGGATTAAAAATATTTTTTTTGTGAATTCTTATGATTATTAAACTATTTGTTCCTGTGTTAAATAATTCTAAGTAATTATTTAATGAAAATTCGGAATGGATTTAAGTTTTTATAAATCATGCCGGATTAATTTATATGAGAAAACATTGATATTTATGTATGTTTATACACCGATATAAGTATGTGTAACACTTGAATATCATAAGATCTGGTTTATTTGGTGTATATCTACTCTTTCGGATTATACTGATAAGGAGATCGGTAATCGATATATTACCGAATATTCTTTTGATATTAATTATAATTTATTTTGAATAGCAGAATATAGATAAATATATGAAAATACACGGATGTATACACTGCATGAAATACTTGTATAAATACCGGGTATTGATATTTAATTCTAATTATATTTAGATTTTATTGATTTGGGGAGATGAAGAAATGATAAATAATAAAATAAAATATAAAATAATAAATAAAGATTGATTGATGAGGTATGGGAAGAATGGGGAAGGGAGTAGGTGGGGGAGTAGGTGGTAGCTGGGGGAGAGAGATAAAAATCTCCCCTCCCTAACTCACTCTCATTCTCTCTCTCTCTCTCTCTCTCTCTCTCTCTCTCATCCTCTCTCTTTCTCTCTCTGGGGTTGGCCGGTGGCACGATTGGCGGCCAGGCGTCGGCGGCGCCGGCGGCCAGCCGGCGTGGGAAGGGGCACCAGGCCCCCACCCATCTCTCTTTCCCCCTTTGTATCTCTCTCTCTATCTTTCTCTCCCTTTCACGATGGTGCCGGCGAACCCCGGCGCCGGAGGCGCGCCAGCATGGCACCGAAGGCTGCCGACAGGGCGGCGCCGGGGTGCGGGGAGCAGCAGCAGCGTGCTGCTGCTGTTGCCTTTATAAGGAAAAAAAAAGAAAAGAAGAAGAAGAAGATAATGAATGGGTTTGGGTTTCAGATTCAACCCAAACCCGACCCGTTATGCACCCAACCCATTCTTTAAAGAAGGTAAATTTTATTTTAGCCCCTGTAAGATTATAAATTGCTTTGGGGTCTTGAAAAATTGCAAACTGCCCCCTAAATATTTTCAGTAATTACGTAACTAACCTTTTATATTGGTTTTGGTTTCCGAACGATATCTTGGCCATCTGAAGTCAGATTCGGACGATTCTTGAGCCGTTGTGATCATAAAAATGAGAGCTACACATTCTTTATATCTATATGTAGTATTAGGCATTTAAGAATTTATCAAATGCCGGTGAGTGGAAGTCCTAACTCAAAGTATTTATTTTTCCCAAATTCAGAAATCATTATTATAGAGAAACCATTGATAATATTGATCCAATAGAATAAGATATTATAGTATTAAAAAGATGATTGAGATAGTTATTGTAAAGGTGAATTGGTGTTATGGAGCCGAAATCCAATAGGATATCCCGAGTATTGAATTGCGGGCGTGTTATACATATATGTGTAGGAACATAATACGGGTACGATACCAAATTGAGATTTGCTAATTAAGTTCATATAACATGACAATTAGGAGCCTGTAAGTGTATTAATATGGATGAATATAGACAAAGGCCACATAAGTTATGTATTTATGAAATTCTAAGCATTATGTATATGTTACGAGTATTTACTAGGATTAAGAACCGAATAATTAAGTACTGGGTTCTGATAGAAATGGTTAAATATAAAATTTCGGTTAATACCTTCTATCTGTCTGTAATGAATATTTATGTCACTCAACCTGAAAATCATTAAGTGGGCAAAGTCTCCTCCGATTCTATTACACACTGTGATTGCATGTGTATTGACTATTAATATAATAATGATGTTAGTTAAGTGAAGATTGATATTATATATAAGTGATATTCAATCTGTTATGAAAGTAATAATTATGGATAATAATAATCGGATGGTGGTTGGCTAACACGGTGTATCCGGTGAATAAACTAAATAGTGACAATGGAAAACGATCACAGATCATGGATGTTTATTAATTAATAATAGATAATTAGAAATCAGTTAAGACCAAAGTTTACTTGAGACACATCAACTATAATTAGATAATTATAAAATCAGTTATACTGATGCTGGTATAAGCGAAAATCTGAGGTTGATATTAGAATTAAAATAAGCAAATGAAATTTGGGTTTTATCTTCGAGTAACTTGTCATAACTGTGGTATAGAAAACTCTATTGAATGAGATACACATAATTGATGCAGTATGATAGAAATAGCGTATTGATTGAACAATTGAAGTTTTTGTTAATATTGATAATTCGGATGGGATCGGGACATTTCAGTTAATTAGCAATTGTGAACGTGAACCGATAATGATAGAACTGATCAAAGTAATTGATAATGAACTGAATTAGAGTAACTAAATTTCTAGTACTACCGGACATGCTTGATAAACAAATTGAATATCAAAAGCTCATTGTTAAGCTAAGTATACGGGATACTCAAATATTATGTAGTATGTTGAGTATTGATCTTGCGAATACTGTTTTCGTATTTGTTGTGTTTCATGATATATATATGCTCGTAACGTGATTTTGTATATCAACTAGCACACTTGAGGCATCAAAGGTCAGCCGATGGCCTATATATATATATATATATATATATATATATATATATATATATATTGATTAAGTTGTAATCAGTAGCAACTGAAAGTAATTTGATGGATAAATAACTAAGATTCATCGGACCTGATGAGAGGTGGAAAAATAAAACCTTTGAATCAGAACTCATAAGTAGATATTGTACTTTTTAGAGATTAATGATTTTAATGAAAAACTACTGAATAAGATCAAGTTTGATGATTATCAGATAATGGGTGACCGATGATGGTGTATAAGTATCAAGTGAGTAATTAAACTGGTGAAAACCAGTTAGAGTCAGTATTGAGTAAATCTGACAACTTAATATTAAGTATATCATTATGATGGATAATTTGATATCAACAAATAAATACTAATAGTATTGAACTAGTATTTTGATATGCCTACTTTATACACCAGAGACTTTCTGGTATCCTTGTAATTGATTTATCAGAACATGAAATCCTTATTAGGCTTGGAAGTCACATCTTTATAATGACATCGATTATATCTAACTAGTAAGAGTTAGATAATTACCTTAACAATTGAAAGTTTGTGATACAGATGAAAGATTGAGCGTCATGTCAATGAGATTAGTAATCCAGTATTGGTAAGTGATATGTGTATGTGTATGCATGTATATATGTGTGTGGCTTGATTCATATGTGAACACAGAGGATGATTTGGCTAGTAATTGATTGTGTGGTTTGGAACTAGAAGATAGAAGTAACAACAAAACATGCTGTGTAGAAGTCAGTAGCGTTAACACCTGTATTGGTGGAACCTGGGGTAAATTTGGGCTGTACCAAATAAAAGTATTAAAATCAGTCCTTGATTGAAATAAAGGATAATTATAATATCAAAAGTATAATAATTCATTAATATCAGAATTGTCGTGTAACTATCACTTGTATCAGAAGTGATGAGAAAATTCTGAATTAAATCAAGTTGTAACCAATAGGCAGTCTGCCTGAGGATAAAAGAGGCAATTGATGATGAATCCCAGATGTTAACTAAATGATAAAAGGCGAATAAGTATTATGATTAGGAAAAGCGAATACTGGTACTATGAATCAGAACTTGACCGGTACGATATTGGGGATCATTAAGTTAAATGCATTATGTTCGTGTTTGGTACCTCTTTAATATGATAAGAATTCCTTCGAACTAACGAATTAAGAAATGAAATCGCATGAACTTGACTGTGTGACACATCGATATGTATGTGAATGCCTTTGTGATAAGAAATGTGCATAAGTATGTATATGATGTCATGTATTGTATTAGAGGAAGGGACCGGTTTAACCGGAGGTGATCGAAGGGGGTATTACTGTTATTTATTATATTGGAGGGAGGGGCCGGGTTGAACAGGAGGTGATCGAAGGGGAGTATTGATATTATTTTATTGAAGTATGCTTGAATGTATGTTTATGATATCTGGTATATGGATATGATTTTTTATGATATCTGAATTATGGATGTTAATAGGTATGACACCTAGTATATGCATTTGATTGTTTATGATATCCGGTATGTGGATATGATTATTTATGATATTGAATTATGGATGTTAATATGTATGGCACCTAGTGTATGCATATAGTTGTTTATGACATCAGGTAAAATAGATTGTTGTGACATCTAGTATATGGATGTGAGTGTCTCATATTTCTTCATGTATGAACACACAGTTATAATTGGATACTATCATGAGTAGTATATGATGTCATATGCATATTGGGGTAGGTGCAATATTGAATTGTAACTAATTTAGTGAGTAAGATTAGGCTCTCCAAGAGTTGTGTTGTGACCATGACTATATATGAAATTTGAACATGTTACAAACTGGAAACAGGAGAGGTGATTAATAGAAACTAACGAGTAGGTCAAGTATTGAAAAATCATTGATATTATACGTTAATGAAATATTGGTCACGTTTACCCAGAATAATACATATAAAAGTATCAGAAAATAGAAAGAATCAATGATTCAAGAAGTTGCAGTGTCCACATAAGTAAGAAAGTATTGAAACTGATTCTTGACATTGTTCAACTGCATCTTATTTGAATTACAATGGTAGTATAATACAAACTCTATTTTGACTGATTTCACTCGCTGAGCTGTTCAGTTCGCCCCACCACAGATTAATGTTTTCAGGTCCCGGCAAGGCGAAGGTCCGGCTTAGAGCTGAAAGGATATCCTCCTGATGCATTGCATGTATTTTATGGTAGAATGTGATTCCCTTTTTGTAAACTCTAATCTTATTAGTAATTGTGAGTTAGTGCTAATGGAAGTAGATAGTGTTACATTTTGATAAATGAGAATTAAATATGACGATGTGCAGTTTGTATATTGAGTTGAACTGATAAATAGTTTGGGTTAGAATATATATATATATATATATCAAGGGAAGAAATTCTTATGTATATGTTATTTGATTTACTTTGAGATGAATTATATGATGAAATTTTGAAATTTATAAGTAGGCTGATGTTAGCCGAAATGTTAATTATTGTATTGAGATGGAGTCTATATTTCAGAGGAGATGCTACTGAAATTTCTTTTGTATATTCTGATTAACGAGCAATAAGATTGATGATTATGAATTTTCAGGTAATTAAACTTGGGACTGTTACAGTTGGTATCAGAGTTTAGGCTTAGAAACTTGAAATAGAACTCAGGTGTAGGTCTAAGACAGTATTAGCTTAGAGATTAATTTAAGTCGTTGATTCAGGAATAACATTGATTGTTATAATGAATGTCTGTGAGTGTGCAATTTGTATGAATGAAAGAATGTGTGCCATGATGTAAGAAGTTCATGGGTATAATCGGTTCTTTTGCGTATGATTAATCTCGAAATGCATGATATTTGACTTTTTCTTATATTCAAATGAAAGTATACTCGTATATACCTTGATTCGGTGAGTTCTACTGGGGGTGCGTGAAATCACCTAGAGTGGGGGTGAATAGGCGACTAGCTAATCTAATGATAAATTAATGCGGAATTAAAACTATTTATGCAAACTAAAAACTATTATACTAAACACACCAAGTATAACACAAGTGTGCAGCCGAATTTTCGGTGAAGGGCTCTGAACTATCTCCTTAAGATTCCTCTAGATAAGAGTTGAGGTGCCGCTTTGACTCTCTTGGTTGAATACAAGTGTGATCAAACAGTCTCAAGCATATATCGATAAGGTACAAGATATATCAAGCATATAGAGAGATAAGCAATGTAAGTATGCAAGATATAAAAATAAGTGAGAGATAGAGAGAGAATCGATAACACGGGAGATTTGTTTTGAGGTTCGAGCACCCTTACTCTACGTCCCCGCCTTCAACACTATGAAGGTTTCCACTAGAATCGATCCCACTAGATCGCTCAGTGCCGCAACACCTACAACAAGTTCACACTAGAACTCCTTGGACTCACTAGTCCCTCTCTTGTTACCGCAAGAGCTACACACGCAAGCACACTAGTTTGCCGAGGCCGCACCTCTATACCGAGCTCCCACAAGAACTCAAAACAACGCGAACCCGCAAGTTCGCCTCATCAAATACAAAGTAGAACACATGGTGATCTAAACACTTTGATCACCTAAAACTCTCACAACAAAGATCTCTATAAGATTGATGTAGCAATGGATAGCTCAAGTATGCGTGAGAAAAAAAACTTGGATATAATTTGTGGTGAAAAACTCAAGAAATCTCTTTTTCAAAACACTCTTGAAAAACTCTCCTTTTGATATAGAAGTATTTGGCTCTAAAATAAGTGGAGATAAACACTTAGAAAGATAGGAAAAACTAGCTTGGAAACCCACTTCAAATCTTATAAAAAACAACCCCATATAAATAGGCTCCAAAAACTAGCCGTTGGGGACAACTCAGCAGGAATTCCTGCTATCGGTCGACCGTCCGGTCAACCGTCTAACGGTCAGATTTCTGACCGTTGTGCCATCGGTCGACCGCCCGGTCGACCGAGGCCTGGATATTGAGAGCAGAAGCTCTCTGCTGGTCGACCGCCCGGTCGACCGGGGCCAGATCCAGAGAGCAGAGCTCTCTGGGGTCGATCGGGTCGGTCGACCGGCCCTCTAGCCAAACAAGTCGTGCACGTCTGTGCACATCGGTCGACCGGACCAGTCGACCGCCTTCTGTCGCGGTCGACCGGCAGGAGACCAGATCCAACATTTTTCAGGGATTAAAACATGGTCTTTTTACCTTTAACAAAATCCCATAAATTCTCATAAATTTCACAAAATAAGTTCATTGATATACTTTGATATACAAACATGTCTGATTAAAAATCAAAACATATTACAAACATTTTGAACTATTTTTGTAATATAGAAATTTTGGCTTAAAAAAATCTGTATTTTCAAAATCGATTTTTTCAAAACTTCTCCAAATACAAAAATAAGATATTTTAAACACTTTTGAAGCTTAGTGTGTATGGATATGATCCATTGCATATATATGATGAAATATCTATGTTTTTGATAATAAACTCTAAAATAAGTTTTAATAAAACACATATATATTTTGAAGCTTAAAAATCAAACCGATATTTTCTAAAATAAAAACTCTTTTATGAAAATACATATAAATCTTGTGTGTGAGTGTATATGACCTTGAGCAATCCACTAACTAATCTATCCTTTACATTTTATCTAAAAATAAAATATTGACACTTACAAACATGACACAAGTCTTCTTGAAAATCTTCTCTTGATAGTCTTCTTCTCCTTTTTGACTTGGTCTAAATCTTGATCCAATGAGTTAGACTCCTCTTGAGTACTTGATGCGATCTATATGCGCGAGCTCTTAAATCAACACGTGCTAGCTCTAAAACTTGACTTTGAATTCTTTATTGAAGCTAAACACCTACTAAAATCTTGATCAAATATCTGAGACTAAATAAATACAAGATCATTAGTACTATAACTACATGAGTTAATCATCATCAAAACTAGAGTGATGGGCCTCTGGGCCAACAATCTCCCCCTTTTGATGATGACAAAACTCATTGAGTTATATATGCATGGATTAAAGTTAAGCTTCATAGAAGCTCCCCCTTAACTCATGCATAACAATAAACAAATAGATATACAATGAAGTGCATAAACTAGACAAAAAATGTATGCATAAACAAGGAGATAAACATGCATCAACTCACCAAATTCTTCTCCCCTTTTTGCATAAACAAAACATATATGCATAAACAAAACTCTCAAAATTATCCTTCTCCTCATTTTGTATAAAACAAGGAAATGAGATAAACATGCATATATAAATCTCCAAATTTCTCTCCCTCTTTTTATATACTTGATGAGTATATAAAAATAGAATTTCATGAAGAACATATGTATACTCATACCTATCCACCCTATCATGCACAAGATAAAAAAATTTTCAATAAGGCTCACAAGACATGGTCGCCCATCCATCCGCCCTTAAGGGTAGAAGTTTTCAAAAATAAGATTTGAAAATAGTTGAATTTTAAAAACACTACCAAATGAAGAATAAATAACTAGCTTAAAGTAATTTTAGAAAAACTAGTTAAAGATCCTTCAAACATAAAACCAAATCATATATATCTCATGAAGCATGCTAAAAATACAAGAGTTGACACTTGAAATCTATAAAGCTTAAAAATTCTTATGAAAATAATGCTATGAGTAAACTAATTAAGTGTGAGTGCACAAGAATCATGTAAATAGCATTTTCATGAAAATGATCAATAAGGCTCAAAATAAATATGAATTTCTTTTTATCAAACAAATATGAAAATCGTAAAAAATCAACCTTCAAGATATATGTATGTTCTATCAAAACTAACAATATACATACATATCCTAAACACAAACGAGTCCATAATGTAATTTGCATGAAGACAAGTGACTCTGTATATTTATTAGTTTTAGACAAGAATTAACATATACATGAAGCAAAACATGAACAAAAATAGGAAAAACAAGTATAAATGAAGGAATCATCAAAACTAGGTTCTACATGTACATGTAATAAGTACAAAAGAGCAATGAGGTACAAAAAAATAAGAATCAATTGTTGCTCACTACTTGTACAAGTATAGACATAAGTTTTAATGAAAACTACATCTAAACAAGTATTCAACACATGAAGCACAAAAAAAAAACATGCTAAAAATATTATCTATGTAAAAGCATATAAACAAAAATAGAAGTTTAGAGATAGTTACCAAACCATATGCACTAATCTCTAAGTCTCCAAAGCAAGGTGGTCCTCCCACCAACTTTCTTGATAGTGATGCATCTATTTGGTGTGTCCATCTAGCTCATCATGCATCCACCACTAAGGCACCAAACCTCTCACGTCATATGAGATCCCACACCTACATCAAACACAAGTTGTGGAGATTTTGGTACCCATTTTCTTTTAGGTCCACGGGGGTTAGCATTATTTGGAACCCAAACATTTTTATTAACAAACTTAATATGATTTATCTTATTAAAACAAAACTTTGTTAAATGACCTTTGCGGCCGCAATGTGTACATTTGTACACTTTAGTATGCACATGAGAATGAGTGTGATCATAATATGCAAAGTGTGCATATATATGCCGTTGATGATGTGCATGAACATGTGGAGCTTGTTTCTTTTGAAACAAGGTTTCTCATGTATTATGATTAAATGCGCAATTGCTCAAAGTTGAGCTCAAATAATTTATTCTATTTTTGAATCTCATTTTTATCAATGGTAGCATGAAGAGCATGACAAGTATGAGAATCAACATCTTTTTCTTTTTAAAATATTTTCTTTTTCTTTTGAAACGATTTTTCTTTTCAAAGAATTGTTTTCTTCTAAAACAATTTCTTTTTCTTTTTCTACCAAATTAATTTTATTTTTCAAAGAATTATTTCCTTTATAAATATCATTTAATTTAGAAAACAAGAAAATATTCTCCTTTTTTAAAGATTCATTTTCTTTAGAAATATTTTCTAATTTATTTTGAAAAGAATCTTTTTCTTTCGAAATGGACTCATATTTATTTTTCAATCTTTTGTGGTCCTTTTTGAGCAAATCATATTTCTCAAGAAGTTGTTAACACAAAGATGCAAGTTCATCATAAGATATGTCATTATCTTCTTCTAGCTCGGATACAGAGTTTACCTCAAGGGGGTTTTCCCCTTGAACTATGTAGCACATGTTGGAAGCATCACTTCCATCATCCGAGTTACTCCCCGCAAGTATTGTTTTTGTTCGCCAAGGGAGACTATAGTGTTCCATATTACAAAAAGCCGAATCAAATTAGCAACCCTAGATAAATATTCATCATTTAGGGTACTCTTTAAAGCATGAAGGGCTTTTGCATTAGCCTCAAGGTTTTTACCATTTAAATAATATGAATCTTTAATAGTGACAAAATAAACATGAATACCTAGTGCTTTGAGATAAATAGACATCTTAACTTTTTAAGTTTGGATGTTAAGAATATCAAACATGGGAGGTGACATAAAATCCATGTGTGTGTGTAAAAATTTTGTGATTAGCTAACAATGAGGATCTTAAACTCTAGGTTGTTAGACTCAAATCGAGAGCACCAAGCTCTGATATCAATTGAAATCACCTAGGGGGTGAATAGGTGACTAGCTAATCTAATGATGAATTAATGCGGAATTAAAACTATTTATGCAAACTAAAAACTATTATGCTAAACACACCAAGTATAACACAAGAGTGCAGCCGAATTCCCGGTGAAGGGCTCTGGACTATCTCCTCAAGATTCCTCTAGATAAGAGTTGAGGCGCCGTTTTGACTCTCTTGGTTGAATACAAGTGTGACCAAACAATCCCAAGCATATATCAATAAGGTACAAGATATATCAAGTATATAAAGAGATTAGCAATGTAAGTATGCAAGATATAAAGACAAGTGAGAGATAGAGAGAGAGAGAGCAATCACAAACACGGGAGATTTATTTCGAGGCTCGAGCACCCTTGCTCTACGTCCTCGCCTTCAACACTATGAAGGATTTCCACTAGAATCGATCCCACCGGATCACTCAGTGTCACAACACCTACAACAAGTTCACACTAAAACTCCTTGGACTTACTAGTCCCTCTCTTGTTCCCGCAAGAACTACACACGCAAGCACACTAGCTTGCCGAGGCTGCACCTCTACGCTGAGCTCTCACAAAAACTCGAAACAACGCGAGCCCGTAAGTTCGCCTCCTCAAATACAAAGTAGAACACTTGGTGATCTAAACACTTTGATCACCTAAAACTCTCTCATAATAAAGATCCCTATAGGATTGATGTAGCAATGGATAGCTCAAGTATGTGTGACAAAAACTTGGATAGAATTTGTGGTAAAAAACTCAAGAAATCTCTTTTTTAAAACACTCTTGAAAACCTCTCCTTTTGATACAGAAGCATTTGGCTCTAAAACAAGTAGCGATAAGCACTTAGAAACGTAGCAAAAACTAGCTTGGAAACCCACTTCAAATCTTGTTAAAAACAGCCCAAAACAGCCCCATATAAATAGACTCCAAAAACTAGCCGTTAGGGACAACTCAGTAGGAATTCCTGCTGTCGGTCGACCGGTCGGTCGACCGAGGCCTGGATATAGAGAGCAGAAGCTCTCTGCCGGTCAATCGCCCAGTCGACCGGGACCAGATCCGAGAGCAGAGCTCTCTGGCGGTCGACCGGGTCGGTTGACTGGCCCTCTAACCAACAGGCCGTGCACCGGTCGACCGACTTCAGTCGCGGTCGACCTGCAGAAGACCAGATCTAACATTTTTCAGGGATTAAAACATGGTCTTTTTACCTTTAACAAAATCTCATAAATTCTCATAAATTTCACAAAAATAAGTTCATTGATATACTTTGATATACAAGCATGTTTGATTAAAAATCAAAACATATTACAAACATTTTGAACTATTTTTGTAATATAAAAATTATAGCTTAAACAAAAATCTGTATTTTTCAAAATCGATTTTTTCAAAACTTCTCCAAATATAAAATCAAGATATTTTAAATACTTTTGAAGCTTAGTGTGTTTGGATATGATCCACTACACATATATGATGAAATATCTATGTTTTTGATAATAAACTCTAAAATAAGTTTTGATAAAACACATGTATATTTTGAAGCTTAAAAACTATATCGGTATTTTCTAAAATAAAAACTCTTTTATGAAAACACATATAAATCTTGTATGTGAGTGTATATGACCTTGAGCAATCCACCAACTAATCTTTCCTTTACATTTTATTTAAAAACAAAATCTTGATACTTACAAACATGACACAAGTCTTCTTGAAAATCTTCTCTTGATAGTCTTCTTCTCCTTCATGACTTGATCCAAACCTTGATCCAATGAGCTAGACTCTTCTTGAGTACTTGATGCGATCTTGATGCGCGAGCTCTTGAATCAATAAGCACTAGCTCCAAAACTTGACTTTGAATCTTTTATTGAAGCTAAACACCTACTAAGATCTTGATCAAATATCTGAGACTAAATAAACACAAGATCCTTAGTACTATAACTACATGAGTTAATCATCATCAAAACTAGAGTGATGGGCCTTTGGGCCAACAGTGCGGGCCCTTAGTATGAACTACCGGTGGTATGGGACACTGAGATAAGGAAATGACAAAATGTCAGGCAAGTCAAGATTTAATCAGAACGGAAGAACCATATTGAGTATATGTGATAGACGTATCATCAAGTATGGTACGTGTATGTACTGATACGATGTGTGATTATATATAACACAATTATCATCAAGTGAGATGTGTGTATGTGCTACCATATGATGTGTATATCACCAAGTATGATGGTGAATGTAATGATATAAAGTATGTGTAAGATATATTCTATGTGAAAGTGATAATATTGGACATATATTGTATGTTGTGAACACATAAAGAGATGCATGGCCGGAAGAGAACAAAAATTACCTTATTAGAAGAAAATATTTCATGATATAAGAAGAAATTGAAAGTATTACTCTTACCTATTATCAGATATGCCAAGTTTCGAGGAAGAAATTTTTTCTAAGTGAGGTAGAGCTGTAACATCCGGATTAGTAAACTCTAAGCTAAAATATTTTCATTAGATTAAAAATATTTTTTTATGAAATCTTATGATGATTAAACTATTTGATCCTGTGTTAAATAATTCTCAGTAATTATTTAATGAAAATTTGGAATGGATTTAAGTTTTTATAAATCATACCAGATTAATTTATATGAGAAGACATTGATATTTATGTATGTTTGTATGCCGATATAAGTGTGCGTAACACTTGAATATCATAAGATCTGATTTATTTGGTATATTTTTACTCTTTCGGATTATACTGATAAGGAGATCGGTAATCGGTATATTACCGGATATTCTTTTGATATTAATTATAATTTATTAGAATAGCGGAATATAGAGAAATATATGAAAATACCTGAATATATACACTACATGAAATACTTGTATAAATACCGGGTATTGATATTTAATTCTAATCATATTTATATTTTATTGATTTGGGGAGATGAAGAAACGATAAATAATAAAATAAAATATAAAATAATAAATAAAGATTGATTAATGAGGTATAGGAAGAATGGGGAAGGGGAGTAGGTGGGGGGAGAGAGATAAAAATCTCCCCTCCCTCCCTCCTCTCTCTCTCAAATCCTCTCTCTTTCTCTCTCTGGGGTTGGCTGGCGGCACGACCGGCGGTCAGGCGCCAGCCGCGCCGGTAGCCAGCCAGCGTGGGAGGGGGCACCAGGCCCCCACCCATCTCTCTCTCCCCATTCGTCTCTCTCTATATATCTCTCTCTTCCCCTCTCACGGTGGTGCCGGTGAACCCTGGCGTCGGAGTTGCGCCGGCAGGGCGGCGTCAGGGTGCGGGGAGTAGCAGCAGTGTGCTGCAGCTGCTGTTACGTTTGTAAGGAAAAAAAAGAAAAGAAGAAGAAGAAGATAATGAATGGGTCTGGGTTTCGGGTTCAACCCAAGTCCGACCCGTTATGCACCCAACCTGTTCTTTAAATAAGATAAATTTCATTTTAGCCTTTATGAGATTATAAATTACTTTGGGGCCCTGAAAAATTACAAACAGCCCCCTGAATATTTTCAGTTATTATGTAACTAACCTTTTATATTAGTTTTGATTTCTGAACGATTTCTTGGCCATCCGAAGTTGGATTCGGACGATTCTTGAACTGTTGTGATCGTGAAAACGAGAGCTACATATCCTCTATATTCGTATATGGTATTGGGCATTTAAGAATTTATTGAATACCGGTGAGTGAAAGTCCTAAATCAAAGTATTTATTTTTCCCAAATTCAGAAATCATTATTATTGAGAAACCATTGATAATATTGATCTAATGGAATAAGATATTATAGTATTAAAAAGATGATTGAGATAGTTATTATAAAAGTGAATTGGTATTATGGAACCGAAATCTAATAGTATATCCCGAGTATTGAATTGTGGGCGTATTATACATATATGTGTAGGAACATAATACAGGTATGATACCAAATTGAGATTTACTATTTAAGTTCGTATAACATGATCATTAGGAGCCTATAAGTGTATTAATATGGATGAACATAGAGAAATGCTACATAAGTTATGTGTTTGTGAAATTCTGAGCATTATGTATATGTTGCGAGTATTTACTAGAATTAAGAACTAATATTAAGTACTGGGTTCTGATAGAAATGGTTAAGTATAAAATTTCGGTTAATACCTTCTATCTGTCTGTGATGAATATTGATGTCACTCAACTTGAAAATCATTAAGTGGGTAAAGTCTACCTCCGATTCTATTACACACTGTGATTACATGTGCATTGACTATTAATATAATAATGATATTTGTTAAGTGAAGATTGATATTATATGTAAGTGATATCCAATCTGTTATGAAAGTAATAGTTATAGATAATAATAATCGGATGGTGGTTGGCTAACACCGGTGTACCCGGTGACTAGACCAAACAGTGACAATAGGAAATCGATCACAAATCATGGATGTTTATTAATTAATAAAAGATAATTAGAAATCAGTTAAGACCAAAGTTTACTTGAGACACATCAACCATAATTAGATAATTATAGAATTAGTTATACTAATGTTGGTATAAGCGAAAATCTGAGATTGATATTAGAATTGAAATAAGCAAATGAAATTTGGGTTTTATCTTCGAGCAACTTGTCATAACTGTGATACCGAAAAATCTATTAAATGAGATACGCATAATTGATGCAGTATGATAGAAATAGCGTACTGATTAAATTATTGATGATTTTGTTAATATTGATAACTCGGATGGGATCGGGACATTTCGATTAATTAGCAACTGTGAACGTGAACCGATAATGATGGAACTGATCAAAGTAATTGATAATGAACTGAATTAGAGCAACTAAATTCCTAACACTACTGGACATGCTTGATAAATAAATTGAATATCAAAAACTCATTGTTAAGTGAAGTATACGGGATACTTAAATATTATGTAGTATGTTGAGTATTAATCTTGCGAATACTGTTTTCTTATTTGTTGTGATTCATGATATATATATATGCTCATAACGTGATTTTGTGTATCAACTAGCACACTTGAGGCATCAAAGGTCAGCTGATAGCCTACATATTTATATATATCGATTAAGCTGTTAATCCGTAGCAACTGAAAGCAATTTGATAGATAAATAACTAAGATTCATTGAACCTAATGAGAAGTGAAAAAATAAAACCTTTGAACCAGAACTCATAAGTAGATATTGTGCTTTTTAGCGATTAATGATTATTAATGAAAAACTACTGAATAAGATCAAATCTAATGATTATCAGATAATGGGTGACCGATGATGGTGTAAAAGTATCAAGTGAGTAATTAAACTGGTGTAAACTAGTTAGAGTTAGTATTGAGTAAATCTGACAACTTAATATTAAGTAGATCGATTATGATGGTAATTCGATATCAATAAAATAAATACTGATAGTATTGAACTAGCATTTTGGTATGCCTATTTTATACACTGGAGACTTTCGGGTATCTTTGTAATTGATTTATCAGAACATCAGAATCCTCTATTAGGTTTAGAAGTCACATCTTTATAGTGACATCGACTATATCTAACTGATAAAAGTTAGATAATTACCTTAACAATTGAAAGTTTATGATGCAGAAGAAAGATTGAGCGTCATGTCAATGAGATTAGTAATCCAATATTGGTAAGTGATATGTGTATGTGTATGCATGTATATATGTGTGTGACGTGATTCATATGCGAATACAGAGGATGATTTGGCTAGTAATTGACTGTGTGGTTTGAAACTAGAAGATAAAAGTAAGTAGCAATAAAACATGCTATATAGAAGTCAGTAGTGTTAACACTGGTATTGGTAGAACCTGGGTAAATTGGGCTGTACCAAACAAAAGTATTAAAACCAGTTCTTGATTGAAATAAAGGATAATTATAATATCAAAAGTGTAATAATTCATTAATATCAGAATTGTCGTGTAACTATCACTTATATCACAAGTGATGAGAAAATTCTGAATTAAGTCAAGTTGTAACCAATAGGCAGTCTGCCTGAGGATAAAAGAGGCAATTGATCGGGGCGAAACTAGCACTCAAAAAAGTGTGTATTATGTAAAATCAATGAAAAGCTCGAATGTGCTAATGTACCCTCGATACTTCCGTTATAGCATGGGATCAATGGGTCGTATCCACAGGGAAGGGAGGCGATAGAAGCATTGACAGTTTCTATTCCCGTTGTTTGTTAACACTTCTTCTTTGTTGAAAGAATGAAAAAGAAAGTGAAAAGAAAAGGAAAGGAAATCCAGAATGTGGTAGGTGAGGAGAGTGATGAAAACGGCGAAGAAAACAAAATAGAAAGTGATTTGGGAAAATGAATAGAAAAGAAAATGGAACTAAGATGAACTAAGAAGGATGGTAAAAACACCGATGAAAAGATAAAGAATTTCCTTTAAAAACGAGAGAAAAGAAAACTCATGGCTACTAACTACTAAATGCTCCACTAACCATGCTAACCTCTTCGAGATAGTTGCCTCACATTTTGATCCTCGGCCATCACAATCCTTGGCTCCAAGAGACAATACAAAGCATGGCTCATGGATGGTTCATCACATTCAAAACATTGCAACAAGAACAAGCCAATACAAGCATCACTCATTACACTACTAAAAAGAATGCATGAAATAAAAGAGAGTTAGCTTGGTTAGCAAGTTAGATGTTAGAACCCATCATCTTTGGCCATCAATGGCTCTTGCAAGAACAAGGCCTTGTAGAGGCAACCCGATTCATGTGGATTATCAAGTAAGTGGTTAGATGGTTAGTGGTTAGTAGTTAGATTGCCATGAGAAGAAAAGTTAGCAAGAAATCATGTAGAAGATGAAGGAGATTACATTGGAAGAGAAAGGAGACATCTTTACATAGAGTGTCACTCTCTATTACATCAATCCCTTGCTTTTTATCTCTCTAGAAATCACTCAGCCCTACTACAATGATCTAAAAAGAAATGAAAATACAAGAAATGAAGAACACTCACCTACACTACTCCTAAAATCTGCACCTACTCCTAAAAACGAAGACTGCTCTCGGTTTGGCCAAAGGCAGGGCTATTTATAGGCATAGGAAGCATCCAGAAGACGAGACGGGGCCACGCGTCGAAAAGTGACGCGTGGCTCCGTACTATTGCCGCGGAAACGCGGCTATTGCTGCGTTTCTGCGGCAATAGCAGGGAGAGAAATCCCTGGATTTCGTCAGATTGTTCCTCTGGCTTCGTGGGTTGTCAGGGTATATCCCGTTTCTGGTATTTGCACCCGAATATTCGTCTGACAAGCGCAGGAGTCTAGGTTCAATGCATCTTCTAGAGAATCCTTTGCTTGGCCTCCAAGTAATGCGGGATTAATTACCATAAAAGAGGTTTAATTAAGCTCTTATTCCATCTTTGCCCTTGGACTTTAGATCTACCTGCAATTAAGACCAAAACATAGTTTAGACCGACAATTTATTCATAAATCTGTGAGAGAATGCGACATAATAATGCAGAATTGTAGACTAATCACACCCCCACACTTATTCTTTTGCTCGTCCCGAGCAAAACAAGAAAAGAAAAAATTATACTACAAGGGTTATTACACCACTTTCGCAGGTGACGCGATTGCACTGAGCGTGTGCAACAAGCCTTTAAACCTCTAGGTTACCCTAGAGGAGGAGTGTTGTCTCCTGAGGGTTTTCAGTATATTGCACCTACAAAATTCATAAAGAAAGAAGACAAATGTTAGTATTTTGAAAACACATTTTGAAAGAGAGACATGTTTTGAACTATTTTTGCAAAAATATAAGTGATCTAAGGTCATAAGTCCATCAAAAATCATTCTTCCTTAACTTAGTCTCTATGCAAGATCTTGTCTTCAATTAAGGTAAGAATTCAAAATTGGATTGAATATTTTTTCTCTCATAAAAACCTAGATAATATGCACTTTGTGATAGTGAAGATTTTTGGGATTTCAACTCTAACCATCAAGCCATTTATTTATATTCTTTTTTTTTCCTTCTTCCTTTAGTTTTCTTAGGCTTTCTAGTTCACCCATGTAGCGAGCCTATAACCGATGACTCCCAAACCAGATGGTTTTAGGGCACCAGATGAGAAAACATCCCTCGGGTTTAAGGACTCGAGTAAACAAGGCCACAAAACTAAAGGGGATTATTTGCTTCTTTTGACCACTGTTAGGGGTGAATAATCATGCTTCTTGAGGCACAATTATCCAGCTTAATAAGTGATATTTTATTTATATATTTTTTCTTTTTATTTATTTTTTTCTTTATGGCATTTTAGGTCTTTGTTTCCATCCCAAAAATGTGTAAGTGTGAAGTGTATATAATCTAAGGCAAAAATTCAAGATAAAATTATCTTTCCAATTTATCTTACTTAGCCTATAATTTTAAACAAGATCCATTACTTCAACTAGGTTTAAGATGTCATAATTAAGGCTTCCTTAATTTCTAAGATCATCTTAATTTTCTTAAAAATAGATCAAAACTTTGTCTCTTATATCAAAAAATTTTTAAAGAAAGAGAAAATTCCTATACAAAAGAAAAGATTTCTAAAAGTATCCTAAAAGAAGTGTAAAAGAAAGAAAATCTAAAAACTCTTTGTTAGTAAACCCTCCCCCACACTTATCTCATGCATTGTCCTTAATGCATCGTGATATATGTAAGCATGAAACAAATAGAGGGAAGGAAAATTACCTCAAGGTGGTGGTTCCGGTGGCGGTCTGATTGGTCCACGAAATGCGGCACAATCATTCTTGCGTGGAGTCCGGAGGAACCCACCAGAAACCTCCATGATACAACCCACTAGAAAGATGTATATATGCATGATTTTTATTAAAAAATTTACCCCATCTAATTTCCAAATTTTCTAAATAATTTCAGAGTCAAATTTTTCAAAACCCTTGTCCCAGAATGGAATGATTGATTTGGACTCAGGAAGTACAGGAACTAATATCGACTCAGAAAAATGACTCAAGTCAAGTAAAGGTTCGGGAGTCGAGATCGGTTCTGGAAGAGGGTCCAAATCAAGAAGATGAAGCTCAAGTCTACATTCATTTCCCCATGATGGAATGTGACTATCAAAGATTGGTGATTCAAGTTCAGGAATGACAGGTATGGGAATCAAAACTGACTCTAAAATGTTGCTCAAATTGGGTAACAAAACAGGAGTCAATAGTGATTCAGGAATTTGAACTGGATCACAAACTTGAGAATCAAAGTCACATTCCTCATTAAGTTCAATTCCACAAAAATGAGAACTTACCAATTTATCAAATGGATTTTCAAAAGTATGAAATTGGTTAAGTTCAATATGATCATGATAAGAGATTGGTGATTCAATTTCACAATGAACTGGCACTGGATTCAATACTGACTCGGGAAAAGGAGTGAAATCAGGTGAAGATACCGGAGTCATAATTGAATCAGGAAGTAGAATTGAATCACTAATTTGAGGTTCATGATCATATTCATGCTCAAGTTCAATTTCAGGAAAAGGATAACTTGCCAAAATGTCAATGGGATTTAAAGTTTGGACAAGTTTAGGTGGGTGTGCTGAAATTGAATCTTGATTTCCAAAATGATAAGAGTCTTGGGTCATATTAATAGAGTTTGGCATAGTTGAATTGGTCAAAGGTTGATAAGATAGAATTTCCTCATTCCTAAAAATGTTAACCAATTGACTCAATTGTTCTTCCACCCTATTGATAGACTCGGCATGTGATTTTTGATATTGTAATAAAGACTCCTGCAAGATATCCAAACTCTTGTCTAGATATGATGTATCTCTAAGTGGTTGCTCTAGAATGGGAGTATAAGAATCTTGGTTTTGGAAATTTTGTGAAGAATGTGAGTCAAAAATGTGTTGAGATTGAAGCTTAGACTCACACAAGAGTTCTTTACTCGTTTCCAGGATAGATGGTTGTTCATTATGAAAAGGTGGAACTGAGTAAGACTCTTGAAAATACAGTGGAATTGGAGAGGCTAATGTTTCTTGGAGTTGTTGCTCTGCCCTTTATAGATTGGCTTCTAAACTCTTTAGTAACTCAGATTTTTCTTTAATGGGAGGTGCAGAAAAAAGATTATAAGAAGCGAAATCGGGGTATGAATATTGTGCAAATTGTGGACTAGGTGGATATGGTGGACAAGGAGGTTGAAAATTTGACTCGGGGTACGTGAATCCCTATTGACTCTGTGAAGAGTTGAAATTATTTTGGAAATTATAGTCATAAGAATGTGGGTATGGGTTGTATTGATTCGGATAAGGCCAACCCGGTGTATGTGGTTGGTGCATATTGTAAAACGCCGGGTTGGAATTATCCGAATAGAATGGAGTCGGTGTGAAATATGGATTCATGTTCGGATTGAAAGAATTATTTTTGTTGAATGCCATTTCACAAACAATGACAAACAAAAAGAAAAAAATCAAACAACAAACAAAAAGAAAAGAAAAATCAAAACCAAGCCAATAAGAGGGTTGACCTAGACCTAGATGTCCCTAGGGGCCAACGTCTATTCAAATTTTATTAGGGCTTGGGTTGTGTGAGTGGGGAGATGGTTTTTGGGCTAAGGAAGGGTGATTAAATCCCCACCTTATCTTGTATGGGTTTTGCCCTTAAGTTCAATTTGTGCAAGTGTGCAATATAGACAATAGTATAACACAAAGCGATAAATCACCCACGTGTTTGTCCTATGCTATATGCAATGCCATATGTACATCTCCATCCAGATCACAACAACAGAACAAAATACGGTATATTGGAATTGAATTGACACGTGCCTAAATGCAAATGTCTAAACCGTTTTAAAAGCGTCCAAATACCGTATTTTAGTTCTTTATTTTATTATGGTGTGTAGGCAATCAAAGCAAGAAAGATAGCAGTACAAGTCCACTAGCTATTACAATTCACACATCCCAGAATAACACGATAAACAATTTTCACAAAATTGCCGCGTTTGCGCGGCAAGTGTCCCGGTTGCGCGGCTTTGTTTCAGAATCTGGGGCCCCGCTTTCTAAAGCAGGGAGATGCAAAGCTAGGGTTTATTCTGCAATATTAAGCACCTGTAAATATTCCCCTGCACACCAAAACAGAGAAGACAATGTTAACAAAAACGTGAAATCAAAACCATTCCCTTCCCCGGCAACGGCGCCAAAAAATTTTGATCGATGGGGAAACTAGCACTCAAAAGTGTGTTTTATGTAAAATTGATGTAAAAGCTCGAATGTGCTAATGTACCCTCGATACTTCCGTTATAGCATTGGCTCAACGGGTCGTATCCACAGGGAAGGGAGACGATAGAAGCATTGACAGTCTCTATTCCCGTTATTTGTTAACAGTTCTTCTTTGTTGAAAGAATTAGGAAAAGAAAGTGAAAAGAAAAGGAAAATGAAATCCAGAATGTGGTAGGTGAAGAAGGCGATGAAAACGTCGATAAGAAAAACAAAAGAGAAGTGATTTGGAAAGCGATTAGAAAAGAAGATGGAACAAAGGTAAACTAAGAAGGCGGTGAAAACAACGATGGAAATGATCAAAAGAAACTTGAAAATGATTTCTAAAACAAACTAAAAGAAAACTCATGGCTACTAACTACTAAGTGATCCACTAACCATGCTAACCTCTTCGAGATAGTTGCCTCACATTTTGATCCTCGGCCATCACAATCCTTGGCTCCAAGAGACGATACAAAGCATGGCTCATGGATGGTTCATCACATTCAAAACATTGCAACAAGAACAAGCCAATACAAGCATCACTCATTCACTACTAAAAAGAATGCATGAAATAAAAGAGAGTTAGCTTGGTTAGCAAGTTAGATGTTAGAACCCATCATCTTTGGCCATCAATGGCTCTTGCAAGAACAAGGCCTTGTAGAGGCAACCCGATTCATGTGGATTATCAAGTAAGTGGTTAGATGGTTAGTGGTTAGTAGTTAGATTGCCATGAGAAGAAAAGTTAGCAAGAAATCATGTAGAAGATGAAGGAGATTACATTG
This sequence comes from Agave tequilana, assembly GCA_038442645.1. Classification (NCBI taxonomy): domain Eukaryota; kingdom Viridiplantae; phylum Streptophyta; class Magnoliopsida; order Asparagales; family Asparagaceae; genus Agave; species Agave tequilana. The sequence continues at coordinate 101,056 of JAVJIF010005214.1, forward strand.
GAAGAGAAAGGAGATATCTTTACATAGAGTGTCACTCTCTATTACATCAATCCCTTGCTTTTTATCTCTCTAGAAATCACTCAGCCCTACTACAATGATCTAAAAAGAAATAAAAATACAAGAAATGAAGAACACTCACCTACACTACTCCTAAAATCTGCACCTACTCCTAAAAACGAAGACTGCTCTCGGTTTGGCCAAAGGCAGGGCTATTTATAGGCATAGGAAGCATCCAGAAGACGAGACGGGGCCACGCGTCGAAAAGTGACGCGTGGCTCCGTACTATTGCCGCGGAAACGCGGCTATTGCTGCGTTTCCGCGGCAATAGCAGGGAGAGAAATCCCTGGATTTCGTCAGATTGTTCCTCTGGCTTCGTGGGTTGTCGGGTATATCCCGTTTCTGGTATTTGCACCCGAATATTCGTCTGACAAGCGCAGGAGTCTAGGTTCAATGCATCTTCTAGAGAATCCTTTGCTTGGCCTCCAAGTAATGCGGGATTAATTACCATAAAAGAGGTTTAATTAAGTTCTTATTCCATCTTTGCCCTTGGACTTTAGATCTACCTGCAATTAAGACCAAAATACAGTTTAGACCGACAATTTATTCATAAATCTGTGAGAGAATGCGACATAATAATGTAGAATTGTAGACTAATCAGCAATTTATGATGAATCCTGGATGTTAACTAAATGATAAAAGGTGAATAAGTATTATGATTAGGAAAAGCGAATACTGGTTCTACGAATCAGAACTTAACCGGTATGATATTGGGGATTATTAAGTTGAATGTATTATGTGTGTGTTTGGTACCTCTTAAATATGATAAGAATTCCTCAAAACTAACGAATTAAGAAATGAAATCGCATGAACTTGACTGTGTGACACATCGGTATGTATGTGAATGCCTTTGTGATAAGAAATGTGCATAAGTATGTATATGATGTCATGTATTGTATTGGAGGAAGGGACCGGGTTTAACCAGAGGTGATCGAAGGGGGATATTGTTGTTATTTATTATATTGGAGGAAGGGACCGAGTTCAACCGGAGGTGATTGAAGGGGAGTATTGTTGTTATTTATTGTTTCAGAGGAAGGGACTGGGTTGAAGTGGAGGTGATCGAAGGGGAGTATTGATATTATTTTATTGAAGTATGCTTGAATGTATGTTTATGATATCTGGTATATGGATATAATTGTTTATGATATCCGAATTATGAATGTTAATAGGTATGACATCTAGTATATGCATATGATTGTTTACGATATCCGGTATATGGATATAATTGTTTATGATATCCGAATTATGCATGTTAATATGTATGGCACCTAGTGTATGCATATAGTTGTCTATGACATCAGGTAAATAGATTGTTGTGACATCCAGTATATGGATGTGAGTGTCTCGTATTTCTTCATGTATGAACACACAGTTATAATTAGATACTATCATGAGTAGTGTATGATATCATATGTATATTGGGGTAGGTGCAATATTGAACTGTAACTAATCTAGTGAGTAAAATTTGGTTCTCCAAGAGTTGTGCTGTGACCATGACTATATATGAAATACGAACATGTTACAAAATAGAAACAAGAGAGGTGATTAATAGAGACTAACGAGTAGGTCAAGTATTGTAAAATCATTGATATTGAATGTTAATGAAATATTGATCACGTTAACCTAGAAGAATACATATAGAAAGTATCAGATAATAGAAAGAATCTATGATTTAAGAAGTTGCGGTATCCACCATAAGAAAGAAAGTATTGAAACTGATTCTTGACTTTGTTCAACTGCATCATACTTGAATTACAATGGTAGTATAATAAAAATTCTATTTTGACTGATTTCACTCACTGAGCTGTTGAGCTCACCCCACCACAGATTGATATTTTCAGGTCTCGGCAAGGCGAAGGTCCGGCTTAGAGCTGAAAGGAGACATTACATATATTTTATGGAAAAATGTGATTCCCTTTTTGTAAACTCTGATCTTATTAGTAATTGTGAGTTAGTGCTAGTGACAGTAGATAGTGTTGTATTTTTAATAAATGAGAATTAAATATGACGATGTGCAGTTTATATATTGAGTTGAACTGATAAATGGTTTGGGTTAGAATATATATATATATATATATATATATATCAAAGGAAGAAATTCTTATGTATATGTTATTTGATTTACTTTGAGATGAATTATATGATGAAATTTTAAAATTTATAAGTAGGCTGATGTTACTCGAAATATAAATTATTGTATTGAGATGGAGTATATTTCAGAGGAGATGATGCCGAAATTTCTTTAGTATATTCTGATTAACGAGCGATAAGGTTGATGATTATGAATTTTGAGCCATTTAAACCTGGGACTGTTACATCTGACAACTCTTATACAGTAGGTAAAATGAGTAGATATACTAGTAACCCTAGTAGAGAACACTGGACTGTACTAGATAGAGTTTTCAGATATCTTAGAGGCACAATTGGCTATTGTCTGACTTACATTAGATATCCTGACGTTATGGAAGGTTACAATGATGCCAACCGGGTCACTGATTCCAACAGTATTAAGTCTACTACGGATATGTATTCATATTTGGTGGTGCTGCTGTGTCCTGAAAATCCTTCAAACAAACAGTGATTGCCAGGAGCACCATGGAGACCGAGCTCATTGCTCTGGACACAACTTGCTCTGAAGCTGAATGGTGAAAGGATTTTTTATCTGAATTTCTATCATGCCTAGACCCATACTTTCAATCTCAGTTCATACTAATTAAAGATCCACCATTGAGATTCAAAAGCATGATAATGCCATTAAGAAGATGAATAGACATATTCAAATTAGACTTAAGTTTGTTCAGTGCCTATTGGGCAAAGTTATGCTTCTGGAATTTGTAAAGTGTGAGAAGAATATTGCTGACCCATTGACTAAGGGTCTTTCTAGGAGTGTGGTCCTAAAATCATCGATGAAGATGGAGTTAAACCCATAGTAGAGTCACAGACAGTAGGAACCTAACCTACATGATTGGGAGTTGATTCCATGAAAGAGGTTCAATGTGGTAGGAGCTAGCTGGACTGGTGATACTTCTGTGGAGTATCGATCCGGATATGTTTATATCCCGTATATAGTATTGTAACTACTACCCCTTCTCCATGGTTGATTAGTCTCTAATTTTGCATAATTTTCATCACATTATTATATTTATTTCATTTAAAATTTTGCTAATAAAACATTGCTTGCTTGATCCTAGGTTCATGGTGTGCAAACGAAGAATAAGACCTAAATCACCATTTAATTGGTGATTAAAAGCCTATCAAGTAGCCATTGACTTTAGGGTGAAGATTTTGTCAGCCCAGGGTATCAAATCGCAAATCTAGAAGATCAAGACATCAGAAGACAGTCTGGGTGACGAGCTGCCCGAAGCCAGGTGCACGCCGCCCTGGCAGGGCCGCGGAAACGCGGCCCAGGCCGCGTTTCCGCGGCCCTTTAGGCGCATGCGCGCCTGCGATTTGGGCCACGTGGCCCCATTTCCCCTGGTGCCTATAAATACCCCCAGGGGTCTTCAGTTTGAGGAGATCCAGAGCTTTAGCAAGTTTTTGTAATCTTGTTTTTTAGGTTTGTAGTAGTTATTGTTGTTGTTCTTCTTCTAGTTGTTGTTTTAGCCATTAGAGTGAAAGAGAGAGAGTGTGTAAGTGTTGTATTTGAAGGGTGACAAGCTAATACAAGTACTACTTCTCTTCCTTCTTTTAATTTACTTGTGTTTTCCTTTGCTTTTACTTCATTGTTATAGTGTAAACTCATTGCTCTTTACTTCTTCCTTTTGTTGTTTCTTGTTGTAGTGTAACTCCCTTCCTCTCCACTTCTTTTCCTTTTTTGTTTCTTTTACTTTTATGGCTAACTAACTTTTTCATAGCATGGCTAACTAACTACTAACTCACTAATCTCTAACTACTTGATTGATAACCCGCATGAGTCAATAGTGTTAAATAAGCCTTGTGTAAACGAGAGCTATGGCATCTTATGACGAGGGTTCTAACTCTAACTTACATACAAGTATTTATCTTCTTATATTTCATACTTAAATGGTTTTTTGATGATCTATGGGTTTTATACTTTGCTTGTTGTTGTAAGTTAGAGACTTTTCTTTTAACTTTACCGATACCATTAGTGCACTCGTGTCTTCCCGTATTCTCGCCTTCTATTGGATCTTGATATGCGAATGTCCGAGTTTTTACCGTGTAAAGCAAAGTTATAGGAAGAACTTTCACTCGATTTTCACGTGAATAGTTCCAATGCACAAGGGTTGTGCTCGCCTATGATCCATCGTGAGTCTATCTTCCAAACGTTAGAAATTAGTGGGAGCACTTAGTAGAAAGTTAGCCATGCATTTTTACAACTAAGAAAAAAATTCACTTTTACAAACCACTAAAACATTTTTCCAATAATTCTTAAAAACAACTTGTTTTCACTTTTCAATTCTTTATTTAGAAACAAGAACTTTCTTTCTTCTTGAACTTTGAAGCTGCATCAAGCTTCCATCGTTCTCCCTCCTTGTGGATACGACCCGTATAACCACTTCACTACTATGGAAGAATCGCAAAAGCAGTAACATCAACCCACACTTCCTTCTCTTATTTTAATGCTTGCTTTTTGCCGATCAAATTTTGGCGTCATTGCTGGGGAGGGAACGGCTTTGTTGTTCAATACTAAAAATTGTTCTTTGTTTTTGTGTGTAGGTGAAGTACCAAGGAGCTCACTATCACGGGAAGCGAAAGATGTGGCCAAGGACATTGCGCGAGAATTCATTTGCCCTCGGAAAAATTCGTGTAAAAACGAGTTTTTTTGATTGAAGTACTAACAAACTCGTTTACAGGGTTGCCGAAAGCCGCTAAAAAAAATTGCTTTCTAAATTTTTTAGTTTCCTCGGATGCTTCACCTTTATGCATGTATAATAAACTCAACAGAAATTCACTTGTTGCTTAATTGAAATTTGGATTAGACTTTTACATTTAGGGCACGTGTCTATTTCAATTCATTTCAATTTCTATTGAAGAGTGCTGGAGAAAAGGTACGTGTGTATTCATATAGAATAGGACCAACATTTTGAAGTGATTTACCGCTTTGAGTGTTACCTTAATGTGAATAAAATGTACACTTGCACAATTGACTTTAAGGGTAAAACCCAAATAAACAAGATAAGGTGGGGATTTCATCACCCTTCCTTAGCCCAAAAATCATCTCCAAGTGCACTCACATTTCCCAAGCCTTAACTAAAAATCAATAGACGTTGGCCCTAGGGACATCTTGGACTCACTAAGAGATTAACCGAGGTTGGAAATTGCAAGAATTATACTCCTGCAAAATCGGTATCTAAGGAAAGTGGATTGAGAGGTAAAGCCTTGAAAGCTCCGTGGTTTGGCGTAATTAGGCCCATGGCTCCGCCCGGATACCTCCCCCGAGTTTTACCCATTCCTGACCGATTAGCTTGTAGTCGAGTTCCTGCAACAACCTTCCCCGGAGAATCGACCAGTTAGGAGTCGTCTAGGTCCAGGTACCTTAAACTAAGGTTTGTGTTTTTTCCCCTTCTTTTGTTTGTTATATTATTCTTTTCGATTGTTTGTTATTTTTACGTTGTTTGTGGCGTGCTGTATGCAAGAGTGGGTGAGAGATCCTGTATCTTCCCGATTAACTAGAAATACCTCTTTACCCTTACATCTAGAACCGGTGATGGCTTCACTTCAGGATAGATTTTACGTGATCAGAACCTCATTGCCATCTTGCATAAAACCTCCTGAAGCAAACGGCAATAATTTCAAGTTAAAGCCCCAATTCATTAACACTCTTCCCAAATTTCATGGTTTAGAATCGAAGGACGCATACTTCTTTGTTAGGGAATTTGAAGAAGTGTACCTCATGATGCGTATACCCCAGCTAGGAGACGATACCGTTAGGTTACGTTTCATCCCTTTTTCCCTAAAGGACCTAGCTAAGAAATGGTTGTACAGTTTGGCAGCAGATTCAGTCACGACGTGGGATGATTTCGTCAAAGCTTTCTTGAAGAAATTCTACCCAATTCACAAAACTGCCCTCATTAGGAAGAACATCATGCAGTTTAGGTAAGAACCGAGCGAACCATTTTGGAGATACTTTAAGCGATTCAAAGATCTCCTAGCTCAGTGCCCTCATCATGGCGTGGAGAAATGGCGTCAGTGCCAGATTCTCTACGATGGTCTAGATTATCAGACGAAGACCCTGTTAGAAACGATGAGTCAGGGAGGGTTCTTGCAGAAGGATGAGAATCAGGGTTGGGATTTATTTGAAGATTTAACAGAGAAAACCCTGCAATGGGAGCCAGCTTCGGAAAAACCTAGGAATTCACAATCTATAGTTCCAAGAGGAGGGCTCCTATCTCTAGAATCATCCATAGCTGCCGAGGCTAAGATTGCTACCCTAATGGAGAGGATAGAGGCTCTGAAAATAAAAGAGCCTGCCAGTATCAACCAGATCAACCCACCACCAATTCACAATCCGGGTTGTTCATATTGTCAGGCACCAAACATATCTTTGAAGAGTGCCCCATTTTTCATGCCCAGCAAGTGCCACCGGAACACCTGAACGCGGGTTACTCACGGCCGCCTCACAACCCCTACTCACAGACCTATAATCCCGATTGGAGGAATCACCTAAATTTCTCCTGGGCCCCAAACAATCCTCCCAGGCCTAATTTCTCCAACAATTTTCACCATCCTACTCCTCCACCACCTTTTCCCAGTCAAGCCCCATCTTCCTCCTCCCAAAGCTCTTCAATGGAAAAGAAAATCAATAAATTGGAGGAGAGCATAGAAGCTTTCATGAAGTCCCAAATCGCTTTTATGCAAAATTAGGGACAAACTCTGAACAATCATTCATAGGCCATATCGAGATTGGAAATGCAGATGAGCTAGTTAGCTAGCTCCCTAAGTGAAAGACCAAAGGGTACTTTGCCTAGTCAGCCACTAGTTAACCCAAAAACCTCCAATCAAGCATATGAAATTCAGGATCCATCGATTAATAAGTGCAATGCTGTTCACACACTGCGATCTGGAAAGAAGGTAGACAACCAGGTCTACCAACAGAAAAGTCCAGTCCATCCTGATCCCACTCCAGCCTCCACCTCTGCTTGTTCCTCCCAAACTGCTCCTCAAACATCTGACGAGGACAAAGCTGCTGAACAAGTTCATAAGCCTGTAGCACCCTTTCCCAATAGGCTTAGGAACAACAATAAGAATATGCACATGGAGAAAATGCTAGAGATGTTCAACCAGGTCAAATTGAATGTGCCACTTCTTGACGCTATCCAACAAGTCCCGGCTTACGCCAAATTTCTTAAGGATATGTGTACGAAGAAGAGAAAGACCAATGTGCCCAAGAAAGTGTTCTTGGCAACCAATATAAGCAAAATTCTGTCTGGTCCCATTCCGGTGAAATACAAGGATCCCGGATGTCCCACCATTTCCTGCACCATAGGACAGACTGAAATCAGTAAAGCACTTCTTGACCTGGGAGCAAGTATCAACTTGCTACCTCTCTCAGTATACCAGTAACTTGGGTTGGGTGAGCTAAGCCCAACTCGAGTCACCATTCAGCTAGCTGACCGATCTGTGAAGATCCCGAAAGGGAAAATCACAGACGTCCTTATCCGGGTCGGGGATTTCATTTACCCCGTTGACTTCGTTGTGCTTGAGACCCAACTTGTGTCCAATCTTAGGTCTCAAACTCCCGTCATCTTAGGGCGCCCATTTCTTGCTACAGCCAATGCCATAATTAACTGTAGGAATGGGTCCATGAGATTGACTTTTGGAGACATGACGAGGGAAGTCAATGTCTTCAATCTTGGAAGACAACCTAGGGATGGCAATGATCAGACGTTTGAGGTCAATTCTATTAAAAACCTGACCAGTGAGCATGAGGAAAGTATGGAGACAGAAACTGAGGCAGAGTTTGATCTGGAGGCTGAGAATTTTAATCTAGACCAGATCATAGATTCAGCAGTAGATTGGGCATCAAGCCCAAGTGTACCTCATCATAGGATTGAAACCCAAAGATTGCCTCCAATGAAGCAACACCTTCCCTAGAGCTAAAAGCCTTGCCTGAACACCTCAAGTACGCCTACCTAGGCAGAAAGGACACCTTGCCAGTCATTATAGCATCCTACCTAACTGAGCAACAAGAGGACAGCTTAATGTCTATTCTGAAAAGACATAGGAAAGCCATTGGATGGACGATGAAGGACATCAAGGGAATAAGTCCAGCCATAGTGCAACATAAAATCTATTTAGTCGATGAAGCAACCCCTAGGAAGGACCCACAACGAAGGCTTAACCCTCTCATGCAAAAGGCAGTTAAGGCTGAAATTCTGAAACTATTAGATAATGGGATAATTTATCCCATTTCTGATAGCCAATGGGTTAGTCCTGTTCATGCGGTCTCAAAGAAGGCTGGCTTTACGGTGGTAGAAAATGAGGAAAAAGAGTTGGTACAAACAAGACTGCCTACCAAGGTTCGTGTTTTTATCGACTACAGGAAGCTGAATGCAGCTACCCGTAAAGACCACTTCCCGCTACTCTTCATCGATCAAATGCTTGAGCTTTGGCTGGACATGAGTACTACTGCTTTCTAGATGGGTACTCGGGATACAATCAAATCCCCATTGCTGTAGAAGACCAGGAAAAGACGACGTTCACCTGCCCGTTCGGAACCTTTGCTTATCGGTGCATGCCTTTTGAATTGTGTAATGCTCCCGCAACGTTCCAACGGTGCATACTTAGTTTGTTCTCTGACATAGTGAAACATTTTCTTGAGATTTCCATGGATGACTTCTCCATCTACGGAGATTCATTTGATCAATGTCTTCATCACCTAGAGTTAGTGCTATAAAGATGCATTGAGAAGAACCTAATTCTAAACTGGAAAAATGTCACTTCATGGTGAGACAAGGGATTGTCTTGGGCCATGAGATTTCGAGGAGAGGCATAGAAGTGGATAAGGCTAAAATAGAAGTGATTGCTAAGCTTCCACCACTTAAAAGCATCAAGGATATTAATCCTTTTTAGGGCATGCTGGGTCCTACCGACGGTTTATTAAGGACTTTAGCAAAATCGTGACGCCCTTAACCAACCTGCTCGCTAAGGACGTGCCCTTTGATTTCAACGATGAATGTTTCAAGTCATGGGGAAAGCTTAAATAAGAACTTATTTCTGCACCTATTATTTCTGCTCCTAATTGGGCCCAGCCATTTGAAATCATGTGTGATGCATCTGATTTTGCTATTAGCGCTGTTCTAGGACAGCACATCGATAATAGGCAGCACGTGATTTACTATTCGAGTAGGATCTTGAATGACGCCCAACAGAATTATACAACGACTGAGAAGGAATTCTTGGCCGTTGTCTTTGCGTTAGAAAACTTCAGGCCCTACTTGGTAGGTTCGAAGACGGTGATTTTTACGGATCACTCGGCTCTGAAATGCCTCATGACCAAGAAGGAAGCAAAAGCCTGACTAATTCGGTGGATCCTTTTACTTCAAGAATTTGACTTAGAAATCTGGGATAAACGAGGTATAGAAAATGTGGTCGCTGATCATCTCTCACGAATTCTGAATGCACCAACCATCCAAGCTCCGATCAACGAGGATTTCCCAGACGAGCACATCCTAGCCATTCTTAAGGAACCCTGGTATGCGGACATTGTTAATTACCTGGCCATGGGACAATTACCCGCTGACTGGATAAAGCAAGACCAATACCGCTTCTTTGCCTAAGTACAGTACTTCTTCTGTGAAGAACCGTATCTTTTTAAGTATTGTCCCGACCAAATTATTAGACGATGCATACTAGAGGAGGAACAGAGGAGTGTGCTCAGATTTTGCCACGACCTTGCATGTGGAGGACACTTTGGTCCCCGCAAGACTGCAGAGAAGGTTCTACAAAGTGGGTTCTACTGGCCCACTCTGTTCAAAGACTCATATCATTTTTGCAAGTCATGCACAAATTATCAGAAAATTGAGAAAATTTCAAGAAGAGACATGATGCCCCTGAACCCGATCCTTGAAGTTGAAATTTTTGATGTTTGGGGTATCGATTTCATGGGGCCATTCCCCAGTTCCTTCGGCAACTAGTTCATTTTAGTTGCTGTAGATTATGTCTCTAAGTGGGTAAAAGCTGTGCCAACGAAGACGAATGACAACAAAGTGGTTGTCACATTTCTCAAAGAGAATATCTTCTCCCGATTTGGCACCCCCAGAGCAATAATTAGTGATAATGGATCACATTTCTGCAACAGAGTTTTTGAAGCTCTGATGCGAAAATATTCCATCAATCACAAGTTATCTACTCCGTATCATCCCCAGACAAATGGGCAGGTCGAAGTCACCAACCGACAGATCAAGCTCATTCTAGAAAAGATTGTCGGACAAAACCGAAAGAATTGGTCGGTTAAGCTCAATGATGAATTGTGGGCTTACCGCACTGCTTTTAAGACAGTTCTGGGGATGTCTCCTTATAGAATCTTGTTTGAAAAATCCTGTCATCTGCCAGTAGAGTTAGAACACCGGGCCCTCTGGGCAATTAAGCAACTCAACTTTGATCTGACCAAGGCCGGTGAACTTAGGAGACTACAGATTTTAGAATTAGAGGAGATACGGAATGAAGCCTATGAGAATGCCCGAATCACCAAGAGCAGGACTAAACTTTTTCATGACCAAACATAACGCGAAAAAACTTTGCACCGTGAGATAGGGTTCTACTGTGTAACTCTAGGCTTCATATTTTCACGGGGAAGCTGAAAACTCGTTGGTCGGGACCGTTCATTGTGCGCACTATTTTCCCACACAGTGCTGTGCTTATTGCAGACCCTAAGAACAACACAGAATTCAAAGTGAATGGGCAAAGACTGAAGCCCTTCTTGACCAATGAGCCTATGACTCCGGATGATAGTGTGCTGACTCTTTTTGCCCCGTCATACACCTAACTACAACAAATAAATAAATAAACAAAAAAAATTTTGTTTATATGCTTACCCCTTCTACATTCATTTTGACATTTCTTTAGCCTATTCGCACTTGGCTAGCCCGAGTCCATGAAGGTGACATTATTTCTTCCCCCTATTTATTGCATTTGCATTTCCATATGCATTCATTGAGGACAATGCATGTGTGTGTGTGGGGGGGGTGCTAACACTTTTTCTTTTTCCTTTTATTCTTTCTTTTTCTTTCAAAAAAAAATCTCCAGATTGAAAAGAAATTTCATACTCTTTATAAAAATACCGAAAGATTGTAGGAATTACAGGAACCTTATTAATGAATCTTTATTTTTACCTAAATAAATAAGAAAGATCGGTTTGACTAAAAAGTTAGAAGGGACAAGGAAAATAACTCATACCGTTTATTTAGCCTTAGTAGAATATGTATAAGCCACACACACATGCTTGGGATTTGAGACACAACTCTGAAAAAAAAAGCTGGATAATTGTGCCTCAAGAAGTATGATTACTCGCGCCAAAAAAAAAATTCTATATACAATAATGTATAAATAATTCTTGATTTCGTGGCCTACTCCACTTGCATATTTGACCTGAAGGGTATTTTTTCACCTGGTGCCCTAAGACCATCTGGTTTGGGAGTCATCGATTTGATATGTGTTACATAAGTGAAGTAGAAAGCCTAATGGAACCAAAAATAATAAGTAAATATTAATAAAATTAAATGATATTCAAAGTTGAGTTGAAAAATCCCAAGCACATCACACTTACATATTATGCATATCTATCTAAAGCAAAATAAAAGAATGAGTTAGAAGTATAAGCTCCTTTCTAAATTTAAAGAAAAACTAAAGTTTCTTCTTTTATGAAGGCTAAAGTATAAGAGGACTTATGAGGGTTAAACCTAATTCTTACATCATTCGGTCATTTTTACTTAGATGATTGAAAGTTCTTTTTCATGAAAAAAAGAGAGAAAAATTCTTTCTAACAACTAACTTCTTTTCTTTACTTACTGGATTTTGTGAGTGCAATCTGCTGAAAACCCTCAGGAGACAACACTCCTCCTCCAGGGAAAACCTAGAGGTTTAAAGGCTTGTTGCACATGCTCAGTGCAATCGCATCACCTGCGAAAGTGGTATAATAATTTTCTTATTTTTGTTTTGCTCGGGACGAGCAAAAAGATAAGTATGGGGGTGTAATTAGTCTCTAATTTTGCATAATTTTCATCATATTCTCATATTTATTTCATGTAAAATTTTGCTAATAAAACCTTGCTTGCTTGATCCTAGGTCCATGGTGTGCAAATGAAGAAGAAGACCTAAATCACCATTTAATTGGTGATTAAAAGCCTACCAAGTATCCATTGATTTTAGGGTGAAGATTTTGTCAGCCTAGGGTATCAAATCGCAAATCCAGAAGATCAAGGCATCAGATGACAGTCTGGGTGACGCGCTGCTCGAAGCCAGGAACACGTCGCCCTAGCAGGGCCGCGAAAATGCGGCCCAGGCTGCGTTTCTGCGGCCCTTTGGGCGCGCGCGCCTGCGCTTTGGGCCACGTGTCGTTCACGTGGCCCCCTTTCCCCTGGTGCCTATAAATACTCCCGAGGGGTCTTCAGTTTGAGGAGATCCAGAGCTTTAGCAAGTTTTTGTAATCTTATTTTTTAGGTTTGTAGTAGTTATTGTTGTTGTTCTTCTTCTAATTGTTATTTTAGCCATTAGAGTGAAAGAGAGAGAGAGAGAGTGTGTGTGTATAAGTGTTGTATTTGAAGGGTGACAAGCTAATACAAGTACTACTTCTCTTCCTTCTTTCAATTTACTTGTGTTTTCCTTTACTTTTACTTCATTGTTGTAGTGTAAACTCATTGCTCTTTACTTCTTCCTTTTGTTGTTTCTTTTTGTAGTGTAACTCCCTTCCTCTCCACTTCTTTTCCTTTGTTGTTTCTTTTACTTTTATGGCTAACTAATTTTTTCATAGCATGGCTAACTAACTACTAACCCACTAATCTCTAACTACTTGATTGATAACCCGCATGAGTCAATAGTGTCAAACAAGCCTTATGCAAACGAGAGCTATGGCATCTTAAGACGAGGGTTCTAACTCTAACTTACCTACAAGTATTTACCTTCTTATATTTCATACTTAAATGGTTTTTTGATGATCTATGAGTTTTGTACTTTGTTTGTTGTTGTAAGTTGGAGACTTTCCTTTTAACTTTGCCGATACCATTAGTGCACTCGTGTCTTCCCGTATTCTCGCCTTCTATTGGATCTTGATATGGGAATGTCCGAGTTTTTGCCGTGTAAAGTAAAGTAATAGGAAGAACTTTTACTCGATTTTCACGTGAATAGTTCCAATGCACAAGGGTTGTGTTCGCCTATGATCCATCGTGAGGTTATCTTCCAAAAGTTAGAAATTAGTGGGAGCACTTAGTAGAAAGTTAGCCATGCATTTTTACAATTAAGAAAAAAATTCACTTTTACAAACCACTAAAATATTTTTCCAATAATTCTTAAAAACAACTTGTTTTCACTTTTTAATTCTTTATTTGGAAACAAGAACTTTCTTTCTTCTTGAACTTTGAAGCCGCATCAAGCTTCCATCGCTCTCACTCTTTGTGGATACGACCCGTATAGCCACTTCGCTACTACAGAAGAATCGCAAAAGTAGTAACATCAACCCACACTTTCTTCTCTTATTTTAGTGCTTGCTTTTTGCGGATCAATGGTGATGATCCTCTTATGATATAGCTAGGTAAGGATGAGCTTAACTCTTAATAAGTCCAACGCATATGTGTGGAGGGTATACTTTCTAGCTGTAGCACCCTTGGAGGACTTACCTATGTGAGAGGAACCGTGATGGCCGCGGTTAGGCGACAGGGCTGACCTTAGAGACTCTCATGAGTCGGTTATTGTGAGTATGACCTTTAACGCTCAACTCGCCCGCTCAATAGATAGAGACTTACTATGTGTATATTCTATTAATATATGGTAAAAGAGGCTAGTTCTAGGCATAGTCTATTATGTCTTTCAAATGGTGATGAATTCACTAAGAAAGATTTCAGGCGTAGTCCAACTGTCCCGAATTCACAATATGATGTTGCCCGATTTCACTCGTGTTTTATGATATGATGATTTGATTGTTATTTATTGTTGATTTGTTTTATCTTTCCTGAAACTCAAGTTTTGGTGGGGACAGTTGGATGTGTTTGAATTGGAGGGAAAACTTGAGTTTCCCACTTATTTGACTTTAATTTTAGTCCCACATTGGATAGAAGATGGAAGGTTAGATAGTATATATACTAACTTCTCCCATGCCTATTGTTATGAGTGTTAGACCATGGTTCACATCCCCACACGCGCGCACACACGCCGAACCGAGCAGGGCCGGGTCGGGTTCAGGTGGCATGCTCCCACGACCCGCGGACACAAATACAGTTCAATTCAGAGGCTTGTTGGACCTGCTACATTTTTTTTGGTTTTTTATTTTTTATTTTTATTTAAAATTATGTTGAGATTTTAAAGTAGAGTTGGACCCGTTCAAGAGAATCAGATCTGCACCTTGCAACCACTCGCGTATGATCACAGATTCTCCCAGGCTGTTACATACTGAAAGATCTGCAGATGGTTATAAATACCCTATCTCTGCACGTATCTTTTACATAAAACAGAAATCGATCTGCCCTCTTTCTGCCACAAATTTCTTACATTCTGAAAAAAAACTGTGTTCTTGTGATCGGGTTTTGTGCTTTATCAAAACTGTTTATCCACTTACGGCAACGAATCTCTATCTGAGCAGAGGCCTGACTCATCATCCTGAGTTAGTTGCTGGTGTATTACCGGGGGAGTTTTTACCGCTAGGATAGGAGGTCACTTTCAAGGTCCGGACGAGAGACCGACCATCTTTCTTTTAAGGCAGTGCGTCTGCACGACTACGTCACCTCAGATCAGCCTTTTATTTTCTTTTAATTCTGTATTTTACTTGCATGCTTAGAACAATTAGTTAATTAGTTTTAAAGATCTATATTTGCTGTATGTTTTAATCCAGTTAAATTTCCTACATCAGTCAAAAAAAAACCCACTTTAAAATCTAACCCATCCTCAGCCCATCAGAAATTTGGAACTAAATCTGATAGGCAGTCCACATTCAAAAACACATCCTGTGGCCCGTACACCTCTACTTTGCTGATAGGCAGTCCACATTCAAAATCACATCCTGTGTCCCGTACACTTTCTCCTACTTTGCCCTGTTTAAATGGCTCAACTCGGATGTTCCAAGCACCAACAACACATTATGAAGATAATTGACCCATGCATCTAGAATTAATCTTTTGGGTTCCCCTAATTACTTGCAGAAAGTAATAAACAGTGATTTGACTGCTAATAAACCGAGCCCCCACACACACATCATTTTAATGACGAACAGATTTCTAAGACCCATTGTTGGAGAAACATGTAGTTCAACGATTTAACATATAATGGGGGGTATTAATAGTTGAGGCAACTATACTTGGTGCTTACTTTTTAAATCTCTTTCTCCAAATATCTGTGTGTCTGAATAAAATTAAAGGAAAATCAATAAATATATAAATGACTAAATTAAATTAAAGAAAGACTCTGAAGTCTGAACAACTTTGTGTGTAGCACGCATCCTTGAGCATCCAATCTGGTCGGATCCAACAATAGGACCCAAGACGCCCTCCGCTGCAGACACGCATCAAGATCACAAAACACAAAATCTATTCTACAAATCGTTTTTACGCTAGTCCTGCGCCTCACCACAACAAAACCCAAAACCAACTCTCGAAAGCAAAAAAAACCAAAAAACAAAATATCGGATGACTCTCTTCTCTCTCGGGCGACAGCCAAGCAGCAACAACAACCAGCCAATAGAGGGCGATGGACCAGTTCACGCCCACGGAGCTGCGGGCAGCGGAGCAGCTGGTGCAGCTCAGCGAGAGCAGCGCGGAGTCGGAGGACTCGGGTACGTTCTCCACCTCCGCTCACACTCCCAAGTCCGTCAACACTTGCCCTCCCTTGTTATCGATTGCAGAGTTTGAAGAGGACGGGGACGAGGATGAGATGGCGCGGAGGAGGAAGAATCATAGGTACCGTCTGATATCTGATTTGTACGAGGTGACGGCTAGGATCGAAGGGGCGACGTCGAAGGAGAGGACTAATGGAGGAGGGCAAAGGAGGAGGACATGTTGATCTTTCTTGTACTGTATATATATATGTGAAGCAAGCAATTGAATGTTTATCTCGCTACTCTTTGTCTCCCTTTTTATGTTTTCCATTTGCATAATGAAATTGTTAATTGAAATTGCTAATGATCATTTCCGCGAATGTTGATCCTTCAAACTTCATGCCTGCATCTTTTTTAAAGAAGATGTGATACCACCTCAAAATGTTTATCTAGTAATGGGTAGTAGATCTTTACATACAACCACTTCTATCATTTCCGCAGTATTGGTCCTTCAAACTTCATGCAAACATCTTTGAGATGTGATACCACCTTGAGATGGTTATCAACTATTGGGTATTAAATCTTTAAATACAACCAGTTCTATCATTCCGTGAATATTGCTCCTCAAATATTGGCCCTTCAAACTTCATGCCACTACTACAAACGTGGGAAAAAGTGGTGGCACTTACGGCGTCGTTTCAGTAAACAAACACGTTATACATGAGGCGTTGGCATTCTTATAATTACTTGAGACTTGGGTGACATGTGGGGCTCACTTTTAGCGTCGGTAATAAAATAACCGATGCTAAATTATGAATGTGGGTCCCACATTTTCAAGTCCTAGTTAACTATTTTGTGTTGACTAGATTTTCGCGACGCTTCTGTTACAGAACCGATGCGAAACCTTTTTGGCTTCGGTTCGAAAACAGACACGTGAAAAGTGATAACTTTTCCTGTCTATTCCTTACGCGAAAAGTCTAGGAGCAAAATCCGACACAAAACCACAGACTTTTCGCGTCTTCTGGATACACATCGGTTATAGGACCGATGTTGTTTCTGTTTCACGTTGGATTTAATCGATGTGAATTCCCCTTTATGTAGTAGCGTGCCAACTTCTTTCTTTGCTAAGGAAAAAAAAGACCCACAGAGCAGGCTGGGGCTTTATTGGGCGCCCATACTGGGATACACCCAATAAAGATATATAAAAGATCTCAGGAGGATAAGATAAGATAATCTTGATTTGAAATTTAAATCAAGATTGATCTAGATCTTATTAGTTGTTGTTAGATTACACCTATGATCTTGCTGGCTGGAGATGACGATTACAACTCTATCTTTTAATCATTATATAAATCCATAAGGACTTAAATGTGGGTTGTGAAAGTTTTTCTTCTACAAGAGAAAGAGGAATCATCATCTCTTTTTCCTCAATCACAAGTACTTCCATTAGGGTACTTGAATTGTGGATTTAAAGATGTCTGTTATTGCAACGTCCATCAACCATCGAGGATCAGGACGACAAGAAGAAGAATTGAGCCTACCATTACTACTACTTCCGCTGAGGTAATTCTAATTCCTCTCATCTATATTTTATTTATCCTAAATTCCACATTGGTATCAGAGCATTCTTGTGAAAATATGGATTGTGGGTTGATCGAATAAAAATCAATCTGAGGGATTTTGCCTCCTTATGCTATACAATGGCGATCTAAGGGATTTCTTTTCCCTTTTACAAACTTAGAGAGTTCATCTCCTTAAACAAAGTGAGTTCATCTCCTTTAAGCAAGATCAATGCCCGGTGCTACAGGAGCTGGCGACACCCCTAGGGGGTGCTACAGCAAATGCTGCTGTTTGGTTGGAAAAATAGCGCGAAGTAAAATTTATTTCAGTGCACGAAAAATTACAACAGAATGATTCTGATTACAAAAGAGGAGAAAATAACTAGTTCTCCCCTTTATTTAAGGCTGGGTTTTTCGTACAGCGATGGAGAGTGATTCTTGTTTTCCGTTGACCAGTTGAATGACAAGCTTTTCTTTAGATTTGCTCTCAAAAATCAATCAGGAGAGAGCTCTATTTTTAACATACTAAGTGTTTAAAATCCACTGATTTCTCCTTCTGGAAAAGCAAGAGGAAAGTAAGATACTTTTAGCTTGAGAATTCTCACTCTCAATCTCCAAAAGTTTCTCTTTCTGGCTTCCTCTCCAAAAAAAAGTCCTCTCCTCCCTTCATAGCTCATAGCTCCTCAGGCTATTTATAAGGAGTCAGGGGGTATAATTGTCCCTTATTATCCCTCCATAATGGGGATTAACTCCCCCATTACATGGGGAGTTAATTGACAAGTAATGGGAATTAGTTATAACAGAAAAGTGGGTCTTGTGGTGGATGCGGGCCTTGCGTTAGTTGTTGTAGATGTGGACGTCTCAGTCAAAATGTGGAGTTGCTCAGACCCGCACTTGAAGTGGGACGCGGAGTTAATCAGACCCGCATTTGAAGAAAGACATTAGGTTGCTTAAACTCGCGTGAGACGCGAAGTTACTCAGACCCGCGTTTGAAGTAAGACGCGAGGTTACTTAGACCCGCATAAGACGCGGAGTTACTCAGACCTACTGCTGAAGTCTGCATTTCCCTTTGGACGCGATGCGTGTATTTTAGTTGAAATGCGACCTTCGCGTTGAAGTAAGGTTCACGTCTGATGACTTGTCATTAGTGATTTTTAGATAGCCTACAGAACCTTTTCCAAAGTTTTTGACACTTTACGATTGACTGGGACGGATTTCGAAATACTTTGGACTTTATGCTGATTTCGGGCTCCCCATGATTAGACTGACAATCTTTTGAGATATCCTGAGTTTGTCCTGTCTGGATTCTGATCTTCGTGAGTGTATTGTCGAACTGCTTGAAGCCTCCAGAGAAGATCATCACAAGTGTCTTAGAAACTCAGTCTAGCACTTGTTATAAGCTCTAGTTTGTTTGTCGGTGTACTATTGAACCGGTAGAGTTGTCGACTATTTTGCTAGTGTACTATTGAACTGATTGCAGAAGAAGGACATACTTCTTGTATGTGAGAGAACGCGGTCCTCATAGACGCGATCGCCATGTAGACCCAAACTTCAATGAAGTTGAGATACGTATTCAGTTGTTGTAGAGACGCGACCCTCAATTTGTATTAAGACGCAACTTTCAGTTATTATTGAGACAAGACCTTGGTTGATGTTGAAACATGACCCTCAATTTCAAACGTGAAAATCGCGTTGGATGCTTCCAGACGCGGATGCGAGTGCCGCATTGGACGCGTGTCTGGCTCAAATCGAGCTCGAGATATGCGCCGTGTATCTCGGCCATTGAAAGGCTTATAAAAGACTCGGGTCTTTCAATAGTCAATTCACTTGACTGTTCTTCTCCTTCGATCAGACGCGCATCTAAAGATCAAAAGCTCTCAAGCTTTCTCAGAACCCATAAAGCTCCGAGCTTTTTCAAATCTTTTCAAAGATTTTCACCATCGAGATGACAACCAAATTTAAGCAAACCGTTGCGTATTCAAGCGTCGCCGCTGCGCCGACCACCGTGGGCGGTTCTCCTTCATAGAAAGCCCTCATTTCTTATAAGTGGAATGGCTTCCACCATTGAGAACATGAAGGGATACTGTCTCTTAACTTCTTCTTGAAGTTTTTAAAAACTTCTGTTAATGACGTGGATCTCGCTGGTCTGCGTTTGATTTGTAAATGCGGTTCTCGCGTTGATAAGCAAAATGCGGGTCTGTTGATCATGAAGTTTTTCTGTTTTATCAACATGACCTTCGCGTCGATGAATTGAACGCGAGTCCAGGGGACTCAGCGTTTTGAGATATCTTAATACGGGTCTCATTTGTAAGACTCGTGTTTGAGTTTCAAGACTTATAAATTTTTTCTAAGTGTGGTGTATAGACGCGGGCTTTATGTGAGCCTCATGTTTTAGTTAAAGAATACGAGCCTCATGTGTTAAGCCCCTCGTTTGAACTGCAACACTTAGTGTAATTTCATTATCTTTAATTATTAACTTTGTGTTCTTATCTTTGCAGTGAGATACTCCTCGAATTCCTTGACTAAGAGAAATCACTTCAGTCACACTGGTGGTGTTGACTTTAACTCCTCTTTAGCCTATGAAAAACAATCCCTGCATTCACAGAAACAAATGAAGAGCGCCAAGCCCGCTTAATTAAGAGTACTGCCTCTACCTTGCGAGAACTCATCTTGGATGGAAAATTTGAGTCCACCAATCATCGTTTGTTCAGAAAGCCGGTGTTCCTTTTTGGAGACGTCATTGAAAAAATGAGGAGGTTTTATTTGACGGGAACTACAAGTGGCTCCGTCAAATTATGGAGCGTCATTTCTTCCTCCCTAATATGGAACAGATATTGTCGTTATCATATCTGTAGTCCATGTCTCTTCCACGGTATATGGACTTGGATTCGGTTAGGGCACAGTCGGGTGACGCGATTGGGAGGATCTCTAATCGTGCTGCTTTTTCCGTCGGCTATAGTAGGGAGATTCTTGAACTACTCCTAGGCTTGATGAAACAGGAGTTTCCAATAGGCGAGACTCCTAAGTAAGCTGCAACTTTCATCAGTTGATTCATGGAAGTGAAGGGTGAATTCCCTCAGTCTGAGTTTTGGGCGCCTGAATAGGTATACTCAACAATAATTTCTTGGTGAGCGAACATGGTCTGCTTCATCCTCAAAGAATTGGAGGAACCACTGCTCTAGTGCGGGTTGTGTCCTGCGATCAGAGCCATGTGCTATGTAATTGTCCCGAGCCATTATAACTTCTTTGCAGTCCTCGAGAAGTATAACCCAGGCACTTCGGGGAAATGGGATTCGCCTTGCATGAGATGTTTGAAGTTTCAGGATTGTCTATGGGGAAGTTATCGTAGGAGTACACCCCCGGTACTGAAGAATTATTTATTGAAGAGGGATGCTCCTCATGTGTATGAGACCTACTGGGAGGTCTATGCCATTTTCACATTTGCGGTCAAGTAACCATATGGAGGTCCGGAGCAGTTAAGCAAATATCATCAGCTGACTACCTCTTCTGTGGTTTGGGAGAAAAATCGGGCTTAGTATCTCGATTGACAGCCAGTATTGACGCTGAGATCACAGAAAGAATTTTTGAATCAGTGACCTCATACACAATAGAGTTAAACGAGGGCACATTTAAACCCGAGACTGTTTGTGACAGTTTCCACCATCAGGCCAAAGTTCCTATCTCAGACAGAGCCTTTTTTGTGGGATTTCTGATGTTGTGGTTAAAGCGGTGTGTTGTGCCCACTCTACCACATGAGGTCATTGTTGCTGACGTACTTTACCCGACCGTTCTTCTTGCTTATGGTCAATCTCTCAGCTTGCTCCCTGCCATGGTTGGTTACCGTCAAAGGGGGCTTTTAATTTTATGTCAAAGTTTCTATAATGTAGCAGCTGATTAAGACAGAGAGGGCAATATGGTTATCAGTCCGGATGGTGAGCCCAGGATGAAGACACCGAATTCTCACGTTAAGATGCCTTATACGTACCTCATGGCATGGTACGTTATCCATTACCCATCCCTGATGTCAGCATTGCAGTCATCTGAGGATTCTATGCCATTTGTTCAGTGACTGGAGCGCTCAAATTTGAATGGCTGGTACATACTAATGATCTGACAAATTCTTCATAGCAACATGACTACCAGTTAATGAGGTGCTTCCCTGATTTTTCCAGGTGCCTTGTACGGGGAGCATTTTTTTGATCGAACCGATACTGATGGATTCACCATTCTCCCATCTGGAGCTTTCTGGTGGTTGATCAACATTCACCCTAGATATTTGGTCTTCCATCAGGGAACGTTTGCACAATTGAACCATATTTGCCTAGCCGATTTGCTCGCCAATTTGGGTACGACCAACTGTATGTAGGTAACTCGAACTTAGGCCTTCGTTTCAGCGGTAATCTATACAAAGGGGCGAGGGCGTGGTATTTCAATGGGGCTAGAGGAACGGAGGCAAGATTCATCTTTCCCCATAAGGTATCGAACTCCTATGCCAGCCTCAGGTTTATGCATGGTATGTAATAGTGGATTCAGTCCCAGCTATAATATAAACAGCAACTGCATCAAGCAGATCAAGGCTATGTTCCAAGCAAGAAAGGCTCCAAGAATACCCATTTGAAAGGGATGGATGAATTTCTGCAGGCTGAGCTCAAGGCTGATCCAACAGAGGCTGCTGGCCATGGAGAAAAACCTGCTGAAGAATCTCATCAAAAATGCTTGCAAGGAGTTACAAAGCGTACTCGATCTCAGTCTACTGAGGTTGGCTCAAGTAAGAAGAAGACACGATGAGAATCTGTGGCTGAAGTTCCTTCCAAAGGAACTTCTTCATCGGCCATAGACCTTGAGCTTGCCCACACAGTCTCCAAAGGGGACGTAGGCTCTGAAGTTCCACTACTTCTGAGAAGCTATCGAACCAAGGGTCCTGCAATAGTCATAACTGAGGCATTGCCAGGGGGAGACACAAAAAGACAAATCACTGGAGGTGATTCTATGTCAGCCTCGGTGCCTACTAAGACTGTTCCATCGAGCTCCTTTCTGAGTCAGAGAATGAGCGCTGATCCAATTGACATTCAACAGGGCCCCCAATTGAGATGAGGTATTCAGTGGAGGTTCCAGAGCAAAGTCTTACTACTGGGCTTGTTGGGTTGAACTTCGCACTACCAGAGTCCTACTTACTTTCGTATCATCCTCGTCTTCGAGTGAGAAATTAGATTACCCGGGAGATGATAATGTTGACTGGGATAATGTTCACCCTTCTCCTGATACCAGCAAATATTCTCATTTGGTTGAAGAGGAGATGCAGGTAGCTACTCTAAAAATAAAACTGCCATTTGGAGAAACTTCTACTGTTGAGGGTATTCTTTTCTACCCCAGTCATCATCTCTTTTTTTAGCAGATTAGTTGACATTTGCAGGGACTACTGCTACCGCCGAAGGTGACACCACCTCAAGTATTGCTGAAATGACTGGAGAACTGACTCGACAGGAGGTCTCAGGATCAGCGTTAGGCAAACTCCAGCTAGTGCATCCGGTGTGACAAAAGATCCTCTCATTTGGAAGATTTGCCATCTCTTCTGTTCCTTGAATTGGTAATATATCAACATGTCTATACCCTCGTCTTTTTAGCCCCATTATAAATGTTGTTCAATTAAATGACTGTAGAAGATACTGTACCAGTCCCAGCAGAAAAGTCTATCACTAGTACTAGTATAGGGGAGTATTTACCCAAATCTCGGCGAATGGGACTGCCATGGCGAAGTCTACTCTAGAGGTTGCTACCCAAGAAGCCGTCACAATTCCAACTCCTGAAACTCTTGTGGTGACCTCAGAATGAGAGCTGATGATCCAGCTTGCGCTTGTACTCCTAGGAGGGACGAATGCACTACCTTATCCTTACGAGAGCACCACCTCCACCATTGTGAAACTGGATCAGGAAGTGCTCTGCTAGTGCCGACACCAGTCACGGATATTATGGAAGAACTCACTTTTCAAATAATGGGGCAATTCTTTGTGGCCATAAATATTGCATCAAGCTGGTACTTTCTCGGCGAAGTTCTTTCGAGTTTGTACGATCCCTTCTTGAGAATCAGATTGAAAATATCAAACAGACTGGAGGTTTTGATCGTATGGTCATGTACCAGGCGCTAGTTGAGCAGATGGGTACATATTCGAAGGATCTTAGAAACTTAGAGACAGTCAATCCGGTTGCTGATGCTCAACGGGTATCAGAGGACCTCTGCATTAATCATGGATGGAAGTTGAAGGAGATTAAAGAGCAGATAGCTGAGTGTACCCGTTATATTGATGATTCCAGGGTCAACTATCAGAGCTTAATCGATGACATCCATCAATTTGAAATCATTTTCAAACTGCGAAGGATGTCATTCTAAGTGCTCGCATGGCAATTGCTAAGACATAAGCCTTAATTCAAGAGCAAAAGCTAAAACTTGTTAATGAGAAGAGGAAAGTGGAGGAACTTGAGACCACCAGGTATTGGGTGCAGAAAGAGCTCGCCGACCATTCTTCTAAATTGGAAGCTCTCCGGGCACAACTAGTTTCAAAGACATTTTTGTCAAATGATTAGTGTTTATATTTGTATATTTTTCATCACATTTTGACATTTATCTCAATAAAATTCTGTTCATTAATGGGTGTTTCTCCTTATTTCTAGGTCCATGGCTGGAAGAAGAAAAGAGGCCCAAAACTCTAACATATTTGGGGATTTTTTAGAGCCAAGAAGAAGCTCAACTTGAAGCCCAGATCTGTTGAATCAAGAAGCAGAAGTCAATGCAATTAATGCATCAACAAGCCCCTCTTCTTAGCACCAGTCTGCATACTCCGACACTGGCAGATTGGTGCCAGCATGGCCGCAGAAATTCGGCCCAGACCGCGTTTTCACGGCCATCTTGGCACCACTCTGCGAGCCAGGGACCATACTCCCCGCTCCGTCCCCCCAAACTCCTGTGCCTATAAAACCTCCCTGGATTTTCAGAGAAGGGGATATCTAGAGAATATGAGTTCTTGTTAGTTGGTGTTATATTTTCCTTTGCTTTCTT
The DNA here is from genome assembly GCA_038442645.1 of Agave tequilana. Classification (NCBI taxonomy): domain Eukaryota; kingdom Viridiplantae; phylum Streptophyta; class Magnoliopsida; order Asparagales; family Asparagaceae; genus Agave; species Agave tequilana. Next base: position 125,645 of record JAVJIF010005214.1, read on the forward strand.
GTATTCCCTCTTTGTTTCTTGTATTAGATTAGCCATTATAGTGAGAGAGGGAGTGAAGTTTGTGTCTTGAAGGTGATAATCAAATACAAGTGAAGTTCTTCCTTTACCACATTGTTCTTTGTGTTTTTACCTTACTTTACTTGACTAGTTTAGTATATTTTCTCTCCTTTCATCTTCTCTTTTGTTTTCATTGACCATGTCTAACTAACTTCTTTATAGCATAGCTAACTAACTACTAACCCACTAACCTCTAGAACTTGTTTGAATAACCTATATGAATCAATAAGTGTCAAATAAGTCTTGTGCAAACAAGAGGTATGATATCTTATGATGAGAGTTTTTAATTCTAACTTACTAACAAGTAGACTCACTTTCTTATTTCATGCTTGACTCTTAAGTTTTTGATGATCTATAGAAGTTGTACTCTACTTGATTTTTGTAAGTTAGTGAAACTCCCATGCATCCTTGTCAATACTAATAAAGCACTTGTTTCTTGCTCCATGCTCGCCTTCAAATAGATCTTGATGGAGGAATGTTCGAGTTTTGTCGTGTGAAGCAAGGTGATAGGAGGAACTTTCATTCGATCAACCACATGAAAAGTTCTTATACACAAGGTTTATGATTACCTATGATCCATTGTGAGGCTATGTCTTTAAGAAGTTAGAGGTTAGTGGGAGCAATTAGTAGGAGGTTAGCCATGCATTTTTTTCATCTCTAAGAATACAAAACACTTTTCCAACAACAAAATGTTTCAAATCACAATCTTTCTTGTTTTTCTTTCAATTCATTCTTTAAATAAAGAAACATCTTTTCTACGAACAAGAAGACCGCACATCAAGCTTCTATCGCCTCCCCTCCTCGTCGAACCGTATAAACCACTTCGCTACTACGGAAGAATCGCTAAAGCTACCACATCGACCATCTCTCTTTTACTTATTTTTGTGCATGCTTTTTAGCGATCAAATTTTGGCACCGTTGCTAGGGAGGGGTAACGGTTTTTCTTGATTGTTACTAAAGATTTCTCTTTATTCTTGTGCAGGAGGAGTCAATGGACTAATCGCCACAGTCGACCTACACTTGCTTGGAATAGAAGAGAACTTTTGTCATCAGAAAAGTCTCGCATGCAAGACTTTTCTGATTGAAGTATTCACAAAATTTTCTATAGGGTTGCAAAAAATTGCACAAAGAAATTACTTTTTGGATATAGTAGTTTCTTGTATGACTCATCTATGCATTGTTAATAACTCAACAGAATTTATTTGTTGCTAAATTAAAATTTTGATTAGACTTTTGCATTTAGAGAACCTGTCTATTTCAATTCATTTCAATTTCTGTTGAAGAATGCTAGAGAGAGGTACATGTGCATTTCATATAGAATAGGACTAACATTTTGAGTGATTTATCGCTTTAAGTGTTATCTTGTTGTGAATATATTGTATACTTGCACAATTGACATTAAGGGTAAAACCCAGATAAACAAGATAAGGAGGGGATTTTATTACTCTTTTTAGCCCAAAAACCATCTCCAAGAGCACTCACAATCCCAAGCCTAACTAAAAGTTGATAGATGTTGGCCCTAGGGATATCTCGGACTCACTAAGAGATTAACCGAGGGTGAAAATTGCAATAACTATACTCCTATAAAATCGGTGTCTAAGGAAAGAGGATTGAGAGGTTAAGCCTCGAAAACTCCGTGATTTGACGTAATTAAAGCCTAAGGCTCATGTCCAGATACCTCCCACCGAGCTTTGCCCTTTCCTGACTGATTAGCTTACGGTCTAATTCCTGCAACAATCTCCCCTGGAGAATCGACCAGTTAGCAGTCGTCTAGATCTAGGTACCTTAGACTAAGGCTTGGTGGTTGTTTCTCTTTCTTTTGTTTATTTTTTATTCTTTTCAAATGTTTTGTTGTTTATACGTTGTTTGTTGTTTGCCACATGCAAGAGTGGGTAAGAGATCCTGCTACTTTCAGATTGACCTGAAACACTCCTCTGCCACTGCATCCATAACCAGTGATGGCATCGCTATAGGATAGGTTTTACCCAATCAGAACTTCACTCTCATCTTGTATAAAACTTCTTGAGGCGAACGGTAATAACTTTGAATTAAAACCTAATTCATCAACACTCTTCCAAAATTTCACAGTTTATAATCAGAAGACGCATACTTCTTTGTTAGGAAATTTGAAGAAGTATGCCTCATGATGCGCATTCCACAGCTAGGAGTGTTAGTCTCTAAAACTACATATTTTATACCACATCTTCACATTTATTTAATATTAAATTCTGCTAATAATACCTCTCTTGCATGTTTCTAGGTTCATGGCATGAAATGAAAAAGAAGACCCAAAATCACCATTTAATTAGTGATTAAAAGCCTACAAAGATAGCCATTGACTTTGGAAGATGAATCTGTCAAAACCGAGCACCCTTTTCTAGAAAGCAGAACGTACAGCAGATAGGGGGCGACATGACAGCGCGCGGTAGGTGGCGCCGGCGTGGCCACAGTACGACCGCAGAAACACAGCCATGGCCACGTTTTCGCGGCTTTGGTGTGGAGCCGTGTGCCAAGATTTGACGCGCGGCTCCGTACAGGCCCTCTCGTGCCCCTTTTGCCTATATATACCCCCTCTGTATTCTGTATTGGGAGATATCCAGTGTTAGGGTAGTTTTCTTATCCATGTGTAGTTTAGGGTTGTTTAGGCTAGTTGTTCTTCCTCTTCCTCCTTTTATATTTTTCATTTGTTGTAGATAATGTAATAGGAGAGAGAGTGGTATTTGGTTGGAAAGCAAGAGTGCTTGTAATAGAAGGTGACAATCTATGAAAGATTCTCTCTTTACCTCTCTTTGTTTTCTTCTCTCTAACTCCTTTCACATATTTAGCTAATTTTCTCTTATGGCAACTAACTACTAACCACTAACTTGTTAACTTCTTACTTGATAATCCACATGAATCTGATAGCCTCTACCTGGTCTTGCTCTTGCAAGAGCCATTGATGGCTCATGATGATGAATTCTAACACTCTAACATCTTAACTCTCTAACAAACTAACATTATTTTATTTCATGCTTACTCTTGTTTAGTTTTGATGGTTTAAGTGTAGCTTGCACTTGTTGTGTTGAGTTTGGATGTGAAAGTTATCGCATGAGTCATGCTTTGAAATGCTTTTGAACCAAAGACTAGTGATGGCCAAGGATACATGTGAGGCAACTATTACTAAGAGGTTAGCATGGTTAGTGGAGCCATTACTAGTTAGCAGCCATGGGTTTCTTTCTCTTTTTACTTTATTTTAGATATAAAAACAAAATAACAAATACCATTCTTCCATGTTTCTCACTTCTTTATTTTCACCGTACTTCTCTTTTCATTCATTCTTTTCTTTTCTTTTGATTCTTTAAAACTTTGAGAAACACTTAACATACACGTAAACATACCGTGTAAGCTTCTATCGCCTCTAGTCCTTGTGGGTTCAACTCGTTTAACCTCTATGCTATAATGGAAGTACCAAGGAAGCCAAAACACGCACTTTTAAATCTTAATTTCAAAATGAAATATTTTATGTACGGTTTCCCCCGATCAAGCAGAGAATAGTCTTAGGTTACGTTTCATTCCCTTTTCCTTAAAGGACCTAACTAAGAAATGGTTGTATAGCTTGGCTGTGGACTCAGTCACAACGTGAGACAATTTCGTCAAGGCTTTCTTGAAGAAATTTTATCCAATCCACAAGACTGCCTTCATCAGAAAGAACATCATGCAGTTTAGGTAAGAGCAGAACGAACCATTCTGGAGATACTTTAAGCGAATTAAAGATCTCTTATCTCAGTGCCCTCATCACGGTATAGAGAAATGGCGTCAGTACCAAATTCTCTATGATGGTTTGGATTATCAAACAAAAACCTTGTTAGAAGCCATGTGTTAGAGGGGATTCTTGCAAAAGGATGAACCAGGGTTGGGATTTATTTGAAGATCTAGCTGAGGAAATCCTACAATGGGAGCCAAGCTTTGAGAAGCCAAGGAATTCACAATCTATAGCTTTTCAAGGAGGGCTCCTATCTTTAGAATCATCGATAACTGCTGAAGCTAAGATTGCCATTCTGATTAGTCTCTAATTTTGCATAATTTTTATCACATCCGCATATTTATTTGGTATAAAATTCTGCTAATAAAGCTTTGCTTACTTAATTCTAGGTCCATGGTGTGTAGTGAAGAAGAAGACCTTAAATCACCATTTAATTGGTGATTAAAGGCCTATTATGATAACCATTAACCTAGGAGGCTGATTCTATCAAAACCAGGGGCTGCAAACTAGAAACCAGGATCAGAAACTTACAAGGGACAAATGGGATAGCGCGCGACTCGAAGCGCCGAGCGTGCGGCCATCACGCGGCCGCGGCCGCGTTTTGGGCCAGAGGTTGTCCCCCTGGTCTCCCCTTCCCTGGTGGCTATAAATACCCCCCTGGGTTCCAGAGTTGAGGATATGCAATGTTTTAGGAATAGTTTTCATTCTATTTGTATTTTAGGGTAGTTTAATTTAGCTTAGTTCTTCTTCCTCCATTGTATTTTTCATTTTGTAGATCTTATATTAGGGAGAGAGCGGTACATGTTGGGAAGCAAGAGTGCTTGTAATAGAAGGTGACAATCTATGAAAGGTGCTCTCTTACCTTATCTTTATTTTCTTCTCTCTAATCTCTTTTACATGTGTAGCTAACTTTTCTCTCATGGCAACTAACTACTAACCACCAACTAGTCTAACTTCTTTTATGATAATCCACATGAACTCTTGCAAGAGCTATTGATGGCTCAATATGATGGATCTAACACTCTAACTTCCTAACCACTAACAAGCTAACATTACTTTACTTCATGCTTGCTCTTATCGGGTTTTGATGATTTAAGTGTAGCTTGCACTTGTTTTATTGAGTTGAGTTGTGATGAGTTACATATGGGTCACGCTTTGAATCGCTCTTGAACCAAGGACTAGTGATGGCCAGTGATACATGTGAGGCAACTATCACTAAGAGGTTAGCATGTTGGTGGAGTCATTAGTAGTTAGTAGCCGTGAGTTTTCTTTCCTTTTCACTTATTTTAGATATAAAAATAAAATCACAAATACCATTCTTTTCTATGTTTCCCACTTCTTCGTATTTCACCGTACTTCTCTTTTCATTCTTTGTTTCTTTTCTTTTCATTCTTTAAACTTTGAAGAACTTTTTAACAAACACGTGAATCAACCGGTAAAGCTTTTATCACCTCCCATCCTTGTGGATTTGACTCGTTTTAGCCTCTATGCTATAACGGAAGTATCGAGGAAGCCAAAGCGCACACACTTTAAATCTTGATTTCAAACATCACTTTTTGTGCGCGGTTTTACTCCGATCACACTCTGATGAGAAGAATAGAGGCTATAGAAACAAAAGAGCCAGTCAAAGTCAACCAAGTCAACCCACCACTAATCCACAATCCGGGTTGTTCATATTGTCAGGCACCAAACTATGTTTTCGAAGAGTGTTTCATGTTTCAAACTCATCAGGTACCGCCGGAATACATTAACGCGGCCTACGTGAGGCCACAACACAATTCTTACTCACAGATTTACAATCCCACTTGGAGAAATCACCCGAATTTCTCTTGGGGCCTGACCAATTCTCCCAGGCCCAATTTCTCCAATTATCTTCACCATCTCAATCATCATGCAAACTTTCCCAGCCAAGCTTCATCTTCCTCCTTCCAAAATCACCAATGGAAACTCAATAAATTGGAGGAGAGTATGGAGGCATTCCTGAAGTCCCAAACCGCCTTCATGCAAAATCAAAGACAAATATTGAACAACCATTCACATGCCATATCTAGATTGAAAGTTCAGATAAGTCTATTAGCAAACGCTCTAAGTGAAAGACTCAAGGGTACTTTATCTAGTCAACCGCTAGTCAATCTTGAGAATTCCAATCAAGCTTTTGAAGTTCAGGATTCTCATATCAACCAATGTAATATTATTCATACATTTAGATCAGGAAAGAAGGTGGACAATCAGGTCTACTAGCCAAAAAATTCAATCCAAATTGATCCTACTCCTGCCTCCATATCTGCTAACTCATCTCAATCTGCTCCGCAAACTTCTGACAAGGACACACCTACTGATCAAGTTCACAAGCCTGTAGCACCCTTTCTTAATAGGCTTAGGAACAATAATAAAAACATGCACATGGAAAAGATACTCGAGATATTCAATCAGGTTAAATTGAATGTGCTTCTTCTTGACGCAATTCAACAAGTCTGAGGGTATGCTAAATTCCTTAAGGATATGTGCACTAAGAAGAGAAAAATGAATGTGCCAAAGAAAGTGTTCTTAGCAACCAACATAAGCGAACTTCTGTCTGATCCTATTCTGGTGAAATACAAAGATCCCCGATATCCTACAATTTCTTGCACCATAGGACAAACAGAAATTAGCCGAGCACTTCTTGACCTGGGAGCAAGTATCAATTTGCTACCTCTCTTAGTATACCAGCAACCTGGGTTGGGCGAACTGAGTCCAACTCGAGTCACTATTCAGTTAGCTGATCGATTATGAAAGGCCCTAAAGGAGAAATCACAGATGTCCTTATTCGGGTCAGGGATTTCATCTATCCCATTGACTTCATTGTGCTTGAGACCAAACCTGTGTCAAACCCACAGTCTCAAACTCCGATCATCTTAGGGCACCCATTCCTTGCTACAGCTAATGCCATAATCAACTATAGAAACGAGTCCATGCAATTGACCTTTGGAGATATGACAAAGGAGCTCAATGTTTTCAATCTAGGAAAACAACCCAGGGACATGAATGATCAGACATTTGAGATCAACTCCATTAAAATTTGACAAGTGAGCATGAAGAGCATGGAGATAGACACAAAAAGTGAGTTTGATCTGAAATCTAAGGATTTCAATTTAGACTAGATCATTGATTCAGCAGTAGATTGGGCGTCAAGCCCAAGTGTACCTAATCCTAAGACCAATATTCCAGTTCTCCTTTCCAATGAATCCACTACTTCCTTAGAATTAAAAGCTTTGTCCGAACACCTCAAGTACGCCTACCTAGGCAGAAGAGATACCCTGCCAGTCATCATAACATCCCATCTGAATGGGAAAGAAGAGGAAAGCTTGATTTCAATTTTAAGAAAAAACAAAGAAGTCATTGGATGGACAATGAATAACATTAAAGGGATAAGTCTAGCGATAGTACAACACCGAATTATTTGAACGACGAGGCGATTCCTAGGAGGGACCCACAACGTAGGCTTAACCCAGTCATTCAAGATGCTGTGAAAATAGAAATTTTAAAACTATTAGACAATGGGATAATTTATCCCATTTCTGATAGCTAATGGGTTAGCCTGGTCCACGCTGTCTCTAAGAAAGCTGATTTCACGGTAGTAGAAAATGAACACAAGAAGTTGGTTCAAACAAGACTACCTACCAAGGTTCGTGTTGGTATTGACCATCGAAAATTGAATGCAGCTACCCGTAAAAACTACTTTCTGCTACCCTTCATCGATAAAATGCTAGAACGATTGGCTGGACACGAGTACTACTATTTTCTAGAAGGATACTCAAGGTACAATCAGATTCGCATTGCTGCAGAAGACCAGGAGAAGACCACGTTCACTTGCCCATCGGAACTTTTGCCTACCGACGCATGCCCTTTGGATTGTGCAACGCTCCCGCTATATTCCAACGGTGCATGCTCAGTCTTTTTTCCGATATGGTAGAACATTTCTTAAAATTTTCATGGATGATTTCTCCATCGATGGAGATTCATTTGACCAGTATCTTCATCATTTAGAGTTAGTTCTTTAAAGATGCACGGAAAAGAACTTAACTCCAAATTAAGAAAATGTCACTTCATGGTAAGACGGGAGATAGTCTTAGGCCATGAGATCTCGAGGAGAGGAATCAAAGTTGACAAATCTAATATAGAAGTAATCTCTAAGCTTCCACCACCCAAATGCATTAAAGATATCCAATCTTTTTTAGGGCATGGTGGTTCTACCGATGGTTTATTAAGGACTTTAGCAACATCGCTAGAACCTTAACCAACTTGCTCATAAAGGACGTGCCCTTTAATTTTAACGATGGATATTTTAAATCATGAGAGAAGCTTAAGTAAGAACTGATATCTGCACTTATTATTTCTACTCCTGATTGGACCCAACTATTTGAGATCATATGTGATGCTTCAGACCTTACCATTGGCGCTGTCCTAGGACAGCGTATCGATAATAGGTAGTATGTGATCTACTATTCAAATAAGAAATTGAATGAAGCTCAGCAAAACTACACTACGACTGAGAAGGAATTCTTGGCTGTAGTATTCGCGTTGGAAAAGTTCTGTCCATACCTGCTTGGATCGAAAATCACAGTCTTCACAGACCACTCTGCGTTAAGATGCCTTATGATAAAGAAGGACGCAAAAGCAAGACTTATTCATTGGATCCCTCTTTTACAAGAATTTAACTTGGAGATTCGAGACAAAAAGGGTGTGAAAAACGTAGTGGCCGATCACCTGTCTAGAATTTCCAGCACAGCTATTGAGGAAGAACCGATCAATGAGGACTTCTCAGATGAACACATCCTAGTAATCTTTAAGAAACCCTGATATGCTGATCTCGTCAATTACCTTGCCACAGACAAGTACCCTCTGAATGGACGAAGCAAGATAGATATCACTTTTTCACCCAGGTACGGTTCTTCTTTTAGAAAGAGCCTTACCTTTCAAATACTGTCATGACCAAATCATTAGACGGTGTGTATCAGAGGAAGAGCATAGTAGTGTATTAACTTTCTGCCATGCACTTCCTTACGGTGGATACTTTGGTCCCCACAAAATCGCTAAAAGGTCTTACAAAGGGGGTTCTACTGACCTACTTTGTTCAAGGATGCCTTCAACTTTTGCAAGTCATGCGCAAACTACCAAATGACTGATAAAATTACTAAGAGAGACATGATGCCCATAAACCCTGTTCTGAAGGTTGAAATTTTTGATGTGTGGGTCATTGATTTTATGGGACCGTTCCCAAGTTCATTCGGCAACCAGTGTATTTTAGCTGCAGTGGACTATGTCTCAAAATAGGTAGAGGCAATACCGACAAGGACAAATGACAACAGGGTGGTTGTCAAATTTCTGAAAAAAATATTTTCTCACGTTTCGGTACCCCGCGCGCTATTATCAGTGATAATGGGACTCATTTCTGCAACAGGCCTTTCGAAGCCCTGACGCGTAAATACTCTATCACTCATAAATTGTCCATGGCATATCATCCCCAAATCAATGGGCATGTAAAAGTGACGAATAGACAAATTAAACTCATCTTGGAGAAAACAATCAGACATAATGAAAGGAGTGGTCTAGTAAGCTGATAGATGCACCACTATGGGCTTATCAGACTGATCGGTCGCTGATACTGCATATTTATTATCACGTTCTCATATTTATTACATAATAAACTCTATTTTTAATCCTATTTATTGTCTAATTTATATGCAGGCCCATTACTAAAGAAGAGGGAAGAAAAATGAGCCAAAAGCCCATCAAAATTTTGATTTTATTCAGAATTACTTCAAATAAGATATCAGGGCAAATTAGAAGATAAAACCAGTTGATCAAGCGGTTAAACAAGATCTTTACAAATCAATTAGTTAAAGTCAAAAATTAAAGGAGATTTCGTCAAATTCAGGACCCAAAACTGCAATTCCAGCGAGAGATAAAATCATATCGCGAAGCCAAGGAGCAGTACCCCCCAGATATGGCCACCTGGCCACACCCAGGCTGCAGAAACACGACCAAAGCCGCATTTTTGTGGCTTGGTTAGGATTGTTGGTAAGCTTTTGCTCCCCCTATCTTCATACGCTTCCCCCTTTTGGTTTTGGTCTATAAATACTGGGATTTCTCAATATACAGGGAACTATCAAGCAGAGATACATTCTTAGGCCAATTTATCATTCTTTTTACTGTAAGTTTTTATTTTCATTTTATGTAATTTTTATTTCTTAGTAAGCATAAGTTAGACTGAGATTCATGTAACAGAGAGAGAGAGACTTATGTTGTGAGTGACACTGATGTAATCTCCTCCTTTCTTTCATCGTTTTTACAAGCAATCAAAGGTAACATATATATGCTCTTCTTTGTTTATATGTTCTTCTTTCTACTTTTCCTCTTTTAGTTTTGATGAACATCTAAGTAAATCTAGAAGCATCAGTATAACCATGTTTGTGTGAGTGCCACCGATATTTCATGATCATGTTCTCCTCCTTAAGATTCTGTATCATTTCACTCTTATTCCTCTTGATGATGTAATGCGAATGGGGACTGTGCTCGATCTTATAGGTTATTTGTTGATCGTCTCTGAAGCAAGGTAAAACATACAAGGATTTCAGGTAAGTAATCAATCAGAAAGGGTAAGTATTTCTTCTAGATTTTCTTTCTTTTCTTTTAACTTTTAGTTTAGATCACCAACACCACAATCTCCTAACATTTTTATCACTCTTTTTAATTTCTTTGTATAAATCTACTTTCCGATTTCTCACCTTCTTAATCTATCACGTTCTTCTTAACTTTACTATAACTTATTTTTCTTTTTCTTTTCAAGAACTAAAAGAAGATCTTTAACCATTTCAAGTGAACTAAAGAGAACTTGCTAAAAAACTTCCATCGCTAGTCCCTCCTTATAGATCACAACCCGCATAGTCACTTACTATATCGGTAGAATTGATCACCTTACACTACTGTTATAAAGTTTTGAATTCTGTATTTTCTGTGTTCAGGTCCAACTCAATCAAATTTTGACACCGTTCCCAGGGAGGGACATTAAGTAGTTCTCTTTTTACGTTTACATTTTTGGTTAACTCTCTTCTTTGCTCTTGGTGTGCAGTAATAGATATCATGAAAATTTTTGCTATAGTGGACATATAAGTGGTCTTGGACTGTGCTCAAGAAAGCACAGCCCAGAAGCCCTCAGATTTGCTACATTCTAATAGCAATCTGAGTGAACTACTAACCTGTATTTTTGCAAGTTGGCTGAATTGTAAAGCTAAATTTCTGCAGCTATTTATTTCTTGATTAACTCACTGTACATACTTTCTAACCTCAACAATAAATTGATGTTTGTTAAATTTTAAAAATGGTTTAGACTTTGCAACTAGGCACGTGACTAATTCGTTTATATTTTACATTACTGTTGAAGAGTGCTGGAGTAAAGGTACGTGTGATAGCATGTAGTATAGGAATAATTTTGAATTGTTTATATTGCTTTAGTATTGCTTTTCATGTATACATTGCACTAAATTGATTTAAGGGATTGTCCTATAAACAAGATAAGGTGGGGAACTCATTATCCTCTCTTAGCCCACAAATAATCTCCTCACTCACTAACCCAAGTCTAACTAAAACTGAGTAAACATTGGCCCTAGGGATATCTCGGACTTATATAGGAGACAGACCTAAGGGGTAAGTTGATTAGAATTTGACTCTTGTCAAATCGGTGTCTAAGGTGGGGATTAAGAGGCGAACCCCGATGGTTGGTAGTTTGGTATAATTAGGCCCGTTGCTTAGGCACGGATACCTCCCACTGATCTTACCCCTACCTGACAAATTAACTTGTGGTCAGATTCGGTAATATACCCCCCGTGGACAATCCAACCAGTTTAGAGTCGTCTAGGTAAGGTTTACCCTAACTTAGATTAGATTTTTTTTCTTTTTGCTTGTTTATTTGTTTGTTTTTCTTTGTTTGATTTTGATAATTCTTGTGTGATATGGCTTATAACAACAATTTCTCTAATTTAAAGGTAATCTATCTTACACCCTGATCTCTTTTTCGGATATTATCAACCCGGCATATCATAACTTTAACCACCTAGTGTGCCCGATTGGTCTTATCCGAATCAATACATGCCCCAGTCCCAATACTATGAACAAGACTGAAATAATCATCACTACTCTTCACAGAGTCAAATTGGATACAACTCTCCTAAGTCATATTGTCAACTACCTTACCAAATCCAGCTCATATACTCCTTCTCTTGAACAACCATTAAAAGAATCAATTGACTGGGAAAAGAGGATGGAAGCCTTCGAAGAGCTTGAGCGACGTATTCAAATTTTAAAAGACTCAAAATCCCCTTAAAATTTCAAATCACAGATCCTTACCCTATTTTTCAAGAAGAACATGTTGACTTAGAAAAGAGTATGGAATCCATGATTCAATTCCAAAATAATGCACTTGATATGATAGAAGTAAGACTTAGTAGATTGGAAAACATGCATAGGAATAAGGAAACTCTTCCTACCCAATCTTTGACTATTCTCGACAGTTCTAGCCATATTGATGAATACCAAGAATCATGGTATCTTGAAGACTTTGACCAAGATTCAATTTCATCACAAAATATTGAACTTCACTAATATTAACCCATAGATGAATTGGCAAGTTTTAATTTTAATAAGATTGAACTTGATTATGAACGTGAACCCGATCCCCAACTTTGTGACTCAGTTTCCATCTTCGAATCTATGTTTTCTCCAGTATTCTTACCCAATTTGGATCAATTTCCTGAGCCAACATTTATTCTCATACCCATAGATCTAGAAATAGAATCACCAATTTTGGATAGTCACATTCCATTGATAGAAAAAAATGTGAATTTCAATTCTTGGATTTGGGCTCAATTCTTACACCAAAACTGACTCTCGAGCCCAAAGTTATTTTTCTCGATTTAGAATTAGTTCATGAACCTATCATTCTTGACCCCAAGTCAACCATTCCACCAAGTCACATTCTTTTGTTGGACGTGGGAATAGACCATGATGACTCCGTGATGATTTTTCAAGACTGGTCATGTAAAGAGAATAAGTTTCATGATAGGATCTTTCATGATCCTATTCATATCGGAGACCGTAAATATATAAATAGAAAAGAGGTCAATAAAGGTGAGTTTCGTGAACCACCAAATTATCTTGATTGGGTAGTGACGCTTGACTCATCAGACCACCACCGGAACCACCACCATAAGGTATTATTTTTCTTTCCTTTCTTCTTTTTCATGCATCTATGAATTAATTTATACATTGAGCACCACGTATGAGATAGGTGCGGGGGAGGGTTCTAACATAACTTAAAATTTTCTTTTATTAAAAAATTATTATTAACATTTTCTTTAGTTTTAAAAACGTTTTGAAAATTGAAAAAATATTTTGACATATTTTTTGTAAGAAGTTAAGTCAATTTTAAGGAATAAGAGAATCATAATTAAGATTTCTTATACTTGGTCAAAATAAGATTATTTGTTTGATTTCTAAGATTAGAAAGAATATTTGAAAAAGTAAATTAGTCTTGATTTTTACCTTGATGATATATGCATGCTTTATACACTTACACAGTTATGGTTTCAAAAACAAAATTTTTATACCTTGATAAAAAAAGAAAACGAAAAAAATAAATATATAATATATCAAAAATTCTCTAATTAAGTTGGGTATTTGTGTCTCATAAAGCATAAGTATTCACGCCTAAAAACGGTTCATATAATAAAATCCTTGATTTTGTGGCCTTGTTTACTCGAGTCCGTAAGTCCTTGAGGTATTTTCTCACCTGATGTCCTAAGATCGTTTGGTTTGGGAGTCACCAATTAAAGGCTCGTTACATGGGCAGATTAGAAAGACTAATAGAACTAAGGAATAATATAACCAAAAATTAAAAAAATAAAAGAAAAAAATAAGGCATAAGAGTTAGTGTTAAAGAACCCTGAGTCAAAATTTCACGGTCATAAAGGTGCATATAACTTAGGGTAAAATAATAGATTAGATGAGAAATACAGTTTGACTCCATGCCTTGATTGATAACAAGTTTTTAAATAAAGACTAAGCTTAAGAATGAAAAGTTTGATTTTTCTATAACTTATAGTTTACTTAATTCTTACAATAATATTTCAAATATTTTTCTCTTTCAAAATGTGTTTTCAAAATACTAACACTTTGTTTCTCTTTCTTTATGAATTTTGTGGGCGTAATCTACTGAAAACCCTCAAGAGACATAACTCGTGCTTTAGGGGGAACCTAGAGGTTTAACGACTTGTTGCACATACTCAGTGCAATCGCGTGACCTGCGAAAGTGGTCTAATAATCATTGGTTTAGTTTTGCTATTTTGCTTGAGGATGATCAAATGATAGGTATGGAGGTGTGATCAATCGCTGATACTGCATATTTATTGTCACATTATCATATTTATTATATAATAAACTCTATTTTTAATCTTATTTATTGTCTAATTTATATGTAGGCCCATTACTGAAGGAGAGGGACGAAAAACGAGCCTAAAAGCACATCAAAATCCTGATTTAATTTACAATTAATTCAAATCAAAAATCAGGGCAAATCAGAGAAGATAAAACCAGTTGAATAAGCGATTAAAATAAAATCTTTACAAATCAATTAGTTAAAGCCGAAGATCAAAGGAGATTTCGTCAAATCTAGGACCCAAAACTGTAAATTCAGCGAGAGATAAAAATCATATCGCGAAGCCAGGGAGCAGTAGCCCCCAAATGTAGCCACCTGGCCACACCCAGGCTGCAAAAACATGGTCAAAGCCGCATTTTCGCGACTTTGTTAGGGTTATTAGGGGCGTTTGCTCTCTCTATCTTCGTACGCTTCTCCCTTTTGATTTTGGCCTATAAATACTGAGATTTCTCAGTATACAGGGAACGATCATGCAGAGATACATTCTTAAGCCAGTTTTTCATTCTTTTTAGTGTAGATTTTTATTTTCAATTTATGTAATTTTTATTTCTTTGTAAGCATAGGTTAGACAGAGATTCATGTAAGTAAGAGAGAGAGACTTATGTTGTGACACCGATGTAACGTTCTCCTTTCTTTCATCATTTCTACAAGCAAAGGTAACATATTTATGCTCTTCTTTTGTTTATATATTCTTCTTCTTCTTTCTACTTTTTCACATTTGATTTTGATGAATATCCAAGTGAATCTAGAAGCATCAGTATAGCCATATTTGTGTGAGTGCCACGATATTTCATGATGATCTTCTCCTCCTCAAGATTCTGTAACATTTCATTCTTGTTCGTCTTGATGATGTAATACGAATGGGGACTGAGCTCGATCTTCTGGGTTATGCATTGATCGCCGTCGAAGCAAGGTAAAACATTCAAAGATTCCAGGTAAGTAATCAATCAGAAAAGGGTAAGTATTTCTTTTAAGTTTTCTTTCTTTTCTTTTAACTTTTAGTTTAAATCGCCAACACCACAATCTCTCAACTCTTTTATCACTTTTTTTAATTTTTTTGTATAAATCCATTTTTCGTTTTCTCACCTTCTCAATCTACCACTTTCTTCTTAACTTAATTATAACTTATTTTTCTGTTTCTTTTCAAGAACTAAAAGAAGATCTTTAACCATTTCAAGTGAACTAAATAGAACTTGCTAAAAGGCTTCCATTGCTAGTCCCTCCTTATGGATCACGACCTGCATAGTCACTTGCTATAACGTTAGAATTGAGCACCTTGCACTACTATCATAAAGTTCTAAATTTTGTATTTTCTGTGTGCAGGTCCAACTCAATCACAAACTGTTTTCAAAACTGTCCTCGGTATGTCTCTATACTGAGTGGTATTCAGTAAGGCATGCAACTTGCCAGTGGAATTAGAACACCATACTTTGTAAGCAATCAAACAATTAAATTTTGTTTTAAACAAAGCCGACGAACTAAGAAAACTGCAAATTTCAGATTTGGAGGAGATACGAAATGAAGCTTATGAAAAGCAAAAAAAAAAAAGAGTAGAACCAAGTTCTTTCATGACCAATGCATACACAGAAAGAATTTTGTCCCAGGATAAAAAGTTCTACTCTTTAATTCACGGCTTCACATCTTCACGGGGAAGCTCAAAACTCGTTGGTCTAGGCCCTTTACTGTGCGCACCATTTTTTGATTGAGATTTGACCTGCATAAAAATACAGAATTTTAGAACTTTAAAATAAAAGTGCAAGTACTCAATACTACCGCAATAGCAAGTGGCTATGCGGATCGTGATCCACAAGGAGGGATTAGCGATTGAAGTTTTTTTAGTAGGTTCTCTTTTAGGTTACAAGGAATGGTTAAAGTTCTTCTTTTAGTTCTTGTAAACAAAAAAAGAAAAATAAAGTTAAAGTTAAGTTAGGAAGAAGGTGGTAGATTGAGAAGGTAGAGAAAATAGAAAATGATATATACAAAGAATTTAAAAAGAGTGATAAAATAGTTGGAAGATTATGGTGATCTAAACTAAAGAATTAGAATAAAGAAACTAAAAATTACTTTCCTCTTTAGTGCTCATATACCTTGGATCCGTAGCTACGACTTACCTAGTCTTGAAGGCGATCAAGCATGGCCTGTAGAATCTTCCCTATTCCCAATCTACACTATGAATAAAAGGGTAAACTAAACTAACAAAAGAATGGTTGTTCATCACCATAGGCCATCAAGAGCACTTGCAATGGCGAAGCAGTCTCGAGGCTATCGGATTCACTTGGATTGCAACACATCAGAGGAGAGTAAACAAAAACAAGAGTAAAGAAGAAAAAGAAACTTCGACTCGATTCAAATAACAATGAAAGAAAAGATTTACTTACACCGGTATTACCCTCAGTACAAGCTTGCACTCATTCCTCCATGAAACTCGTCTCTCCTCTTAGTTACATAAAGAAAAGTAAAAAAATTACATAAAAGAAAAAATAAAAACCTACACTAAAAAGAAGGAAAAACTACGTCTATCTCTGCATGATCGTTCTCCGTGGTCTCTGAAAAACCCTGTATTTATAGGCAAAACCCAATAGAGGAGAGCATACGAAGATAGGGGGAGCAAACGCTCCGCCTAACTCTCTAACAAAGCCGTGAAAACGCGGCTATGGCTGCGTTTTCGCGGCTTGGGTGTGGTCAGGTGGCCACACCCAGGGAGCACACGTCCTGATTTTGATGATTTTACTTTATCTGGTTCTGGATTTCCCGTTGCACCTCCTGAATTTGACGAAACGACATTTGATCTTGGGCTTAACCAATTAATTTGAAGAGATATGTTTTTAACTGATTTTCAACCGATCTGAACCGACCTGATCTGCCCTGATTTACTGACTTCAAATTAATTCTGATTTAAATCAGAATTTGATGGGCTTTTGGGCTCGTTTCTCTTCCCTCTCCTTTAGTAATGGGCCAACAAATAAATTAAACAATAATTAGAAAAAGTAGAGTTTATTCTATAATAGTATGAGAATGTGATAATGAATGTACAATATTAGCGACCGATTACACCCTCATACCTATCTTTTGCTCGTCCTTGAGCAAAACAACTAAATAAAAAATTATTAGACCACTTTCACAGGTCATGTGATTGCACTAAGTATGTGCAACAAGCCGTTAAACCTCTAGGTTTCCCTTAGAGGACGAGTTTTGTCTCGTGAGGGTTTTCAGTGGATTACACCCACAAAATTCATAAAAAAAGAGAAAAATGTTAGTATTTTGAAAAGACATTTTGAAAGAAAAATATTTAAAATATTATTGTAAGATTTAAGTAATCTATAAGTTATAGGAAAACTGAATTTTTCATTCTAAAACTTAGTCTCTATTCAAAAATTTGTTATCAATCAAAGTAAGGAGTCAAATTGTATTTCTCATCTAGTCTATTACTTTACCCTAAGTCATATGCACCTTCGTGAACATAAAGTTTTGAATAAGGGTTCTTTAACTCTAACTCTTATACCTTATTTATTTATTTATTTTTTATTTTTTTGTGGTATTATTTCTTAGTTCTATTAGGCTTTCTAAACTGCCCATGTAACGAACCTCAATCGGTGACTCCCAAACTAAACGGTCTTAGGGCACCAGGTGAGAAAACACCCCAAGGACTTAAGGACTCGAGCAAACAAGGCCTCAAAATTAAGGATTTTATTATATGAACCGCTTTTAGGCGTGAATATTTATACTTTATTAGACACAAATACCCAGCTTAATCAGAAAATTTTTATATATATATTTTTCTCAAACTTATCTAATCATCTTTCGCATAAATACCAAGACTTTCTTAGGCCAAAGCACCTAGCGAATCAATAATTAGATTTGTTTATCTTTCATAGATATAATTTTTTTAAGGCATAAGAATCTTTGTTTTTGAACCCTAACTGTGTAAGTGTATGAAATGTGTATATTTCATTAAGGTAAAGATCAAGACTAAATTACTTTGACAAATTATCTTCCTAACCCTAAAAATCAAACAAATAATCTTATTTTGACCAAGTATAAGAAATCCTAATTTTGATTTTCCTCTTTCTTAAAATTGACTTAATTTCTTACAAAAAAATGTCAAAATATTATTTCTATTTTCAAAAAGTTTTTAAAAGTAAAGAAAATGTTAATTTTTTCTTTTTTAAATAAAAAGAAAAATCTAAGTTATGTTAGACCCTCCCCCACACCTATCTCATACATTGTCCTCAATGTATGAATTAATGCATAGATGCATGAAAAAAAAGAAAAGGAAGGAAAATATTACCTTAAGGTGGTAGTTCCGGTGGTGGTCTGATTGGTCCGCGAAATGCGGCCCAATCAAATTTTCGTAGAGTTTGGAGGAACCAACTAGAAATCTCTCTAATATAACCCACTAAAATGATGCATACATGAATGCTTTTTATTAAATATTTTATCCCATCTAATTTTCAAATTTCATAATTAATTTCGGAGTCAATTTTATCAATACCCTTGTCCCAAAATGGAGTGTGAAAAGATGGAATGATTGACTTGGACTTAAGAAGTACGAGAACTAATACTGACTCAGAAAAGTGACTTAAGTCAAGTAAAAGTTCAGGAGTCGAGATTGGTTCAGGAAGTGGGCCCAAATCAAGAAGTTGAAACTCAAGTTCACATTCATTTTCCCACAATGGAATGTGACTTAATATTGGTGATTCAAGTTCAAGAATGACAGGTGTGGGAATCAAAACTGACTCTAAAATATTACTCAAATCGGGTAACAATATGAAAGTCAATATTGATTTGGGAATTTGAACTGGATCACAAATTTGAGGATCTAGGTCACATTTCTCATTGAGTTCAATTTCATAAAAATGAGAACTTATCAATTTATCAATGGGACTTTCAAAAGTATGAAATTGGTCAAGTTCAATATGATGATCATAAAAGATTGGCAATTTAATTTCATGATGAATTGGCACAGGATCCAATGTTGACTCGAAAAAAAGATTAAAATCAGGTGAAGACACCGGAGTCATAATTGAATCAGGAAGTAGAATTGAATCACCAAGTTGAGGTTTAGGATCATATTCATTCTCAAGTTCAATTTTAGGAAAGGGATAACTTGCCAAACTGTCAATGTTATTTTCAAAATTTAGAGTGTGGGTAATTTCAAATGGGTGTGCTAAAATGGAATCTTGTTTTCTAAAACAATATGATTTTTCGGCTCTAACAGAATGATTAGCGACATCAGAAATGGTCAAACAGTGAGGATGGAAAGTTTGGACCATTAGATCTATGTCATGATTACGAGCGATTTGAGCCTGAGTCATGGCTTCAAGCATCTTTTCAGAGTCGATTGGTTCATCGTTTTGTTGTGATTGGACTTGAAAAGATGAAGTTTTACTTCGGAATTTGTGGTGAAATTGTGAGTCCATCAGATTTTGTGATTGTTGCTTGGACTCACGCATACTCATTTCCAAGATTGATGGTTTTCTATTTTGAACTGGTGGAACTGAGATGAATCTTAGAAATATTGTGGACAAGGTGGATAAGGAGGACAAGTTGGTTGAAAATTGGACTCGGGGGGGTGAATCCCCATTGACTCTGGAAGAGTTGAAATTATTTTAGAAATTATAGTCAAAAGGTTGGGGGCATGGGTTATATTGATTTGGATAAGACCAATCCAGCACACTAGGTTGGTTAAAGTTATGATATGCCAGGTTAGTAATATCCAAAAAAGAGGTCAGGGTGTAATATGGATTACCATTAAAATTGATAAAATTATTGTTATAAGCCGTATCACACAGAATGTCAAACACAAACAAAGAAAAACAAACAAATAGGCAAACAAATAAAAAGAAAAAAATCTAACCTAAGTTAGGGTAAACCTTAGACCTGGATGACTCCTAACTGGTTAGACTGTCCAAGGGGGTATATTGCTGAATCTGATCACAAGTTAATCGGCCAGGTATGGGTAAGATTGGTGGGAGGTATCCGCGCAAAACGACGGGCCTAATTAAGCCAAACCACCAGCCTTTGGGGTTTCGCTCCTCAATCCCCAACCTTAGTCACCGATTTGGCAAGAGTCAAATTCAAATCAACTTCCCCCTTAAATCAGTCTGCTATTTGAGTCTGAGATGTCCTAGGGCCAACGTCTACTCAGTTTTAGTGAGGCTTGGGTTAGTGAGTGAGGAGATTGTTTGTGGGCTAAGGGAGGTAATGACTTCCCCACCTTATCTTTTTTATAGGACAAACCCTTAAATCAATTCAGTGCAGTGTACAAGTATATAGGAAAAAAGTAACACTCAAGCAATATTTCATTCAAGAATGAACCTTATACTAAATGCTATGCACATATACCTTGGCTCCAGCACTCTTCAACAGTAAATAGAAAATGTAATGAAATAGACACGTGCTTAAATGTAAAGTCTAAATCTTTTTTATCATTTACAATCAACCTTTTACTATTGTGTTAGAAATGGATATGCAGTGAGTCAAATAAGGAAATAAATAGTTACAAATATTAAACTATGCAATTCTGCCAACCTGTAGAAAATATAGGTTAGTAGTTCACTCAGATTGCCACAGGAATGTTGCAAATCTGACGGCTTCTGGGCTCTGCTTTCTTGAGCAGAGTCCAGGGCCACTTATATGCCCACTGCAGCAAAAATTCCTTGTTGTTAAATCTGTACACCAAAAACAAAGAAGAAAGTTAACTAAAAATGTAAACTAAAAAGAAAATTACTTACCGTCCTTCCCCAACAACGGCGCCAAAATTTGATTGAGGTTTGACCTACACAAAAATACAGAATTTTAGAACCTTAAAATAAAGAGTGCAAGTACTCAATACTACCACAATAACAAGTAGCTATGCGGGTCGCAATCCACAAAGAGAGACTAGCGATGGAAGCTTTTTTAGTAAGTTATCTTTTAGGTTACAAAGAATGGTTAAAGTTCTTCTTTTAGTTCTTGTAAAGAAAAATAGAAAAATAAAGTTAAAGTTAAGTTAGGAAGAAAGTGGTTGATTGAGAAGGTGGAGAAGAATAGAAAATGATATATAAAAAGAAATTAAAAAGAGTTATAAAATAGTTGGAAGATTGTGATGATCTAAACTAAAGAATTAGAATAAAGAAACTAAAAATTACTTACCTCTTCAGTGCTCATATATCTTGGATTCGTAGCTACGACTTACCTAGTCTTGAAGACGATCAAGCATGGTGTGTAGGATCTTCCTCATTCCTGATCTATACTATGAATAAGAGGGCAAGCTAAACTAACAAAAGAATGGTTGTTCATCACCATAGGCCATCAAGGGCACTTGCAATGGTGAAGCAGTCTTGAGGCTATCAGATTCACTTGGATTGCAACAAATCAGAAGAGAGTATACGAAAACAAGCATAAAGAAAAAGAAGAAACTTCGACTCGATTCAAATAACAATGAAAGAAATGATTTACTTACACTGGTGTCACCCTCCGTACAAGTTTGCTCTCATTCCTCCAGGAAACTCGTCTCTCCTCTCAGTTACATAAAGAAAAGTAAAAAATACATAAAAGGAAAAATAAAATGCTACACTAAAAAGAAGAAAAAACTGGCCTAAAGTCCATCTCTGCATGGTCGTTCCCCGTGGTCTCTGAAAAACCCTATATTTATAGGCAAAACCTAACAGAGGAGAGCGTACGAAGATAGGGGAGCAAACACTCCCCCTAACTCTCTAACAAAGCCACAGAAATGCAGCTATGGCTGCGTTTTCACAGCCTGGGTATGGCCAGGTGGCCACACTCAGGGAGCACATGTCCTGATTTTGATGATTTTGCTTTATCTGGTTCTGAATTTCCCGTTGCAGTTCCTAGATTTGACGAAACAGCATTTGATCTTGGGCTTAACCGATTGATTTGAAGAGATATATTTTTAACTTATTTTCAACCGATCTAAACCGACCTGATCTGCCCTGATTTACTGACTTTGAATTAATTCTGATTTAAATCAGAATTTGATGGGTTTTTGGGCTCGTTTCTCTTCCCTCTCCTTCAGTGATGGGCCTGCAAATAAATTAAATAATAATTAAGAAAAAGCAGAGTTTATTCTATAATAAATATGAGAATATGATAATGAATGTAAAATATTAGCGACCGATCATTTTTCCACATGGTGCTGTGGTAATTTTTGATTCTAAGAGTGATAAAGAATTCAAGGTAAATGGACAAAGATTAAAATCATTTCTCACCACTGTGCCTAAATCACAAGCTGAAAATGCGCTCGGTCTTTTCGACCCATCTTATACGTGATTGTTTTCCATCGGAACCACAAGTAATAAAATAAAAAAAAAAAAAAAAAATATAATTATTTATATAAATAAAAAATAAATATTAAGGGCCCTTTGTAATTATTATTTGTATGTAAATAATTAACCATAGCATAATTGTGGCTATCCTTTTAACTGAGGGCTAGAATTGAAATCTTCTTTCTTTTTCTTTCCCCATTTTTACCTCCTAATCCTTTCACCCTACCCTATTGCCAAACCAAGAGAAGATTTGAGAAGAGAGCTCCCACCTTAGCACTCTCCCCAAAAATCTCCCTCTCTCTCTCTTCTACATTGTCGTGCCCCTTCGCAGGCTGCGTTTCTGTGGCTCCTCTGAGGCCAGGGCCGCAGAGCCAGTGCCCCTCCGTCCATCTCTCTAAGTAGATCTCAGATCTACTTCTTATTTGGGTATCTTCTGCCTAGATTACTCTAGGTAAACTGTGGTTGGTTTTCCCCCAAGATTTTCGCGCGAGGTTTGCAATATTCAATCCTTAATCTCTATAATAAATTTAGATATGTACCATGGCCCCTATGATTTTCCCTGAGAAAGGTTTCTCATGGATTTTTAGCGATGTTCATGGGTATGATACTGTGTTTCTGGATCAGATTAGGGAGAAGCAATGGTATGGATTGGTTTATGATAACACCGATCTTGATGCCTATAATTGCCCAGACTTAGTAAAACAATTCTATTTGGGTATTGATGTTGCAACCATTGACCATGATCACTTTGTTAACCATCTGTATCACGGGGCCTTTAAGGTCACCCGGGGTACTATTGAAGAAGCTACCCGAATCCCATCCTCCCCTCAGTATACTGCATCACTGCCCTTAATAGATTACATAATTTTGATGGGTGTTTGTTGCACTGAACTAGATCATGGTGTCCGACCACATTCTGTAACATTCATTACGTTGGACGTTTGATCCAACACAATATTTTGGGCATTAATCATACACCTTCTTTCTACAGATCAACACTTCAAATAATTCACAGCCTCCTGACGAGGCAACATAAGGGCATGTTTGTTTCGTTGCAAAACGTCGCAAGTCGTAAGTCGTAAAATGAGAATGGAAAAAGTGAACTGTAGCAGAGAAAATATATTGTGTTTTACGGTGTTTGGTTGATAAAGTGAAGTGTAAATGGAAAAGCATATTATGTTTTACGGTGTTTGGTTGATAAAGTGAAAGTGTAAATGGTAAAGTATATTGCGTTTTACGGTGTTGGGTGGTAATGTAAAAGTGTAAGTGGAAAAGTTGACCACAAAATTAACTGTAGCAGTGATTTAAATATTATAAATATTATTAAATTAAATCTACTATTGCAAATTAAATTGTATTAATAAATTTGAGATAAAATATTAATAATCTTAATATTTTATTTATAACAATAATATTAATAAAATATTAGTATAAATAGTAAAATATTACTAAAATATTAACTAAATAAATAATATAAAATTTAAGAAAATCTAAAGAACATGAATAAAATTTTAAGAATACTAATAAAATATAAATTAAAAAATCTTACAAAAATAATAAAATATAGTTATAATATTATAATATTAAAAATACTTGAAAATTATTGTAATATAAATTTTATTATAATGTTATTGTAATATTATAGAAATATAAAATTAACAAAGTAAAATATAATTATAATTTAATAATAAATTATCATTATAGTATTATTATACAGAATTATTATTACAATATTAACATAATAAAATATTAATATAATAATAAAATATATTATGATATTAATAAAGTAATTTTTTATATTAAAAATAAATAATTAAATATATAGTAATTTTATTTAAAGTATAATATTGTTATATTAATAAAATATTAACTCTAAATAAAATAATAAAAAATGGAATAAGTATTAATAAAATAATAAAGTATTAAATAAAATATTAAATAAAAATATTAAATTAAAATAGTAAAATATTAAATATTAAAACAATATTAAAAACAATAAAAAATTAATGATTATAAAATAATTAAATAATTAAATAAGAAATTGAACACTACTTAAAATATTAAATTATATATTGATTATCAAGTAACTGGTTTGAACTGTAAGTGTACTACAAGTGAGAGTTACATAACCACAAAATTAATTGTAGCAACTGCAAGTGAGAAAATATGAGTTTAAAAGTGAGATTTACATGACCACAAATTTAACTGTAGCAACTGCAAGTGGGAAAAGAAGAATTGTATTTTGCAACTTGTTTTTCAGCGAAACAAACAACGAAAAATGGAAAAGAAGTTTTACGACTTGCGTTTTGCGGCGTTTTGCGGCGAAACAAATACGCCCAATGTCTGTGTGAACACTATGCATTTGTAGCAGCTCATTGCTAACTTCCAATGCACTAGGGGTGCGAAATACTCTTTACCCGTTTGGGTGATCCATCTATGCAGAAACTTTCTGCCAGACGTGGAATTTGTTAAGTATGATAGAATACTAGTAACCCCTGAACGCATTACCAATGCGTATAATAGCTGCCTGCACTCGATCTGGACACATATTGTCCAGCTCGAAGATGTTCCTGCTGAGTCCATCAAAGGAACAAATGGATGTGAAAGATGAGCCCCAATTTTGGTGACAACTACCCCCTACAAAGGCCAATGCATTCATGTCCTCCATCTGGAAGGGCATGAACAAGATTTTTAGGGAACAAATCAGGCTGCGGAGATAATTAGAGGATCAAAACTCTAAGCTGGAACGCGTTGAGGATACCCTCAGGTGTTCACGCTCGGCTGGCCCTAGCACTTCAGCCAGTCTGAGTAGACAGAGACGGTGAGATCGTTCTTTCTACCTATTTATTGCATTTACATTGACATGTCATACATTGAGGATAATGCATTAGATAGGTATGGGGGAGGGAATATGAATATCTTTAAAAAAAAAACTTTTTTAGCAATTCTTTGTTCTTTACAAACGGCTTCTTTTGCTTCATGGAGGAAGACATCTTGTTCTTGAAATCTAGACATTCGGCCATGATGTGTCCAGGTTTTCTACAGTTGTAGAATGTGATCTTCTTCTCCTCCTTCCCTTCCTATCACCTTCTATGGTTGAGCTTATTCTTTTGGTACATTCTTTTTATATTTCTCACAAGAAGGGATAGCTCTTCATCTTCTTCTTCATCTTCTTCATCATCGAAGATGGTGGAGGTAGACTTGAAAGCAATAGATTTTTTCTTTTGAGGTGATGTTTCTTCTCTAGCCTTTTTCTCCATCTCATGAGTCTTAAGGTTACCAATAAGACTGATGAGCTCCATCTCATCTTTATCGTTCAATTCCTTCAAGGTGGTACCTTTGATTTCTCATGATGAAGGAAGTGCACGAATCACCTTTCGCACCTTTTGGTCGTTGTTGATTTCATCACCTAGAGAAGCAAGAGCATTTGTGATTTTAGTAAACTTAGTAATCATATCATCAATAGATTCATTTTCTTGCATTCTAAAACTTTCATATTGGGAACATAAGAGATCAATTTTAGCTCTCTTGACTTGTGATGTTCCCTCATGAGTGACCAATAAGTGTTGCCAAATTTCATAGGCAGACATGCAATTGATAACCCCTGTTAAGTCATCCTCATTCAAAGCTAAAAGTAGGGCATTTTGAGCCTTCGAATTAGCATCAAATTCCTTGGAGGTAAGTTCAGACCAAGTGTCCTCCTCACCTTCGGGTTTGCTAAATGGTTTGGTCAAAGACTTAGAAACTAGGCTACCTAGAGATTGTAGAAAAATGTTTATCCTAACTTTCGATATGGGAAAGTTGAGTCCATCAAATTTGGGAGGGGTCTTAATGTTATCAGCCATCTTTACTAGTGTATGAATGAAGATATGAAAATAGTGATTAGCAAATTATACGATTTCTCTAAGAATGTGAAGCCAAAAACTAGAGTCCTAGCTCTGATACCAATTGAAATCACCTAGAGGGGTGAATAGGTGATTATGCTAATCAATGCTTTTTTATAAAAAAATGAGATGGTGCAACGATCACTCAAAGCAAGATTAGAAGACGAATACCCCGTGAAGGGCTCTGAACTCCTTCCTCGTGATTCCTCTAAATAAGAGTTTGAGGTGCACAATGCAATCTTGTTGTGAGAGTATAGATCGACAATATAGGAATGAATGAAAAGCAAGTAAATAACACAAGTAAACCAATCGCAAATATAGAGATTTGTTTCGAGGTTCGAGCACCCAGTTCTACATCCCTGCCTTCACCCAGAAGGATTTCCGATCCACTAGAACTTCCACAAAGGATTACAACCACTAGGGAGTACCCAACTCCTCAATCACACTCCTCTAGTCCAGAGGTAGTGGAGCCACAAATACAATAATCACTTGGTGATCAAAAGATCACAAACTCACTTTTGAAAAACTTTTCTTTACAAAAACCCTAGAGAATAATATATAAGATTGAAACTCAAGGTTTTGTAAGTGATATAAAAATAGAAGAGAGATTTTAAGAACCAAAAACTTTCAGAAAACTTTTGAAAAAATAGCCCAAAACTTAAACAAAGCTCTTTCTCAAGAAAACTCAAAACTTTTGATTTTTGAATTTGTTGTTGTGAAAACCTCTACTCTAATGACCCTTTTATATAGGATTTAGGAAGAGTAAATATAAAAAAATTTTACCTAAATAAAAGAGGAAGAAATTGACCCTCTAATACAGCTAACCATATTTTTTAAACTTAAACACATTTTAAAAACATGTTAAAAATCAGCCTCCAGAAAATTAGCCATTACTGCAAATCTGGCAAATTGGTCAACTTTGAGCACATTTTTCAGACTATAAACGTCCGAATTTAGAATTAGCTATATAGGAATAATTTGTAGATATTTAAGTTTGATTTTTAATGCAACTAATATCAACTCAATATCTTTTTTTATTAGAAAGTTATCAATAAAATATGGACAGGTGTCAAATCAGAAACTGTAACTATTTTCAGAACAAGAACAGAGTTCAACCAAATATTTGACATCTTTAAAATTTGAATCTATAAAAATTATTATTGAATAAGAAATTTAGATCTGAAAGTCATCTTTGAATTGCAAGTTAAATCATATTATTTGAATATAAGAATAAAAAGTTATGATAACAAATATAAAAGGTGTTAAGCAGATTAGCAGAACTAAAACTGGTTCAAATTTAAAACCCGATATATGTACTTGAAATTCAAAATCGGTTAAACCAAAACCAAACGTATTGAATTTGTGTGTGTGTGTTTGAGCTTCAAACGTATATATTATTCTTTAACAAAACAAACTATATGAGTTTACAAGTAGGAGTCTCTGATAGTTGATGTTGAACAACGTTTGAGCTAAACCCTAATATCCCATGCTTGAGAACTCTTGAGCCATCAATACCTGTATCAACCTGAAATTCATTCTTTAACTTCTATTAGTACCAAATAGCTTTTATATGGTTTGTTATCATCAAAACACATAACCCGGGGATTGTAACATTTGGGCCAACAATCTCCCCCTTTTTGATGATGACAAAACATAAAAGCTATAAAACAAAATATAGGAGGGAGGTAAAAGCTCCCCCTCAAATGATGCTCTATTTTATTAAGTACAAAACATGAAAACATATACATGTATGAACATGTACAAAACATGAACATACACATATATGAACATGTAAAAAACATGAAACCTACCTATATGAGATAAACATGTACAAAACATGAATATGTACAAAATATGAAACCAAAACATGAAACTACCAATACTTCTCCCCCTTTTTGTTATACATCAAAAAGGGTTAGGAAGCAACCAATAAAAAAATATATGCATAAACAAGATATACACATGCATATATGCATATATAAACTCAAATATCTCTTTCCCTTTTTGTCAATTCATCAACAAAGGGGCTAAGGAACAATCAATTGTCATATCATCAAATCTTAAATATCAAAACTTAAGTTTTTTATAATACCAATTTAATATTTTTGATAAACATATTGATACAAATTGAAAAATATTGATATCAATTAAAGGTAAAAACTAAATTTTTAGATAAACATAAAATCATTTTGCAGTAAGGATACCAAATAGAGAATAATACAAATTTAAGATCATTGATACTAAAATTGAAAATGTTAGTATATATCAAACCAAAGTATTTTACATCATAAATGGTGGGAGTTAGATATCAATTTAAAATGAAAACTGATACAAATTGAAAATACAACCAATACCAATTTTACATAAAACCAATTTAAAAACAAGAATTTTCTCCCCTTTTATGAAATACTAAAAGAAACAATGCATAAGCTTGTAATAGACACTAATTAAAAATAATTGACATGATGAACTAAATCAGGCTTAGCAAACATAATTTGTGCTTTTTCAAAAAAAAATTGTAAAGACATGTGAAACAAGCATAATCAAATCATATATGTATATGTATGGATATACCATTGAAATATGAGGCATATATAGAAAATATATATGAGTATACAGATATATGAAATATCAATTTTGATACCAATAGAAATATAAAGAGGATTAAGTGTATAACTCAAACCTACCACCCCTATCATGCACAAGTTTAAAAGATATTCAAGAAGGGTATACAAGGCATGGTCGCCCATCCAACCACCCTTAGAAGGTAGGGGTTTTCAAAAATCATGATTTGAAAGTAAACATGCATAGTTTGAAAACTCTACCATTTGAAGAATAGAAACTAGTTTTAAAGATATTTTTAAAAACTATTAAGAAATCCTTTAAAATATGAAACCAAATCATACATCCCATGAAAACATGAAAATCACATAATAATTGACACTCAAAGTCTATAAAGCACATATAAGCTCATGAAAATAAAGTCATGAGTAAACACTAAATATAGAGTATAAGAATCATGTAATCAGCAAAATCATGGAAATAAGGCATTTGAGCTCAAATAAAATTCCTTTACAAACATGAAAAACATAAAAGTTTAATTTTCATCAAAACAAAACAAACCTCAAGACATATGTATATTTTGTATAAATTAGAGTATACATACTTATCCAAGTATAAACGAGTCCACAACAGTATATTGCATGAAGGCAAGTGGCTTAAGGATGTACATGTATATCTATAATTTTAAACAAAATTAACATTTACATGAAACTAAATACATTTACACGAAAAACATGTACAAAATGGGGAATACAAGTTGAAATGCACTAATCATCAAAACTAGGCTATACTAGTACATCTAATGGGTACAAATGAGCATTTAAGCACAAACATATAAGAATCAATTATGGCTCATTAGTTGTACAAGTATATACACAAGTTTTAATGAAGGTTACATTTAAACATTTAATCAAAACATGAATCATAAAACAAAATATAAATCAATAATATCATTAGGCTAAATGTACAAGTCTTAGAGTAAGGATATACACAATAGTTAAAATAAAGTGAGAACACAAAATATGGATCCATATGAACATGGGTGTATCTCAATTACTATATGTGTATGTCACAAGTCTAATTAACATGACATTTAACATACTAATCATGAAACATCACAACATGCTAAAAATGAATAATATGAAAGCATGTAAACATAATGAGGAGTAAGAGATCGATACTAAAATCAATAGGGCACATCTCTATATCTCCAAACCAAGGTGGTCCACCCACCAAACTCCCCTTGAAAGTGATGCATCCAAATGTGTCACCGTTTAGCTTGGAACGCATTCACCTCAAGGCACCAACAACTCTCACATCATGTGAGAGCCCACACTTACATCAAATAGACTAGAAATGAATTTTGGTATCCATATTTTCTTGGATCCTAATACGTTAGTGTTTTGAACCCAAACATGATTACTCATACTATTTATATGATCATAACAAAATTTGGCTAAATGACCATTCCGGCCACAATAAGTACATTTATAAATTCTTTCACATTTAAAAGCATAATGAGCATGTAGTTTATGAACATGTGATTTGTGAGCATGGGGTGTTTTAGCATGATTGACATGTGATGTGTTGGCATGATGAACATGTGGAGTTTTAGCGTGAGATGATTTATCATGTTTAACATATGAAGTATGCATATGTTTCTTTGAAAACATTTCTTCTAATTTAGTATTATTAAATACACATTCTTTTAAAACATTTCCCAAATCATTTATTCAAGTTTTTTCCTTAGAAAACTCATTTTTATCAATTTTAGGATATTTAGCTTTGCAAGCAACTCTATAGGCATCAAAATCTCTTTGTGTTGAAATAAGAGTAGAAGATAATTTATCCTTTTCTTTTGAAGAAATAGCAATTTAATTTTTAAGCATTTCATTTTTCTTTTGTTAGCCCAAGGTTACAATCACCCGGTTTTTTAGTTTTGATGATTACAAAATATATATAATTATTTGTACTAATCATATTTTAGTATTTAAGTGTGTTTCAGAGTTTTAAGGATTCAAGATGTCTTCTTTCCTAAAGGAAAATATCTTTGACTTAAGTTGATTCAATTCGGGTTCAAGGATTCAAACTTTTCAACATTGCATATGGAAAAGCCCAAATTTGAAGATCTTGTAGTCACCTAGAACCTTTGTAAGAATTAGTTTGTTAAAGAATGAGGTTATGATAAGTTGGCTCAAGAAAACACACACACACTTTCATTTTTCAAAATACAGTTTTTATTTTGGTTAGTTGATTTAGGTGCATGTCTTGATTGATATACATGGCTCAAAATATTTTATATTTTTATATCTAGTTTATATCATGTATACCATCCCTTATAGCATGCTACTTAGCCATTTAAAAATATTTTAAAAAAATTCTTCAAAGTTCAAAATTTTTCCCATAATAAAACTGTTTCAGGCCCAACGGTCGATCGGGCGGTCGACTGGATCTATTTCAAGCCTGATCGGTAGACCGCACCGGTTGACCGGGCCTTGTGGCTTTGGCGTGCATATTTGTGCACGTCTGCCAGTCGACCGGACCGGTCGACTGACTGACTGACCCTTGTTCTCGGGTTTTGTCGGTCGACCGGGCCGGTCGACCGGGCTGACAAAACAAAGATTTGTTTTTTGTTTAGCCTCCGGTCGACCGACCGGTTGACCGAGTCCAACGGCTAGTTTTGCCAGATAGACTGCCGGTCGGCCGGGCCAGTCGACCGACAGCCCCCAGCAGCCCCCAACGGCTAGTTTCTTGAAAACTGTTTTCTGGATTTGATTTTGATGTTTCTTTCAGCTATTTCTGAATTTCCTGAGGCTATTATCTGACCTATTAACCTAGTTTTAATGATGAAAAGATCTCTTCTAATCCCTATAAATAGATAGCATTGGTCCATTGTTAAATTCAAGAAAAAATTCCTATTGTTTTGAGTTTCTAAAGAAAAGAAAAGTTTTCAAAGCTCTCACTTCAAAAGTGCATTCTTGGTTAAAGTTTTTCAGTGGTTTTCAAGCTCTCTTTACTTTCTTTACAACTGAATTTTTCTCACTTCACTTCTTGAGCCAAAAATCATTCCCATTCTATAAGGAGTTGTAAGAGAGAAGTTTGTGATCTTTTCGATCACCTTGTTACTTGTATTTTCTTTGTGTTGAGATCCCTCTTGTGTAGAGGTTGGATTGGTGGGAGTTCGGTACTCCGGTCTTGTGTAGACCTCTTGTAATTCCCTTTGCGGGTTTAGTGGAAATCCTTCACGGTGGTGGAGGCGGGGACGTAGAGCGGTGGCTCGAACCACGAAACAAATTACTTGTGTTTGCGATTGGTTTCCTTATTGCTTTTCATTGCTTTACATTTTTATCTTGTGATACCTCTTGCTTGCACTTCATTATTGCTCCCATTTCATTCACTTGCATTTTCGGTCTTTACTCATCTCAACAAGAAAGCAATTACGCGCCTTAACTCATAATCTAGAAGAATCAAAGAGGAGAAGTTCTAGAGTCCTTCACGGGAAATTAGGCTTCAATTTCTTATTTTGAGTGACCGGTTACATCATACATGTTGGCCCAAGGTTACAATCACCCGGTATTTGAGTTTTGATGATTACAAAACATATATAGTTATTTGTACTAATCATATTTTTAGTATTTAAGTGTGTTTCAGTGTTCATGGATTCAAGAAGTGTTCTTCCCTAAAGGAAGGTATCTTTGACTCAAGTTGGTTCATTTCGGGTTCAAGAAATCAAGCTATTCAACATAGCATATGGAGAAGCCCATTTGAAGACCTTGTAGTCACCTAGAATCTTTGTAAGAATTAGTTTGTTAAAGAATGAGGCTATGATAAGTTGGCTCAAGAAAACACACACACACCTTCATTTTTCAAAATACGGTTTTTATTTCGGGTAATTGATTTAGGTTCATGTCTTGATTGTTATGCATGACTCAAATTATTTTATAATTTTACATCTTGTTTATATCAAAATTTTCCCTAGAAAAATCCTATTTCAGGCCCAGCGGTCGACCGGGCAGTCGACCGGATCCATTTCAGGCTTGATCGGTCGACCGCACCGGTCGACCGGGCCTAGTGGACTTGGCATGCACGTTTGTGCACGTCTTTCGGTCGACCGGACCGGTCGACCGACTGAAAGTCCTTTGCTCTCGGTTTTGTCGGTCGACCGGGCCAGTCGACCGACAGAACAAAGAAATGTTTTTGTTTAGCCTCCGGTCGATCGACTGGTCGATCGAGTCCAACGGCTAGTTTGCCAATGGACTGTCGGTCGACCGGGCCGGTCGACCGACAGCCGCCAGCAACCCCAACGGCTACTTTTCTGATTTTTGTGTCTTGGATTTGATTGAGGTTTGTGTGTCAGCTATTTCTGAAATTTTGCATGTTATTTTCAAACCTATTTAGCTAGTTATAATGATGATTAGATCTCCTCTAATCCCTATAAATAGATGGCATTGGTCACTTGCAAATTCAATAAATATACCCATTGTTTTCAAGTTTCAAAAGAAAGAAAAGTTTTCAAAGCTCTCAATTTTCTAAGTACATTCTTGGTTACTATTTTTCAGTTGTGTTTCAAGCTATTTATTACTACTTTTCAACTGAATTTTTCTCACTACACTTCTTGAGCCAAAAATCCTTCTCATTCTATAAGGAAGTTGTAAGAGAGAAGTTTGTGGTCTCGTTGATCACTTTGTTACTTGTTCTATCTTGTGTTGAGATCCCTCTTGTGTAGAGGGTTGGATTTGTGGGAGTTCGGTACTCCGGTCTTCGGTAGACCTCTTGTATTTCCTCAGTGGATATAGTGAAAACCCTTCACGGTGGTGAAGGCGGGGACGTAGAGCGGTGGCTCGAACCTCGAAACAAATCCCTTGTGTTTGCGATTGATTTCCTTATTGCCTTTTTATTGCTTTACATTTCTATCTTGTGATATCTCTTGTGTGCACTTCATTATTGCATCCATTTCATTACTTGCATTTTCCGGTCTTTACTCATCTCAACAAGAAAGCAATTACGCGCCTCAACTCATAATCTAGAGGAATCAAAGAGGAGAAGTTCTAGAGCCCTTCACGGGGAATTCGGCTTCAATTTCTTGTTTTGAGTGACCGTTTGCATCATATACACATACTTGTTTAAAAAGATTATTAGATTAGCATTAACACCTATTCACCCCCCTCTAGGTGTTTTTCAATTGGTATCAGAGCTTTGGTCTCTAGGCTCTTGGCTTAACAACCTTAGAGAGAACCTATATTGCTAATCATTATTCATTTTTTCATCCTCATACACTTATTAAAATGGCCGAAGGAATTAAGACCCCACCCAAGTTTGATGGCCTTAACTTTCTCATATGGAAGGTTAAGATGACCGTGTTTTTGTAATACCTAGGAAGCCGGGTTGCAAAAGCGGTGACCAAACCATTTAGTGCACCCACTGGTGATGAGGACACTTGGTCCGATATTGACACTAAAGAGTTTGACGCTAATTCTAGGGCACACTATCCCTTGCTTCAAGCTCTTAATGACAATGATATTTCTAGAGTCATTCATTACAAATCCGCCCATGAGATTTGGACTCACTTGCTTGTCACTCATGAGGGAACTCACAAGTAAAGAGGGCAAAAATAGACCTTCTTCGTTTCTAATATGAAAATTTTTCTATGCAAGAGAATGAAACCATAGATGATATGATTACTAAATTTATAAAGATTACTAATGGGCTTTCTTCTTTAGGTCACGTCATTGACAACGACCAAAGAGTGAGAAAGATCATCCGTGCACTCCCTCCATCTTGGGAAGTCAAAGCCACTACTTTGAAGGAACTCAATGACAAGGAAGAGATGGAGCTTATAGGTCTCATTGGGAACCTAAAGACCCATGAGATGGAAAGAAAAGCAAGAGAAGAAATGGCTCCTTCCAAGAATAAAGCTATTGCCTTCAAGAGTTATTCCACATACTTCGACGAAGATGATGAAGAAGAAGATGATGAAGAGCTTTCTCTTCTTGTAAAGAATGTTCGGAGAATGTACAACAAGGCAAAGTTCCAAAATAAAAAGAGATGGCAAGGTAAAGAAGAGAAGAAAATCATTTGCTTCAATTGCGGGAAGCCGGGTCACATTGTTGTGGAATGTCCGGATAATGCCAAACCCTCCACCTCCAAGAAGGCGTACAAAAAGAAGGCTTTAAAGGCTACTTGGGATTCGGAGAGTGAATCCGATGAGGAAGTCGACACCGCCAACATGTGCTTCATGACAAATGAAAGCACAAGTAAGGTAACTCCCGATACACTTATTGATTGTGAACTATTTATAGATGAACTAGGAGAAGCTTTTGAAGAACTATCTCATAGCTATGATTTTCTCAAAAAGAAATAGTTGAAAATGAAAAAGGAATATGAATCTCTCAATCACAAAGTTTTCACTCTTACAAAAGAAAAGGATGAATTACTTTCTACTCTTGTTTCTGCACAAAAGGACTTTGATAACTATAAAATTTCTTACAAAGGTTAATTTCTACAAATTGATGAAAATGAAATTTCCATGCTAAAGAGAAAATTGATTCATTAGGAGTAGTTTTGAAGAAATGTGAATTTGATAAAAGTAGACTAGAGGCTATGTTTCCTAAGAAACAAGTCCCAAAGAACATTCACATGCTATTCATGCTCATGTCCATAAATCACAACCTTTACATCATGCCAAGCACCCTAAATATGCCCACACTCCACACACTCATCATGCATTCATGTATGGTAAAGTCTTTTCATGCACATATTGTAGCCGTAAAGGTCATTTGGTTAAATTTTGCTATGATAGGCTTAATGCATCGCATAATCATGTTTGGGTTCGGAATACTAACTTTTAAGGACCCAAGAAAGTTTGGGAACCAAAGTCAACAAATTTGTTAAATGATGTAGGTACTTTCCAAGGCCCAACGACGTAAAGGGTTGTGGTATCTTGATAGTGGTTGCTCAAGGCACATGACTTGGGATATCAACAATTTTGCAACCCTATCAAGATACCATGAAGGTGGCACCGTCACCTTCGGAGATGACGCCAAAGGAAAAATCATTGGTATTGGTAATGTTAAACTTGGTACATCTCCTTTAATAGAAAATGTTGTTTTAGTTGATGGCCTCAAGCATAATATCTTGAGTGTTAGTCAACTTTGTGACAAAGGTTTTGATGTTGTTTTTAATAACCTAGCATGTAGAGTTATTGATAGACAACCCAACACATGTATATTTTTCAGATTTCGTGAAAGCAATGTATACATGATTGACATGTCTAATATGCTATGCAATGCTACTTGTTTGAAAGCTCTCAATGATGACTCTTGGTTGTGGCATAGGAGATTAGGCCACATTTCTTTTGACCATCTATCTAGATTAAACAACAAGGAAATGGTGAAAGGTATTCCTTACTTGAACTTTGAAAAGGACCACATTTGAGATGCGTGCCAACTTGGAAAACAAACCAAGTCCTCTTTCAAGTCAATCAAGGATATCATGACATCAAGACCCTTGGAGTTGATCCATATGGATTTGTTTGGTCCTACTCAAACCAAAAGTCTAAGTGGGAAACGTTTTGCTTTTGTTTTAGTTGATGATTTCTCGCGTTTTACTTAGGTTTTCTTTTTAGGACACAAAAATCAAGCCTTTTCATATTTTCAAGCCTTTAAGAAAAGAGTTGAAAAGGAAAAAGATTCTTTTATTTTAAGAATAAGAAGTGATAGAAGTGGTAAATTCAATAACCAACCCTTTACTACTTTTTGTGAAGAACATGGAATTAAGCATGAACTATCTTGTCCTAGAACTCCACAACAAAATGGAGTCATTGAGAGGAAAAATCGTACATTATAAGAGATGGCTAGGATAATGATAAATGAATATGGTCTCCTCATTATCTATGGGCTGAGGCCGTTAACACATCTTGCTACATATCAAATAGAGTTTTCTTATGAAAAAATACTTCAAAAACATCTTTTGAGATCTATTTTTCTAGAAAGCCAAATGTTTCATACTTTAAAGTTTTTTGTTGTAAATGTTTTGTTTTGAATACTAAAGATAATTTAGGTAAATTTGATGCAAAGTCTTATGAAGCAATTTTTGTTGGTTACTCTAACACTAGTAAAGCCTATAGAGTATTCAATAAGTCATCCTTGACTATTGAAGAATCTATACATGTAAAGATTGAGGAATCTAATGTGTTTGTTGAGAATGTTATAGAAATAGATTCTCTAAATGAAGACATGGAGAAAACTTCTTTGAAGGACTCACCTACACTTGAAGACATGCCAAAGGATGATGAAGGAAATAAAGATGAGGTTCAAGGAAATGAAATTCAAGAAGTTAAAGTGGAGACTACTCAACCACTTCCAAAAATTGGAGATTCAATCCACATCATCCCAAGGTTCTAATTATAGGTGAAGTATCAAAAGGGGTAACTACTCGTTCTAAATTTCATGATCTTTGTGGGCACTATGCATTTATTTCTCACTTTGAACCAAAGAACATTCTCGAAGCTAAGGGCGACTCATATTGGTTGCTAGCCATGCAAGAGGAGCTCAATCAATTCGAGCGCAACCAAGTTTGGTATCTTGTTCCTAGGCCCCACGATAGACCAACAATTGGTACTAAGTGGATCTTTAAGAAAAAATTGGATGAGTTGGGAAATGTTATTAGGAATAAAGCTAGGTCAGTGGCCCAAGGTTACACTCAAGTCGAAGGTATCGATTTTGAGAAAACATTTGCACCTGTAGCACGGCTTGAAGCCATAGGGATGACACTTGCATTTGCTTCTTATAAAGATTTTAAACTTTTTCAAATGGATGTAAAAAGTGGTTTCTTTAATGGATTTATTGAAGAGGAGGTGTATGTTGAACAAACCCCCAGGTTTGTTGATCCTACACATCCGGGTTTTATTTTCAAACATAACAAAGCTCTTTATGGTTTAAAACAAGCCCCTAGGGCTTGGTATGAAAGAATTTCCTCATTTCTAATTTCTAATGATTTTCATAAAGGTAAAATAGATACTACTTTGTTTACCAAACATGTTGAAAATGATATACTTATTGTTCAAATATATGTTGATGATATCATATTTGGTTCTACTAATGAAAATCTTTGCAAAGCTTTTGAATCATGCATGAAGGAGGAATTTGAGATGTCTATGATGGGCGAGCTTAACTATTTCCTTGGTCTCCAAATAAGGCAAAGGAAGGATGAGGTCTTCATCAATCAAGCCAAGTATACGAAGGAACTTATCAAGAGATTTGGGCTTGAAGGGGCTAAGACAAGCAAAACTCCCATGGCTACCACCACAAAGCTTGACAAGGATGAACAAGGTACAAGTGTAGACATTAAGCTTTATCGTAGCATGATTGGTAGCTTGTTGTATTTAACGGCTAGTAGGCCAGATATTATGTTTTGTGTACGTCTTTGTGCTCGATTTTAATCGTGTCCTAAAGAGTCCCATTTGATTGTCGTAAAACGCATTATTAGATACCTTAAGGGTACAATTGAAATGGGTTTGTGGTATCCGAAGACCGGACAATTTTTCATGACGAGTTTTTCGGATGCCGACTATGCGGGTTGTAGAGTGGATAGGAAGAGTACAAGTGGAACATGTCAATTTCTTGGTAATTGTCTTGTTTCATGGTCTTCCAAAAAGCAAAATTCGGTAGCCCTCTCAACCGCCGAGGCGGAGTATGTTGCGGCTGGAGCTTGTTGTGTACAAGTTCTTTGGATGAAACATACTATCCTGACTATGATTTGCATTTTGACCATATTAAAATATTTTGTGATAATACTAGTACTATTCATATGACTAAAAATGCAAATCAACATAGTAAGACTAAGCACATTGACATTCGGTATCACTTTCTTAGAGATCTTTATGAGAAAGGTGATATTGACATTGATTATGTTTCTACCGATTTTCAACTTGCCGATATTTTTACAAAACCACTAGACTATGCTAGATTTTCTTTTATTTGTGGTGAATTGAATGTTTGTGTTATGGAATCATGAAGAAATTTTTTTTAACAATGTTTACCCTTTTTGATGTATGACAAAAAGGGGAGAAAAAGTTAGTTTTGAGTTTTGAGTTTTAAGCTATAACAAGTTAGTTTGAGTTTTGAGTTTTAAGTTATAACAAGTTAGATTTGAATTTTAGATTTTGAGTTATAAAAGATTCGTTTTTGAGTTATTGTTTGTTTGAGCAATATGTATTTCTTGCCAAGTTTTTACTTTTCATTCATGTATATAACTTTTCATACATAGCATAATTTGAGGGGAAGCCTCCAAGCTCCTTCCCATTTTTTCCATTTTTTAAATAATTCATATGTTTTGTCATCATCAAAAAGGGGGAGATTGTTGGCCCAAGGTTACAATCACCCGGTATTTTAGTTTTGATGATTACAAAACATATATAGTTATTTGTACTAATCATATTTTTGGTGTTAAAGTGTGTTTCAGGGTTCTATGGATTCAAGAAGTGTTCTTCCCTAAAGGAAGGTATCTTTGACTCAAGTTGGTTAATTTCGGGTTCAAGAAATCAAGCTATTCAACATCGCATATGGAGAAGCCCATTTGAAGACCTTGTAGTCACCAAGAATCTTTGTAAGAATTAGTTTGTTAAAGAATGAGGCTATGATAAGTTGGCTCAAGAAAACACACACACACCTTCATTTTTCAAAATACGGTTTTTATTTTGGGAAATTGATTTAGGTTCATGTCTTGATGGTTATACATGACTCAAATTATTTTATAATTTACATCTTATTTATATCATGTATACCAACCTTTATAACATGATACTTAATCATATAGCCTTACAAAATTATTTTGAAAATTTTTAAAGTTCAAAATTTTCCCAAGAAAAATCCTGTTTCAGGCCCAGCGGTCGACCGGATCCATTTCAGGCTTGATCGGTCGACCGCACCGGTCGACCGGGCCTAGTGGACTTGACGTACACGTTTGTGCATGTCTGCCAGTCGACCGGACCGGTTGACCGACTGAAAGTCCTTTGCTCTCGGGTTTTGTCGGTCGACCGGGCCAGTCGACCGACAGAACAAAGAAATGTTTTTGTTTAGCCTCCGGTCGACCGACCGGTCGACCGAGTCCAACGGCTAGTTTGCCAATGGACTGTCGGTAGACCGGGCCGGTCGACCGACAGCCCCCAGCAGCCCCAACGGCAACTTTTCTGATTTTTGTGTCTTAGATTTGATTAGGATTTGTGTGTCAGCTATTTCTGAAATTTTGCAGGCTATTTTCAGACCTATTTAGCTAGTTATAATGATGATTAGATCTCCTCTAATCCCTATAAATAGATGGCATTGGTCACTTGCAAAAATCAAGAAATATACCCATTGTTTTCAAGTTTCAAAAGAAAGAAAAGTTTTCAAAGCTCTCAATTTTCTAAGTGCGTTCTTGGTTACTATTTTTCAGTTGTGTTTCAAGCTATTTTTTTACTACTTTTCAACTGAATTTTTCTCACTACACTTCTTGAGCCAAAATCCTTCTCATTCTATAAGGAAGTTGTAAGAGAGAAGTTTGTGGTCTTGTTGATCACTTTGTTACTTGTTCTATCTTGTGTTGAGATCCCTCTTGTGTAGAGGGTTAGATTGGTGGGAGTTCGGTACTCCGGTCTTCGGTAGACCTCTTGTATTTCCTCGGTGGATATAGTGGAAACCCTTCACGGTGGTGAAGACGGGGACGTAGAGCGGTGGCTCGAACCTCGAAACAAATCCCTTGTGTTTGCGATTGATATTCTTATTGCCTTTCTATCTTGTGATATCTCTTGTGTGCACTTCATTATTGCATCCATTTTATTACTTGCATTTTTCGGTCTTTACTCATCTCAACAAGAAAGCAATTACGCGCCTCAACTCATAATCTAGAGGAATCAAAGAGGAGAAGTTCTAGAGCCCTTCACGAGGAATTCGGCTTCAATTTCTTATTTTGAGTGACCGTTTGCATCGTATACACATACTTGTTTAAAAAGATTACTAGATTAGTATTAACACCTATTCACCCCCCTCTAGGTGTTTTTCAATACATACATACTTGTTTAAAAAGATCATTAGATTAGCATTAACACCTATTCACCCCCCTCTAGGTGTTTTTCAATTGGTATCAGAGCTTTGATCTCTAGGCTCTTGGCTTAACAACCTTAGAGAGATCCTATATTGCTAATCACTGTATTCATTTTTCATTCTCATACACTTAGTAAAAATGACCGAAGGAATTAAGACCCCACCCAAGTTTGATGGTCTTAACTTTCCCATATGGAAGGTTAAGATGACCGTGTTTTTGCAATCCTTAGGGAGCCGGGTTGCAAAGGCGGTGACCAAACCTTTTAGTGCACCCCTTGGTGATGAGGACAGTTGGTCCGATACTGCCACGAAAGAGTTTGACGCTAATGCTAGGGCACACTATACCTTGCTTCAAGCTCTTAATGACGATGATATTTCTAGAGTCATTCATTGCAAATCCGCATATAAGATTTGGACTCACTTACTTGTCACTCATGAGGGAGCCTCACAAGTAAAGAGGGTAAAAATCGACCTTCTTCGTTCCCAATATGAAAACTTTTCTATGCAAGAGAATGAAACCATAGATGATATGGTTACTAAGTTTACAAAGATTACTAATGGTCTTTCTTCTTTAGGTGACGGCATTGACAATCACCAAAAAGTGAGGAAGATCATTCGTGCACTCCCTCCATCTTGGGAAGTCAAAGTCACAACTTTGAAGGAGCTCATTGATAAGGAAGAAATGAAGCTTATTGGTCTCATTGGGAATCTCAAGACCCATGAGATGGAAAGAAAATCAAGAGAAGAGATGGCTCCTCCCAAGAAGAAAGCTATTGCCTTCAAGAGCTCTTCCACCTACTCCGACGAGAATGATGAAAAAAGAGGAAGATGAAGAGCTTTCTCTGCTTGTAAAGAACGTTCGGAGAATGTACAACAAGACAAAGTTTCAAAATAGAAGGAGATGACAAGGTAAAGAAGAGAAGAAAATCATTTGCTTCAATTGCCAGAAGCCGGGTCACATTGTTGCGGAATGTCCGGAAAACAAAGGCAAACCCTCCACCTCCAAGAAGCCTTACAAAAAGAAAGCTTTAAAGGCTACTTGGGATTCAGAGAGTGAATCCGATGAGGAAGTCGACACCGCTAACTGTTGGCCCAAAGGCCTATCACCCTAGTTTTGATGATGATCAACTCATGAAGTTATGATTACTAATGATCTTGTGCTAATTAGTGACAGATTCATGATCAAGATCTTAGTAGGTGCAAAGCTCAACAAAGGTTAAAAGAACAAGATTTGGAGCTTGCATGTGGTGATCCAAGGAGTTTTTGGATCAAGCTTGGACCAAGTCAAGAAGATGAGAAGCCTTCAAGGGAAGACTTCAAGAAGTTGAAGACTTGGGTCTAGGTATAGAATTTGTATTTTTGTTTTAGTAAAAATGTAAAGGATAGATAGTTGGTGGATTGCTCAAGTTATATCACACACACACACTCTTGATTAGAACTCTTGATTTAAAGTGCTTTCATAAAAGATTTTTATGTTTAGAAAAGAATTTTTATTTAGAACAAAGATTTTCTTTGAGACAAAATATTTATCTTGGATTTTGGTATTTCATAGTTCATATCTTTAAACCAAAATCTTGATTAGAGCTTTATATCAAAAACATAGATATTTCTTATTGATTGTGTAGTGGATCATATCCATACACACTATGCTTTAAAATGAACTCAAATATCTTGTTTTTGTATTTGATGAAGATTTAGAAAAACAAGTTTGGAAAACATGTTTTGGAAAAATACCTTTTGGTTATTGAGCTAATATTTCCAAGTTACAAAAATAGACCAAAACATCTATAACATGTCTTGATTTTGTGCAAGCATGTTTGTTCTTTCAAGTATATTGGTAAAACTATTTTTGTAGAATTTCTATGTATTTTTAGGATTTTATAAAAGATTTTTAAATCCTGTTTTCTGACCTGGAAACTGGCTGACAGGCCAAACCGGTCGACCGGTCCGGTCGACCGATGTG
This sequence comes from Agave tequilana, assembly GCA_038442645.1. Lineage (NCBI taxonomy): Eukaryota > Viridiplantae > Streptophyta > Magnoliopsida > Asparagales > Asparagaceae > Agave > Agave tequilana. The sequence continues at coordinate 168,671 of JAVJIF010005214.1, forward strand.
CACAGCCCTGTGCACGTTGTCAGTACAGTTGCCGGTCGACCGGGTCGGTCGACCGACCAAGAGAGCTTTGCTCTCTGGAAATATCAGTCGACCGGGCCGGTCGACCGACAGTTCATTCCAGGTTATCGGTCGACCGAGCCGGTCGACCGGTGGCTGCAACGGTCAGAAAAATGACCGTTGGCCGGTCGACCGGCGGTCGACCGACAGCACTGACAGATTCCCAACGGCTCTATTTTCTGCAGCCTATAAATTGGGATCTTGTCATCTGTTTTGAGGTTAAGATTTTGGAGATTTCTTGAGCAGTTTTTCTGATACTTTTAGAAGAGTTTCTCCACAAGATTTAAGTGCAAATACTTTCAATCAAAGGAAGAGTTTTTATCAAGAGAGTGTTAAGTGATTCTTTGAGTTTTTCACCATAGTCTTTCCTTGCTTTTCTCACACCACACTTGAGCTTTCCATTGCTAGATATTCCTATAGGTGTGTTGTAGTGAGAGTGCTCTTTAGGTGATCAAGTGTTGTGATCATCAAAGAGATTTTTCTTGTTACTTTGAGGAGACGGGCAAGTGTGCTCGTTGTGGTTGGAGTTCGGTTGTGAACTCTTGGTGGTTCGAGGTGCGGCCTCGGCAAGCTTAGGGGACTTGCGTGTGTACGGGACTTGGGAGTCCGAGGGTTTGTAGGTGTACGGCACCGAGGAGAGATCCATTGGGATCTTGCATAGTGGAAACCCTTCGTGTGTCGAAGGCGGGGATGTAGAGCAAGTGTGCTCGAACCTCGAAACAAACCCTTTGTGTTTGCGATTGCTTACTCTTCCCTCTCTCTCTCTTTGTCTCTTTTATATCTTGCATTTACTTTCATTGTGTTCATCTTATATATGCATGATATATACCCTTGTGCTTAATTGATATATAATTGCGTGGGATTGTTGTTAACACTAGTATTCAACCAAGAGAGCCAACGCGGCACCTCAACCCATTCAAGGGGAATCTAGAGGAGCTTGTCCAGAGCCTCGCAAGGGAATTCGGCAACACTCTTGTGTTATACATAAGTGTTAAATTAAAAGAAGTTTTATTTGGTCATCTTAGTTTTAATTCCGCATCATTTGTTCATAAGTGACCATTAGATTAGCCTTCACCTATTCACCCCCCCTCTAGGTGAACTTACAATTGGTATCAGAGCTAGTGCTCTTGATTTGGGTCTAACAACCTAAGAGTTAAAGATCCTCCTTTAGGCTAATCACAATATTTTTGTACACACACACCTCACCATGGACTTCATGTCACCACCCACCTTTGATATTCTTAACATCCAAATTTGGAAGGTTAAGATGTCATTGTACCTCAAGGCCTTAGGATTTCATGTTTATCTTGCCATATCTAATAATGCATATTGCTTAAATGGTAAGAATCTTGAGGCTAATACAAAAGCCCTACATGCTTTAAAGAGCACCCTAAATGATGATTATTTATGTAGGGTTGCTAATATTGATATGGCTTTTGTAGTATGGAACACCCTCATCTCCCTTGACGAAAATGAACAATACTATGCGGGGAGCGATTCGGATGTTGGAAGCGACACCTCCAACAAGTGCTACATGGTCCAAGGGGATGACCCCCTTGAGGTAAATACCGAATCCGATGATGAGGACATGTCATATGATGAGCTTACTTCATTTTGCCATATGAATATTGAAAAATATGACATGATAAAGAAAGAAAATAAAAATTTGAAAAAGGAAATTGCTTGCATGCATGTAGATCATGACTCATATAGAGATAACATTGCATGCTTAGAAAAAGATAACAAGATTTTGAAAAAGAACATTGATTGCATGCATGTAGAAAATGATTCTTTTAGAAATAAACTTGCATGTTTAGAAAAAGAAAATAATGATTTGAAAAATGAAAATGTTTCCCTTATGTCTAAATTAAATGATTTATGTGAAGGGAACACTATTTTGAAGGAAAAGATTATTTTGGTGGAAACTCAAAAAGAAGTTGTTTTTCAAGAAAACAAGACTTTGAAAAGAAAGATTTGTGAAAAAGAAAAAGAAGATGTTTGTAAAAAGAAAAAGAAAATTGATCATATATCTCACCATGCTTTACATGCATCCACTAGTGAGATTAATAATTTGAAAAATAAGATGAATAATTTGAGCTCTAATTTGAGCACATGTGCATTTAATCATTCTAAGTTGGAATCTTTGTTTCAAAAGAAACAAGTTCCCCATGCTCATGCACATCATCATACTCATCATGCTCATGCTTATGGTGCACATCACGATCACAATCACACTCATAAGCATCATGCTAAGGTGTACATTTGTACACATTGCGGTCGCAAAGGCCATCTAGCAAGATATTGTTTTGATAAGAAACCATATTTATATTTTGCTAAGTATAATAGATTTTGGGTTCCTTACAACAATGCTAACCCCAAAGGACCCAAGAAAACATGGGTACCAAAACTCCCACCTTTTGATTTTGATGTAGGTGAGGGCTCTCACAAAACGTGAGAGGATTGGTGCCTTGGTAGCGAATGCAATGAACATGATGGACAAACTTTTGGATGCATTGCTATCAAGGAATTTTGGTGGAAAAGACCACCATACTTGGAGCTTTGTAGTTGGTAACAACTTCTAAACTCCTATTTTTTGTACATGCTTTATACTTTTGTCATATTCATAGCATGTCATGATTTTGTTGTTGTTGTGCTTCATGTGGTATTTACATGCTTGGATGTAGAATTTGTCAAACTTGTATCTATACATGTCACATAGTGAATTACAATTGACTCATATATGATTGAACTTCATGCTCACTTGTATCCACTCTATGCATGTGTATAATCTAGTTTTGATGATTCTCTTTTATACATGTTTTTGCCAATTATTTTTGTGATTTACTTCATGTATATGGGTGTTTAATTCAAATCTAATAAATATACATGTATACCCGTGAGTCTCTTGCCTTCATGCAAACATTTAATAGACTCTTTTAATATTTGGGATATGTATGCATATTGTTGGATTTGTATAATTCATACATATACCATGTAAATTTTTTGATTTGTTTTGATACAAATGATTTTTGTGTGTTGTTAAATAAAAATTTTAGTCATGATTTGATTTGGGCTTCTATGACTATTTTCATGTAGATACTATTTACATAACCTTTGAACACTCAATCTTTAAGAAAAGATATAATTTGGAGCTTTATGGAATATGAGTGCTTGAACTTTTATGTATTTAGTACTATTCATGAAATACATATGATTTCATATTTATGAAGGATTTTTAACTAGTTTGTCAAAAATCCATTTAAACTAGTTATCTATTCTTAAATTGATGCACATGATCCTATTTTTATGGATAAATTCTTTTGTGTTTTCAAAATTTTGATGCTTCATTGTATTGAATATTAGTTTGAATGTTAACCTTTATCAACACTAGGATTTATACTTGTACATATTATGGGCTACAAATAAATCTATTGATATGTGTACTTGAATGCTTATTTGAACCTATTAGATGTACTAGTATAGCCTTATGTTGATGATCATTACATTCTTAAACTTGTATTCCCTTTTGGATTCATGTTATGATCATGTATTTCATTTCATGTATATGGTTATTTTGCCAAAACATTAAGATATACATGGATACCTCTTGAGTCATTTGCCTTTCATGCAAATCTATATATATGGACTCAATTGTGTTAGAGATATGAATGTATGCTTCTTGTATTGACAAAACATACATATATTATGAAACACTTTTTTTAATAAAAATTTTTTTATGACTTTCAAGGTTTTAAAAGTTATGATAATTCAAAATTTAAAGGAATATTGAGTTTTATTGTAATTTTCATGATGCCATGCTTCACATAACATTAGTACACTCACATCTCTTGAAAACATTAAATGGACTTTATGGATTAGAGTGTTTTTAGTGCCTTGTGTTTCATTGATCTTTCATGAAAAACTTTTTAACTTATTCCTTGATGGAAGGATCTCGTACTAGTTCTTAAAACAAGTTCATTTAACTAGTTCGAATTCTTCATATGGTAGATTATATGACATATACACCTAAGCCTATTTCTCTATTGGTATCATTGGTTATTTGCAATTGGTATCAATATGAACCTTTTTGGTATATATTCATATTTTGCTTTCTTTATATGTATGTATCCATCTCTATTGATATAATCTCTTCATACATATATATGATAGTTGTGTGCTTGTTTTACAATTGGTATCTTTTAAAGCACATAGATTGTTAATGCTAGGCTTAATTAGATTTCAAATTGGTATTTCATAATAAGCTTATGCATTGTGTTTTGAAATTGGTATCAAAAATTCAAAATTTGATTATTTTACAATCGATATCTCAAAATTTGTTATTACTAAGAAAAAGTTAAAATTTTGTTTTGATAAAGAAAAATTCAAAATTTTTTTTGATTTGTATTGTCTATATGCAAGGAGAGCTTAACATCTCTTCCATATGTAGATTCATGTTGAGTATATTATAATTTGAGGAGCTTGACAACTCTTCTTTTCATGATATATGTGTGTAGGGGGAGCTTCACATCTCCTCTTATGCATGACATATTATACGTTATGTGAATTAGGGCTTGTCATCCCTCTTTCATGTAATGTATATGTGTCGGGAAGCTAACTTAACGTCTTCCTCTTCATGAATGTATATCGCATATAAATCTTATTGATTGATTTGATTTTACCCTCCTTGATTTCCTTATTTTTGACAAAAAGGGGGAGAAAATTTGTTTGATGATTTGAACTTTGAACCCTTTGTTGATGATTAACAAAAAGGGGGAGAAGTATTTGAGTTATATGCATGATTTCCTTAAGGGGGAGAAGTATTTGTTCCTTACTTAAGGGGGAGAAAGATTTTGACTTGTGCTTTTACTCATGCATCACAAGAAATAAAAGATTTGTTTTGTTTTACATGCATTCATTTGCATACATTTTTAAGTGCTTCATTGAATATCCATTGCTTATTTATTATGCATGAGTTAAGGGGGAGCTTCTTTGAAGCTTTACTTTAATCCATGCATATATAACTCCATGAGTTTTGTCATCATCAAAAAGGGGGAGATTGTTGGCCCAAAGGCCTATCACCCTAGTTTTGATGATGATCAACTCATGAAGTTATGATTACTAATGATCTTGTGCTAATTAGTGACAGATTCATGATCAAGATCTTAGTAGGTGCAAAGCTCAACAAAGGTTAAAAGAACAAGATTTGGAGCTTGCATGTGGTGATCCAAGGAGTTTTTGGATCAAGCTTGGACCAAGTCAAGAAGATGAGAAGCCTTCAAGGGAAGACTTCAAGAAGTTGAAGACTTGGGTCTAGGTATAGAATTTGTATTTTTGTTTTAGTAAAAATGTAAAGGATAGATAGTTGGTGGATTGCTCAAGTTATATCACACACACACACTCTTGATTAGAACTCTTGATTTAAAGTGCTTTCATAAAAGATTTTTATGTTTAGAGAAGAATTTTTATTTAGAACAAAGATTTTCTTTGAGACAAAATATTTATCTTGGATTTTGGTATTTCATAGTTCATATCTTTAAACCAAAATCTTGATTAGAGCTTTATATCAAAAACATAGATATTTCTTATTGATTGTGTAGTGGATCATATCCATACACACTATGCTTTAAAATGAACTCAAATATCTTGTTTTTGTATTTGATGAAGATTTAGAAAAACAAGTTTGGAAAAACATGTTTTGGAAAAATACCTTTTGGTTATTGAGCTAATATTTCCAAGTTACAAAAATAGACCAAAACATCTATAACATGTCTTGATTTTGTGCAAGCATGTTTGTTCTTTCAAGTATATTGGTAAAACTATTTTTGTAGAATTTCTATGTATTTTTAGGATTTTATAAAAGATTTTTAAATCCTGTTTTCTGACCTGGAAACTGGCTGACAGGCCAAACCGGTCGACCGGTCCGGTCGACCGATGTGCACAGCCCTGTGCACGTTGTCAGCACAGTGGCCGGTCGACCGGGTCGGTCGACCGACCAAGAGAGCTTTGCTCTCTGGAAATATCAGTCGACCGGGCCGGTCGACCGACAGTTCATTCCAGGTTATCGGTCGACCGAGCCGGTCGACCGGTGGCTGCAACGGTCAGAAAAATGACCGTTGGCCGGTCGACCGGCGGTCGACCGACAGCACTGACAGATTCCCAACGGCTCTATTTTCTGCAGCCTATAAATTGGGATCTTGTCATCTGTTTTGAGGTTAAGATTTTGGAGATTTCTTGAGCAGTTTTTCTGATACTTTTAGAAGAGTTTCTCCACAAGATTTAAGTGCAAATACTTTCAATCAAAGGAAGAGTTTTTATCAAGAGAGTGTTAAGTGATTCTTTGAGTTTTTCACCATAGTCTTTCCTTGCTTTTCTCACACCACACTTGAGCTTTCCATTGCTAGATATTCCTATAGGTGTGTTGTAGTGAGAGTGCTCTTTAGGTGATCAAGTGTTGTGATCATCAAAGAGATTTTTCTTGTTACTTTGAGGAGACGGGCAAGTGTGCTCGTTGTGGTTGGAGTTCGGTTGTGAACTCTTGGTGGTTCGAGGTGCGGCCTCGGCAAGCTTAGGGGACTTGCGTGTGTACGGGACTTGGGAGTCCGAGGGTTTGTAGGTGTACGGCACCGAGGAGAGATCCATTGGGATCTTGCATAGTGGAAACCCTTCGTGTGTCGAAGGCGGGGATGTAGAGCAAGTGTGCTCGAACCTCGAAACAAACCCTTTGTGTTTGCGATTGCTTACTCTTCCCTCTCTCTCTCTCTTTGTCTCTTTTATATCTTACATTTACTTTCATTGTGTTCATCTTATATATGCATGATATATACCTTGTGCTTAATTGATATATAATTGCGTGGGATTGTTGTTAACACTAGTATTCAACCAAGAGAGCCAACGCGGCACCTCAACCCATTCAAGGGGAATCTAGAGGAGCTTGTCCAGAGCCTCGCAAGGGGAATTCGGCAACACTCTTGTGTTATACATAAGTGTTAAATTAAAAGAAGTTTTATTTGGTCATCTTAGTTTTAATTCCGCATCATTTGTTCATAAGTGACCATTAGATTAGCCTTCACCTATTCACCCCCCTCTAGGTGAACTTACACTAACATGTGCTTCATGACAAACCAAAGCACAAGCAAGGTAACTCCCGATACATCCATTGATTGTGAACTGTCTATAGATGAATTAGGAGAAGCTTTTGAAAAACTATCTCATAACTATGATTTTCTCAAAAAGAAATACTTGAAAATGAAAAAGAAAAATGAATCATTCAATCACAAAGTTTTCATTCTTACAAAAGAAAAGATGAATTGTTTTCAACTCTATCTTCTACTCAAAAGGATTTTGATGACTATAAAATTTCTTGTAAAGGTAAATTTTCACAAATTGATGAAAATGAGATTTCCTTGCTAAAAAAGAAATTGATTCATTAGGAGTAGTTTTAAAGAAATGTGAATTTGATAAAACTAGACTAGAGGCTATGTTTCCTAAGAAACATGTCCCTAAGAAACATTCACATGTTACTCATACTCATGTTCATAAATCACAACCTTTACATCATGTCAAACACCCTAAACATGCCCACACTCCACACACTCATCATGCACTCATGTATGGTAAAGTTTTTTCATGCACATATTGTGGCCGTAAAGGTCATTTGGTTAAATTTTGCTATGATAGGATTAATGCATCGCATAATCATGTTTGGGTTCGGAATACTAACATTTAAGGACCCAAGAAAGTTTGGATACCAAAGTCAACAAATTTATTAAATGATGTAGGTACATTCTAAAGCCCAACGACGTAAGGAGTTGTGGTATCTTGATAATGGTTGCTCAAGACACATGACATGGGATATCAACAACTTCGCAACCCTATCAAGATATCATGAAGGTGGCACCGTCACCTTCGGAGATGACGCCAAAGGAAAGATCATTGGTATTGGTAATGTTAAACTTGGTACATCTCCTTTAATAGAAAATGTTGTTTTAGTTGATGGCCTCAAGCATAATCTCTTGAGTGTTAGTCAACTTTGTGATAAAGGTCTTAATGTTATTTTTGATGACCTAGCATGTAGTGTTTTTGATAGACAATCCAATACACGTATATTTTCCGGATTTCGTGAAAACAATATATACATGATTGACATGTCTAATATGCTATGCAATGCTACGTGTTTGAAAGCCCTCGATGATGACTCTTGGTTGTGGCATAGGAGATTAGGTCACATTTCTTTTGACCATCTATTTAGATTAAACAACAAGGAAATGGTAAAAGGTAATCCTTGCCTGAAATTTGAAAAGGGCCGCATTTGCGATGTGTGCCAACTTGGGAAACAAACCAAGTCCTCTTTCAAATCAATCAAGGATATCAAAAAGGGCCGCATTTGTTTGGTCCTACACAAACCAAAAGTCCAAGTGGGAATCGTTTTGCTTTCATTTTAGTTGATGATTTCTCTCGTTTTACTTGGTTTTCTTTTTAGAACACAAAAATCAAGCCTTTTCATATTTTCAAGCCTTTAAGAAAAGAGTTGAAAAGGAAAAAGATTCTTCTATTTTAAGAATAAGAAGTGATGGAGGTGGTGAATTCAAAAACTAACCCTTTACCACTTTTTGCGAAGAACATGGAATTAAGCATGAACTATCTTGTCCTAGAACTCCACAACAAAATAGAGTCGTTGAGAGGAAAAATCGTACATTACAAGAGATGGCTAGGACAATGATAAATGAGTACGGTCTCTCTCATTATCTATGGGCCGAGGCCTTTAACACATCTTGCTACATATCAAATAGGGTTTTCTTATGCAAAAACACTTCTAAAATATCTTTTGAGATTTATTTTTCTAGAAAGCCAAATGTTTCATACTTTAAAGTTTTTGATTGTAAATGTTTTGTTTTGAATACTAAAGATAATTTAGGTAAATTTGATGCAAAATCATATGAAGCAATTTTTGTTGGTTACTCTAACACTAGTAAAGCTTATAGAGTTTTCAATAAGTCATCTTTGACTATTGAAGAATCTATACATGTAAAGTTTGAGGAATCTAATGTGTTTGTTGAGAATGTTGTAGAAATAGATTCCCTAAATGAAGACATGGAGAAAATTTCTTTGAAGGACTCACCTACTCTTGAAGACATGCCAAAGGGTGATGAAGAAAATAAAATTCAAGAAGTTGAAGTGGAGACTACTCAACCACTTTCAAAAGATTGGAGATTCAATCCACATCATCCCAAGGATCTTATTATAGGTGAAGTATCAAAAGGGATAACTACTCGCTCTAAACTTCATGATCTTTGTGGGGACTATGCATTTATTTCTCACTTTGAATCAAAGAACATCCTTGAAGCCGAGGGCGACTCATATTGGTTGCTTGCCATGCAAGAGGAGCTCAATCAATTCGAGCGCAACCAAGTTTGGCATCTTTTTCCTAGGCCCCACGATATACCAACAATTGGTACTAAGTGAATCTTTAAGAACAAGTTGGATGAGTCGGGAAATGTTGTTAGGAATAAAGGTAGGTTAGTGGCCCAAGGTTACACTCAAGTCAAAGGTATCGATTTTGAGGAAACTTTTGCACCCGTAGCACGGCTTGAAGCCATACGGATGACACTTGAATTTACTTCATATTAAGATTTAAACTTTTTTAAATGGATGTAAAAAATGATTTCTTAAATGGATTTATTGAAGAGGAGGTGTATGTTGAACAACCCCTGGGTTTGTTGATCCTACACATCCGGATTTTGTTTTCAAACTAAACAAAGCTCTTTATGGTTTAAAACAAGCCCCTAGGGCTTGGTATGAAAGACTTTCTTCATTTCTTATTTTTAATGGTTTTAATAAAGGAAAAATGGATACTACTTTGTTTACCAAACATGTTGATAATGATATACTTATAGTTCAAATATATGTTGATGATATCATATTTGGTTCTACTAATGAAAATCTTTACAAAGCTTTTGAATCATGCATGAAGGAGGAATTTGAGATGTCTATGATGGGCGAGCTTAACTACTTCCTTGGTCTCCAAATCAAGCAAAGGAAGGATGGGATTTTCATCAATCAAGCCAAGTACACGAAGGAACTTATCAAGAGTTTGGGCTTGAAGGGGCTAAGACAAGCAAAACTCCTATGGTTACCACCACAAAGCTTAACAAGGATGAACAAGGTACAAATGTAGACAATAAACTTTATCGTAGCATGATTGGTAGCTTGTTGTATTTAACGGCTAGTAGGCCGGACATTATGTTTTGTGTATGTCTTTGTGCTTGATTTCAATCGTGTCCTAAAGAGTCCCATTTGATTGCGGTAAAACGCATTATTAGATACCTTAAGGGCACAATTGAAATGGGTTTGTGGTATCCGAAGACTGGACAATTTTCCATGACGAGTTTTTTGGATGCCGACTATGCGGGTTGTAGAGTGGATAGGAAGAGTACAAGTGGAACATGTCAATTTCTCAGTAATTGTCTTGTTTCATGGTCTTCCAAGAAATAAAATTCGACAGCCCTCTCAATCGCCGAGGCGGAGTATGTTGCGGCGGGGACTTGTTGTGCACAAGTCCTTTGGATGAAACATACTTGATTAGTCTACGATTGTGCATTATTATATCGCATTTTCCCACCGATTTATGAATAAATTGTCAGTCTAAACCGTGTTTTGGTCTCTATTGCAGGTAAATCAAGAGTTCAAGGACAAAGGAGTAATAAGAGTTTAATTAAACCCCTTTTAGGGTAATTAAATCCGCATTACTTGGAGGCCAAGTAAGGGATTATCTAGAAGATACGTCGAACCTAGACTCCTGCTCATGTCAGACGAATATTCGGGCGAAATTACCAGAAAAGGGATATACCAGGAACATTCTCGAAGCGACAGGGACCACCTGCCAAAAACCAGGGACCTAAGTCCCTAGTATTACCGCGGATCCGCGGCAATTGCCGCGAAAACGCGGCAATTGAGTGGAGCCACGCGTCGATTTTCGACGCATGGCCCCGTCTCGTCTTCTAGAAGGTACCTATGCCTATATATACCCCTGTATTTGGCCAAAACGAAGGAAGTTTTCGTTTTTAGGAGTAGTTTCTGACTTTTTTTTATATTTTAGGGTAGTGTAGGTAGGTGTTCTTCATTTCATTTCTTATGCGTTTTCTTTTCTTTTTAGATCTTGTAGTAGGGCTGAGAGATTCAGAGAGAGATAGAGAGGGATTGATGTAATAGATGGTAACAATCTATGTAAAGGTGCCTCCTTTCTTCTCCAACGTAATCTCCTCCATCTTCTACATGATGCTTTGCTAACTTCTTTTCTTCTCATGGCAATCTAACTACTAACCACTAACCATCTAACCACTTACTTGATAATCCACATGAATCTAATAGCCTCTATAAGACCTTACTCTTGCAAGAGCCATTGATGGTTCATGATGATGGATTCTAACATTCTAACATTCTAACACCTAACCCACTAACTTGCTAACTTGCAAATGCTAACTTTATTTCATGCTCACCTCTAATCGGTTTTGATGATTTAACAGTAGCTTGCAACTTGTTATGTGGTATGGATGTGTTGTTTGAATGTAGAAGATCAATCTTATGTGCCATGCTCTGTATCGTCTCTTGAAGCCAAGGATTAGTGATGGCCAAGGATCCATGTGAGGCAACTATCACTAAGAGGTTAGCATGGTTAGTAGATCAATTAGTAGTTAGTAGCCATGAGCTTTCTTTTATCTTGTTTTAAAAAGCAATTCTTTTTATCATTTTCATCGTTGTTTTCACCACCTTCTTTGTTCAACGTTGTTTCATATTCTTTTCTATTTTGTTTTCCAAGCCACACTTCTCTTTTGTTTTCACATCGACGTTTTCATCGCTCTCCTCACCTACCACATGCTTGATTTCCTTTTCTTTTCTTTTCTTTCCTTTTTCTAATTCTTTTAACAAAGAAGAACTGTTAACATAAAACGTGAATAAAAACTGTTAATGCTTCTATCGCCTCCCGTTCCTGTGGATTCGATCCATTGAGCCATTGTTATAACGGAAGTATCGAGGGCACATTAGCACATACACGAGCTTTTACATCGACTTTACAACACACGCGCTTTTGAGTGCTAGTTTCGCCCCGAACAAAAAATTTTTGGCGCCGTTGCCGGGGAACGGGAATGGTTTTGATTTCACGTTTTTGTTAACATTGTCTTCTCTGTTTTGGTGTGTAGGACGTTCTTTACAGGATTTTAATATTGCAGAATAAAAACTAGCTTTGTAGCTCCCTGTTCTTGAAAGCAGGGCCCCAGCTTCTAAAGAACCGCCGCGCAAACGCGACTTTTGCCGCGAAAACGCGGCCAAGTTGTAATCATTGTGTATCTTGCTGTGCTGGGATGTGTTCATTGTAATAGCTAGTGGATCTGTATTATTACTTTCCTGCTTTGATTGCCTACACACCATAATAAACTAAAGAACTAAAATACGGTATTTGGATGCTTTTAAAACGGCTTAGACATTTGCATTTAGGCAGGTGTCAATTCAATTTCAATATACTGTATTTTGTTCTGTTGTTGTAATCTGGATTGAGGTGTACATATGGCATTGCATATAGCATAGGATAAACACGTGGATGATTTATCGCTTTGTGTTATATTCTTGTCTATATTGCACACTTGCACGAATTGAACTTAAGGGCAAAACCCAAACAAGATAAGGTGGGATTTAATCACCCTTCCTTAGCCCAAAAATCACCTCCCCACATACACAACCCAAGCCCTAATAAAAATTGATAGACGTTGGCCCCTAGGGACATCTCGGACTCATTAAGAGATTGACTGAGGGTGGAACTTATTTTGAATCTTACTCTTGTGAAATTGGTGTCTAAGGTTGGGGATTAAGAGGTTACGCCTCGAAGATACCGTGGTTTGGCGTAATTAAGGCCCGTTGCTTACGCACGGATATCTCCCATCGTATTTTGCCCCTACCTGGCCGATTAGCTTGTGGGGTCAGATTCAAGCAACAACCTCCCCCGGGTAATCGACCAGTTAGGAGTCGTCTAGGTCTAGGTCAACCCTACTTTAGGCTTGGTTTTGATTTTTTTTCTTTTCTTTTTGTTTGTTGTTTGACTTTTCTTTTTGTTTGTGATTGTTTGTGAAATGGAATTCAACCATAACAATTCTTTCAATCCTAAAATGAATCCATATTTCACACCAACCCCATTCGATTCGGATAATTCCAACCCGGCTTTTTACAATATGAATCAACCAAACACACCGGGTTGGCTTTATCCGAATCAATATAACCCATTCCCTCATTCTTTTAACTATAATTTCCAAAATAATTTCAACTCGTCACAGAGTCAATAGGGATTCACCTCCCCCGAGTTAAATTTTCAACCCCCTTGTCCACCATATCAAGCTTGTCCACAAATCTCATTCCCCGATTTCGCTTCCTATACTCCTTTTTCTGGACCTCCCATTGAAGAAAAATCCGAGCTAGAAAAGAGTATAGAAGCCAACTTACAAGAGGCTGAGCGACAACGTCAGAAAATGTTGGCCTCTCTAATTTCACAATATTTTCAAGAGTCTTACTCAGTTCCACCTTCTCATAATGAACAACCATCTGCCCTGGAAACGAGTAAGGAACTCTTATGTGAGTCCAAGCTTCAATCTCAAAATATTTTTGACTCACAAAATTTCCAAAACCAAGATTCTTATACTCCCATTCTAGAACATCCACTTGCAGAAAAATCAAGTCTAGAAAGGAGTATAGAAATCTTGCAGGAGTCTGCGTTACAATTTCAAAAATCTTCTTCTCAGTCTATTGATAGGTTGGAAACACAATTGAGTAAATTGATCCACATTCATAAGAATGAAGAAACTCTCTTCTCAACCTTTGACCAATTCAAATATCTCTAATTCTATCAATCTGACTGATGACTCTTGTTGTTTTGGAAACCAAGATTCCTACACTCCTTTTCTAGAACAACCAATTGAAGATACATCACATCTAGAAAAGAGTATAGAACTCTTGCAAGAGTCTGCACTAAATTTCAAAAATCATCTGCCGAGTCTGTCAATAGGTTGGAAACACAATTGAGTCAATTGGTTAGCATTTATAGGAATGAGGAAACTCTATCTTATCAACCTTTGACCAATTCAGCTATGCCAAACTCTATTGATCTGACCCAGGACTCTTGTCATTTTGAACATCAAGATTCAATTTCAGCACATCCATCTGAACTTGTCCAAACTTCAAATGTTAAAGATCCCATTGACATTTTGGCAAGTTATCCATTTTCTGAAATTGAACTTGAGCATGAATATGATCCTGAACTTCCACTTGATAATTCAATTTCACTTCCTGATTCAATATTGACTAAGGTATTTTTACCTGAATTCAGGCCTTTTTCCGAGTCAGTATTGGATCCTGTATCAGTCCATTGTGAAATTGAATCACCAATCTTTTATGATGATCATATTGAACTTGACCAATTTCATACTTTTGAAACTCTCATTGATAAATTGGCAAGTTCTCATTTTTATAGAATTGAACTAAATGAGGAATGTGACTTTGATCCTCAAATTTGTGATCAAGTTCAAATTCCTGAATCACTATTGACTCCTGTTATGTTGCCCAATTTGAGTAATATTTTAGAGTCAGTTTTGGTTCCCGTGCCTGTCATTCTTGAACTAAACTCACCAACCTTAGAAAGTCACATCCATCATGGGGAAATGAATGTGGACTAGAGCTTCATCTTCTTGATTTGGACACACTTCCTGAACCAATCTCGACTCCCGAACCTTTACTTGACTTAAGTCTGTTTTCTGAGTTGGTATTAGTTCCTGTATTTTCTGAGTCCAAATTAATCATTCCATTCTGGGACAAGGGGCTTGATAAATTTGACTCTGAAATTATTTTGAAAATTTATAAATTGGATGGGGTTAAATTTTTAATAAAAATCATAAATATATACATCTTTCTAGTGGGTTGTATTATGGAGGTCTCTGGTGGGTTCCTCCGGACTCCACGCAAGATGGATTGGACCGCATTTCGTGGACCAATCAGACCACCACCGGAACCATCACCTTGAGGTGATTTTTCCTTCCCTCTCTATTTGTTTCATGCATACATACATCACGATGCATTGAGGACAATGCATGAGATAAGTGTGGGGGAGGGTTTACTAACATAGAGTTTTTAGATTTTCTTTCTTTTACACTTCTTTTAGGATACTTTTAGAAATCTTCCCTTTTGTATAGGAATTTTCTCTTTCTTTAAACTTTAAAAACTTTTTGAAATAAGAGATAAAGTTTTGATCTATTTTTAAGAAAATTAAGATGATCTTAGAAACTAAGGAAACCTCAATTATGACATCTTAAACCTAGTCGAAATAATGGATCTTGTTTAAAATTATAGGTTAAGTATGAAAGATTGGGGAGATAATTTTATCTTAAATTTTTTTGCCTTAGATAGTATGCACTTCACACTTACACAATTTTTGGGATGGAAACAAATACCTAAAATGCCATAAATAAAAAGAAAAAAATCATCACTTATTAAGCTGGATAATTATGCCTCAAGAAGCATGATTATTCACGCCTAACGGTGGTCAAAAGAAACAAATAAATCCCTCTTAGTTTTGTGGCCTTGTTTACTCGAGTCCTTAAACCCGAGGAATGTTTTCTCATCTGGTGCCCTAAAACCGTCTGGTCTGGGAGTCATCGGTTATAGGCCCGCTGCATGGGTGAACTAGAAAGCCTAAGAAAACTAAGGGAAGAAAAAAGAAAAAGAAAAAATATATATATAAAAATAAATGGCTTGATGGTTAGAGTTGAAATCCCATAAATCTTCACTATCACAAAGTGCATATTATCTAGGTTTTATGAAAGATAAAATAGTCAATCCAATTTTGAATTCTTACCTTAATTGAAGATAAGATCTTGCATAGAGACTAAGTTTAAGGAAGAATGATTTTTGGTGGACTTATGACCTTAGATCACTTATATTTTTGCAAAAATATTTCATAAACTTGTCTCTCTTTCAAAATGCATTTTCAAAATACTAACATTTGTCTTCTTTCTTTATGGATTTGTGGGTGCAATCCACTGAAAACCCTCAGGAGACCAAACTCCTCCTCTAGGGTAAACTAGAGGTTTAACGGCTTGTTGCACACGCTCAGTGCAATCGCGTCACCTGCGATAGTGGTGTAATAACATTTGTAGTATAGTTTTTCTTTTCTTATTTTTCTCAGGACGAGTAAAAGATAAGTGTGGGGGTGTGATTAGTCTACGATTGTGCATTATTATATCACATTTCCCCACCGATTTATGAATAAATTGTCGGTCTAAACCGTGTTTTGGTCTCTATTGCAGGTAAATCAAGAGTTCAAGGGCAAAGGAGTAATAAGAGCTTAATTAAACCCCTTTTAGGGTAATTAAATCAGCATTACTTGGAGGCCAAGCAAGGGATTATCTAGAAGATATGTCGAACCTAGACTCCTGCTCACGTCAGACGAATATTCGGGCGAAATTACCAGAAAAGGGATATACCAGGAACTTTCTAGAAGCGACAGGGACCACCTGCCAAAAACCAGGGACCTAAGTCCCTGGTATTGCCACGGAAACGCGGCAATTGAGTGGAGCCACGCGTCAATTTTCGACGCGTGGCCCCGTCTCGTCTTCTAAGAGGTACCTATGCCTATATATACCCCTGTATATGGCCAAAATGAAGGCAGTTTTCGTTTTTAGGAGTAGTTTCTGATTTTTTTTTTATATTTTAGGGTAGTGTAGGTAGGTGTTCTTCATTTCATTTCATGTGTGTTTTCTTTTCTTTTTAGATCTTGTAGTGGTGCTGAGAGATTCAGAGAGAGATAGAGAGGGATTAATGTAATAGATGGTGACAATCTATGTAAAGGTGCCTCCTTTCTTCTCCAATGTAATCTCCTCCATCTTCTACATGATGCTTTGCTAACTTCTTTTCTTCTCATGATAATCTAACTACTAACCACTAACCATCTAACCACTTACTTGATAATCCACATGAATCTAATAGCCTCTATAAGGCCTTGCTCTTGCAAGAGCCATTGATGGCTCATGATGATGGATTCTAACATTCTAACATTTTAACACCTAACCCACTAACTTGCTAACTTGCAAATGCTAACTTTATTTCATGCTCACCTCTAACTGGTTTTGATGATTTAACAGTAGCTTGCAACTTGTTATGTGGTATGGATGTGTTGTTTGAATGTAGAAGATCAATCTTATGTGTCATGCTCTGTATCGTCTCTTGAAGCCAAGTATTTGTGATGGCCAAGGATCCACGTGAGGCAACTATCACTAAGAGGTTAGCATGGTTAGTGGATCAATTAGTAGTTAGTAGCCATGAGCTTTCTTTTATCTTGTTTTAAAAAGCAATTCTTTTTATCATTTTCATCGTTGTTTTCACCACCTTCTTTGTTCAACGTTGTTTCATCTTCTTTTCTATTTTGTTTTCCAAGCCACACTTCTCTTTTGTTTTCACATCGACGTTTTCATCGCTCTCCTCACCTACCACATGCTTGATTTCCTTTTCTTTCTTTTCTTTCCTTTTTCTAATTCTTTTAACAAAGAAGAACTATTAACATAAAACGTGAATAAAAACTGTTAATGCTTCTATCGCCTCCTGTCCCTGTGGATTCGACCCGTTGAGCCATTGCTATAACGGAAGTATCGAGGGCACATTAGCACATACACGAGCTTTTACATCGACTTTACAACACACGCGTTTTTGAGTGCTAGTTTCGCCCCTAACAATACTCTCCTTGACTATAATTTGCATTATGACCATATTAAAATATTTTGTGATAATACTAGTACTATTCATATGACTAAAAATGCAAATCAACATAGTAAGACCAAGCACATTGACATTCGGTATCACTTTCTTCGAGATCATTATGAGAAGGGTGATATTGAAATTGATTATGTTTCTACCGATTTTTAACTTTCCGATATTTTTACAAAACCACTAGACTATACTTGATTTTCCTTTATTTGTGGTGAATTGAATGTTTGTGTTATGGAATCATGAAATTTTTTTTTATCAATATTTACCCTTTTTGATGTATGACAAAAAGGAGGAGAAAAAGTTAGTTTATTCTTTTGATTTTGAGTTATGTGTTTTGAGTTATTGTTTGGTTACTTTTGAGCTATATGTTTTAGATTATTAGTTCTCTAGATTATTAGTTCTCTCTTATGCCAAGTTTTTGTTTTTACTTTTTGTAAAATTCATTCATGTATATAGCCATTCATATATATATATATATATATATATATATATATATATATATATATATATATATATATATATATATATATATATAGCATGATTTGAGAGGGAGCCTCCAAGCTTCTTTCCCAATTCTTTGTTAAATAACTCATATGTTTTGTCATCATCAAAAAGGGAGAGATTGTTGGTCCAAGGTTACAATCACCCGGTTTTTGAGTTTTGATGATTACAAAACATATATAGTTATTTGTACTAATCATATTTTAGTATTTAAGTGTGTTTCAGGATTCTAAGGATTCAAGATGTCTCCTTTCCTAACGGAAGGTATTTTTGACTCAAGTTGATTCAATTCGGGTTCAAGGATTCAAGCTTTTCAACATTGCATATGGAGAAGCCCAAATTTGAAGATCTTGTAGTCACCTAGAACATTTGTAAGAATTAGTTTGTTAAAGAATGAGGTTATGATAAGTTGGCTCAAGAAAACACACACACACTTTCATTTTTCAAAATACGGTTTTTGTTTTGGTTAGTTGATTTAGGTGCATGTCTTGATTGATATCTATGACTCAAAATATTTTATATTTTTACATCTAGTTTATATCATGTATACCATCCCTTATAGCATGCTACTTAATCATCTAGCCATTAAAAAGTATTTTAAAAAAAAATTCTTCAAAGTTCAAAATTTTTCCCATAATAAAACTGTTTCAGGCCCAACGGTCGACCGGGCGGTCGACCGGATCTATTTCAAGCCTGATCGGTCGACCGCACCGGTCGATCAGGCCTTTTGGCTTTGGCGTGCATGTTTGTGTAAGTCTACCGGTCGACCGGACTGGTCGACCGACTGACTGACCCTTGCTCTCAAGTTTTGTCGGTCGACCGGGCCAGTCGACCTACAGAACAAAGATTTGTTTTTTGTTTAGCCTCTGGTCGACCGACCGGTCGACCGAGTCCAATAGCTAGTTTGCCAGATAGACTGCCGGTCGACCGGGCCGGTCGACCGACAGCCGCCAGCAGCCCCCAACGGTTAGTTTCTTGAAAACTATTTTCTAGATTTGATTTTGATGTTTCTTTTAGCTATTTCTGAATTTCCTGAGGCTATTACCTGACCTATTAACCTAGTTTTAATGATGAAAAGATCTCTTCTAATCCCTATAAATAGATGGCATTGGTCCATTGTTAAATTCAAGAAAAAATTCCTATTGTTTTGAGTTTCTAAAAAAAAGAAAAGTTTTCAAAGCTCTCACTTCAAAAGTGCATTCTTGGTTAAAGTTTTTCAGTGGTTTTCAAGCTCTCTTTACTTTCTTTACAATTGAATTTTTCTCACTTCACTTCTTGAGCCAAAAATCATTCCCATTCTATAAGGAGTTATAAGAGAGAAGTTTGTGGTCTTTTCGATCACCTTGTTACTTATATTTTCTTTGTGTTGAGATCCCTCTTGTGTAGAGATTGGATTGGTGGGAGTTCGGTACTCCGCTCTTGTGTAGACCTCTTGTAATTCCCTTTGCGGATTTAGTGAAAATCCTTCACGGTGGTGGAGGCGGGGACGTAGAGCGGTGGCTCGAACCTCGAAATAAATTACTTGTGTTTGCGATTGGTTTCCTTATTGCTTTTCATTGCTTTACATTTTTATCTTGCGATACCTCTTGCTTGCACTTCATTATTGCTCCCATTTCATTCACTTGCATTTTCGGTCTTTACTCATCTTAACAAGAAAGCAATTACGCGCCTCAACTCATAATCTAGAGGAATCAAAGAGGAGAAGTTCTAGAGTCCTTCATGGGGAATTCGGCTTCAATTTCTTATTTTTAGTGACCGGTTGCATCATACATACATACTTGTTTAAAAAAATATTAGATTAGCATTAACACCTATTCACCCCCCCTCTAGGTGTTTTTCTCCTTTTTCAATTTTAAACAATCTTCCTTTTTAGAATCAAAACTTTCTGAAAGTTCAATGAAAGCTTGTAATAACAATTCTTTACTTATTTCACTATCATCATCATATGGTTCGGTAGTTACCTTAGGTGTGTTTGCCATGAAACACACATTGGCCGTGTCAACTTCATCTTCAGATTCACTTTTCGAGTCCCAAGTGGCATTGTACGCCTTCTTTACAAACGACTTCTTTTGCTTCATGGAGGAAGACATCTTGTTCTTGAAATCTGGAAATTCGGCTATGATGTGTCCAGGTTTTCTACAGTTGTAACATGTGATCTTCTTCTCCTCCTTCCCTCCTTATCGCCTTCTATGGTTGAGCTTATTCTTGTGGTATATTCTTTTTATATTTCTCACAAGAAGGGATAGCTCTTCATCTTCTTCTCCATATTCTTCATCATCGAAGATGGTGGAGGTAGACTTGAAAGCAATAGACTTTTTCTTTTGAGGCGACGTTTCTTCTCTAGCCTTTTTCTCCATCTCATGAGTTTTAAGGTTACCAATAAGACTGATGAGCTCCATTTCATCTTTTTCGTTCAATTCCTTCAAGGTGATAGCTTTGATTTCCCATGATGAAGGGAGTGCACGAATCACCTTTCGCACCTTTTGGTCGTTGTTAATTTCATCACCTAGAGAAGCAAGAGCATTTGTGATTTTAGTAAACTTAATAATCATATCATCAATAGATTCATTTTCTTGCATTCTAAAACATTCATATTGGGAACATAAGAGATCAATTTTAGCTCTCTTGACTTGTGATGTTCCCTCATGAGTGACCAATAAGTGTTGCCAAATTTCATAGGCAGACTTGCAATTGATAACCCCTGTTAAGTCATCCTCATTCAAAGCTAAAAGTAGGGCATTTTGAGCCTTCGAATTAGCATCAAATTCCTTGGAGGTAAGTTCAGACCAAGTGTCCTCCTCACCTTCGGGTTTGCTAAATGGTTTGGTCAAAGACTTAGAAACTAGGCTACCTAGAGATTGTAGAAAAATGTTTATCCTAACTTTCGATATGGGAAAGTTGAGTCCATCAAATTTGGGAGGGGTCTTAATGTTATCGGCCATCTTTACTAGTGTATGAATGAAGATATGAAATAGTGATTAGCAAATTATAGGATTTCTCTAAGAATGTGAAGCCAAAAACTAGAGTCCTAGCTCTGATACCAATTGAAATCACCTAGAGGGGTGAATAGGTGATTATGCTAATCAATGCTTTTTTATAAAAAAATGAGATGGTGCAACGATCACTCAAAGCAAGATTAGAAGACGAATACCCCGTGAAGGGCTCTGAACTCCTTCCTCGTGATTCCTCTAAATAAGAGTTTGAGGTGCGCAATGCAATCTTGTTGTGAGAGTATAGATTGACAATATAGGAATAAATGAAAAGCAAGTAAATAACACAAGTAAACCAACCGCAAACACAGAGATTTGTTTCGAGGTTCGAGCACCCAGCTCTACGTCCCCGCCTTCACCCAGAAGGATTTTCGATCCATTAGAACTTCCACAAAGGATTACAACTATTAGGGAGTACCCAACTCCTCAATCACACTCCTCTAGTCCAGAGGTAGTGGAGCCACAAATACAATAATCACTTGGTGATCAAAAGATCACAAACTCTCTTTTGAAAAACTTTTCTTTACAAAAACCCTAGAGAATAATATATAAGATTGAAGCTCAAGATTTTGTAAGTGATATAAAATAGAAGAGAGATTTTAAGAACCAAAAACTTTCAGAAAACTTTTGAAAAAAATAACTCAAAACTTAAACAAAGCTCTTTCTCAAGAAAACTCAAAACTTTTGATCTTTGAATTTGTTGTTGTGAAAACCTCTACCCTAATGACCCCTTTATATAGGATTTATGAAGAGTAAACATAGAAAACTTTTACCTAAATAAAAGAGGAAGAAATTGACCCTCTAATACAGCTAACCATATTCTTTTTAAACTTAAACACGTTTTATAAACATGTTAAAAATCAGCCTCCAGAAAATTAGCCATTACTGCAAATCTGACAAATTAGTCAACTTTGAGCACATTTTTCAGGCTATAAACGTCCGAATTCAAAATTAGGTATATAGGAATAATTTGTATATTTAAGTCTGATTTTTAATGCAACTGAAATCAACTCAGTATCTTTTTTTATTAGAAAGTTATCAATAAAATACGGACAGGTGTCAGATCAGAAACTGTAAGCTGTTTTCAGAACAAGAACAGCGTTCAACCAAATATTTGACATCTTTAAAATTTGAATCTAAAAATTATTATTAAATAAGAAATTTAGTTCTGAAAGTTAGCTTTGAAATGCAAGTTAAATCATGTTATTTGAATATAAGAATAAAAAGTTATGATAACAGATATAAAAGGGTGTTAGCAGATTAGCAGAACTAAAACTGGTTCAAATCTAAAACCCGATATATGTACTTGAAATTCAAAACCGGTTGAACCAAAAACCAAACGTATTGAATTTGTGTGTGTGTGTATTTGAGCTTCAAACGTATATACTGTTCTTTAACAAAACAAACTATATGAGTCTACAAGCAGGAGTCTCTGATAGTTGATGTTGAATAACGTTTGAGCTAAACCCTAATATCACATGCTTGAGAACTCTTGAGCCATCAATACATGTATCTACCTGAAATTCATTCTTTAACTTCTATTAGTACCAAATAGCTTTTATATGGTTTGTTATTATCAAAACACATAACCCGGGGATTGTAACCTTTGGGCCAACATTTCCTTCCAGAATCCTTAACTCGAAAGGAGAATGATTGATTTTAAGAGAAATATGGAAAGGTACATGATGAACTAAGATTCTCTCATGCAAATAATATAGAGGCTAGAGGTTTAAATGAGCCAATTAACCAATTCACAGAATGAGAGGCAAAAGGATATCTTGCCCAGTCAGCCAATAATGAATCCTAGAAATTCTCAACAAGCTCATTTGGCTGAGGATCAATCATTAAATCAATGTAATGTTGTTCATACATTGAGGTCGGGAAAGAAAGTTGATAATCAAGTGTCAACACTATCTAATCCCATCTAGCACAATCACACTCAAGCATCCACCTCATCTAGTCTCAATCCTTTCGAATCTGACAAATCTGAAATAGATAAGTCAACCAGTCAGGTGTACAAGCCTATAGTACTATTTCCTAATAGGCTGAAGAACAACAAGCAGAATCTATACATGGATAAGATAATTGAGATCTTTAACCAAGTGAAGATAAATATGTCACTTTTTGATGCCATCCAACAAGTCCCATCCTATGCAAAATTTCTTAAGGACATGTGCACCAAGAAGAGAAAGACTAATGTACCTAAGAAAGTCTTCTTAGTCACTAACATTAGTGAGCTACTGTCGGGTCCGATCCCTATTAAGTACAAGGATCCGGGTTATCCTACCATTTCCAGCAATATAGGACAAGCCGAGATTAGTCGTGCACTTCTTGACTTGGGAGCAAGTATCAACCTGCTTCCATTCTCAGCTTATCAATAACTCGGGTTAAGCGATCTTAGTCCAACTCGAGTCACAATCCAACTGGCTGACCGTTCTGTGAAAGTTCCAAAGAGGGAAATTGGTGATGTTCTTATCCGGGTCGGAGAGTTTATCTGCCCAGTTGATTTCATAGTTCTTGAGACACAACCTGTGTCTAATCCTAGGGCTCAAACTCTTGTTATCCTAGGGTGCCCATTCTTTGCTACAGCCAATGCTATTATAATTGTAAGAATGGGTCCATGAGGTTAACCTTTGGGGACATGACTAGAGAAGTCAATGTCTTTAACTTCATAAGATAAGAGACCAAACATTTGAGGTAAACTTTGTTGAAAATAATTGTGATAAAGAAAGAGAAGGTATAGAGAATGAGTTTCTATTTCTTGATAAATTATTTAAGAATGAATGCGATTATATTAATAAGACATACGTTGGAGATCCTAATGTTAGAGTCCTCTTTCAAAAAGGAAATTTGATTTGAATATCTTCACTTTCGACGTTCCAATCAATGATATATCGTATGAGAATATAATTCAAGAACCTCTGATTAACCTAATCTTTGAAAACCTCTTCGAAGATGAACTGATGTGTTTGGATGAACTGACTAGGAATATTTTGATTAATTACACACCTTCAGGAAAGTGTTGATCTAAGTTTTGAGATGTATGAAACTGAGTTAGAATTTCTAGGCATTCATAGTGAGAAAGTTCCAACTGAGAAGTGTGATGTTGATCAATTTTTGAATAATGGATGTAGAAATATGAGGAAGAAAAACTTAAAGAAGGTAAGACTGGGGAGGAAGAGAGCTAAAATGACAAAAAAATTAGCCTCCCCACTATGCCCTATAAAGAGAACCCATTGGAATGATGGGAAGAGAGCTAGACGGATGAGACGTAAAAAGATCTAGGTGTGGGAGTAACATGATGTTGTACATATATATATATATATATATATATATATATATATATATATATATATATATATATATATATATATATAAAATTTTTTTTATGCACCTCCTTTACATTCCATTTCATGCATCTATACATTTCTTTCATACATTGGGGACAATGCATGAGATAAGTGCGGGGGAGGACTCTAACTTAATTAATATAAGTAAAAAAAGAAAGAAAATATATAATATATATATAACTTTTTGAAAGAAAAGAACAAATATTTTGATATATTTTTTGTAAGAAATTAAGTTAATTTTAAGGAATAGGAATATTATAATTAGAATTTCTTATACTTGGTCAAAATAAGATGACTTGTTTGATTTTCAGGGTTGGAAGAAAATTGGTGAAAGTAATTTAGTCTTGATCTTTACCTCGAAGAATATGCAAATTTTATACACTTACACACTTGGGGTTCAAAAACAAAGATTCTTATACCTTACAAAAAAATTATATACGTATATTTATGAAAAATAAACAAATCTAATTATTGATTAGCTAGGTGCTTTGACCTAAGAAAGCCTTGTATTTATGGAAAAGATAATTAGATAAGTTTGAAATATATATATATATAAATCATCTGATTAAGATGGGTATTTGTGCCTCATGAAGCATAAGTATTCAAGCCTAAAAGGGGTACATTTTATAAATAAAAATCCTTGATTTTGTGGCCTTGTTTGCTCGAGCGTTTAAGTTCTTATGGATGTTTTCTCACCTGGTGCCCTAAGACTGTCCGGTTTGGGTGTCACCGACTAAACGCTCGTTACATAGGCAGATTAGAAAGCCTAATGGATTGAGGAATAAATACCATTAAAAATAAAAATAAATAAGGCATAAAAGTTAAAGTTAAAGACCCTTAGTCAAAACTCACGGTCACGATGGTGCATATGACTTTGGGTAAAGTAATAGACTGGATGAGAAATACAATTTGACTCCTTACTTTGATTGATGACATGTCTTTGAATAGAGACTTAGTTTAGGAATGAAAAGTTTAATTTTTCTATAACTTATATATTACTTGAACTCTTATAACAATACCTCAAATATTTTGTATCTTTTCAAAATAATTTTTGAAAACACTAACATTTTTTCTCTTTCTTTATGGATTTTGTGGGTGCAATCCACTGAAAAGCCTCACGAGATAAAACTCGTCCTCTAGGGGTAACCTAGAGGTTTAACGGCTTGTTGCACATGATCAGTGCAATCAAGTGACGTACAAAAGTGGTCTAATAATTGATTATGTTAGTTTTGATGTTTTGCTCGAGGGCGAGCAAAAGATAAGTGTGGGAGTGTGATCAGTCACATATATTGCATATATATTATCACATTACCATATTTATTATCTAATAAACCTTACTAATAAGTCTCATTTTTATTTAATAATGTGCAAGCCCATTATTAATGGAGATTGAAAAGAAATGAGCCCAAAAGCCCACTTTAATTTTGATTTAAATCTTAATTAAAGAGGAGAAAAATGTTCAAGAGGATAAGGATAATTTTCAGCTGAAAATCAACGCATATCAGGAAGGATTATATCAAATAAATCTGGTTAATTTGATTTATAAGAATCCAAAACGGTTAGCTTGAGAATTATCGAAGATCACATCAGTATCAGAGACAAACAGCAAATCCAACTAGACAAAAGGGGTAAAATCACACGCCATCTAGATCTCCACCTGAATGTGGCCATTTGGCTACAACCTGGATAAGGGGAGCGTTTGATCCCCTTATCTCCTCACTCCTCTCCCTTCTAGGTTTTTGCCTATAAAAGGCAGGTTCTGCACTGAAAAATATAGTGAAGACTAGGATTAGAATTCTTATTTATTTTTAGGGTTTTAGGAGTATTGTTAGATAGTTCTGAGAAGCTGTATCTCATTTTTACTTTTCAGTTTAGACCAGCAAAGAGAAAATAGTGGAATTGAGTGTGTAATTCATTCTTGAAGTGACAATCAAAGGAGATTCAACTTGCTTATTCAACTCGACTCAATTCAGTATGTCTATGTTTTATTTTCATTATCTTATTTGTTTTCTTTTTATCATGAGTAACTAAACCATCTTCTGGGCTCACTAATCAATCTCTTCTATTTCCTTTCTCTTGATTGATTTTTATGAAAGCAACTCTGTTGAATCATAATAATGCCTAAGTTAAGCTTTATTCTTGAAAGCACATGAGGATGTTTTTCTTTTAAACTTGGACTTTCAAAGCACAAATATTTTTAAATTATTTTTATTCCATACTTGCTTCTTCGCACTTGATGGTTTAATATTCTATTTTTTATGATGTGTTAAGAAAGGCCTTAAGATTTAAACCAAAACCATCTTATTTATTTTACTTGAAAATTAAAAGAAACTAAAAGTTTTTGCCTATGATAAAAGTGATGCACCAAAATGTTCTTGAGATATGTAAGTATTTGAGTGAAAAATTAGTGAGCCAGGATCCTTTTCATTATTTAAATCACAACAAAATCACTCTCAAAACATTTTCTAAAAGATCATCTTTACGAAAGCCTTTTTCGAGTTTTAAAATTTTCATTTAATCACTTCCTTACTCTCCATTCTCTTTTTCAACATAAAAACACTGACACCATTCTTCGCTTTTTGAACAAAAATACTGAAAAGCTTTCATCGCATTTCTCCTCGTAGACACGACCCGTTAGCCCAAAGATAAGTAATTTTCACTGCTTTCACTTGCAATCATTTACCTTACTTTTATTGCACTAGTTTAGTATGTTTTCTCTCCTTTCATCTTCTCTTTTGTTTTCATAGACCATATCTAACTAACTTCTTTATAGCATGGCTAATTAACTACTAACCCACTAACCTTTAGTAATTTGCTTGAACAACCCATATGAATCAATAAGTATCAAACAAGTTTAGTACAAACAAGAGCTATGATATCTTACGATGAGGGTTTTTAATTCTAACTTACTAACAAGTAGACTCACTTTCTTATTTCATGCTTGACTCCTAAATTTTTGATGATTTATAGAAGTAATTAACTCTACTTGATTTTTGTAAGTTAGTGGAACTCCCATGCATCCTTGCCGATACCAATAGAGCACTTGTTTCTTCCTCTATGCTTGCCTTCAAATGGATCTTGATGGAGGAATGTTCGAGTTTTGCCGTGTGAAGTAAGGTGATGGGAGGAACTTTAATTCGATATACCACGTGAAAAGTTCTTATACACAAGGTTTGTGATTACCTATGATCTATTGTGAGGTTATGTCTTCAAGAAGCTAGAGCTTAGTGGGAGCAATTAGTAGAAGGTTAGCCATACATCTTTTCCATCTCTAAGAATATAAAATACTTTTCTAACAATAAAATATTTCAGACCACAATCTTTCTTGTTTTTCTTTCAATTCTTTCTTTAAACAAAGAAACATCTTTTCTACGACCAAGAAGACTGAACATCAAGCTTCTATCGCCTCCCCTCCTCGTGGACACGACCCGTATAAGCCACTTCACTATTATGAAAGAATTGCTAAACCTACCACATCGACCATCTCTCTTTTATTTATTCTTGTGCATACTTTTTAGCGATCAGTGACATCCATCAATCTGAAATCATTTTCAAAACTGCAGAGGATGTTATTGCAAGTGCTCGCATGGCGATTGCTAAGGCACAAGCCTTAATTCAAGAGCACAAGCTAAAACTTGTCAATGAGAAGAGGAAAGAGGAGGATCTTGAGACCACCAGACATCGGGTACAGAAAGAGCTCGCCGACCATTCTTCTAAATTGGAAGCTCCCTGGATACAACTAGTTTCAAAGACATTTTTATCAGATGAGGAGCTGAGGGCTCAGGCTTTAGCTGAGATCGAGAAAGCATGCCAAAGGGATATCCAGCGCGTTAAGGACCAAATAAAGTCTCTTGCTGAGAAAGATTAACTTGTTTTTGTTTTCTTTTTTCTTTTTGTAACACTCTATCTTATTAAATAAGAGAGTGTTTGTATCATTTTTATAATTTGCTCATGAGTAATAAAAGTGAAAACTTAGCCATCATTTTATCTTTATTTTCTTTTTGTATTTGAAAATTAGACAAACAAAAGCGATGATTGCTAGAGATGACGATTAACGTAGCAACTCAAAGTTTAGTAATTCCATTAGAGAATTTAAAAAAGTTTAAAGTCAGAGGTGTGTTTTTTAACTTAACAAGATTAACTTTGTGATTCAAATAAATTCTTATGGACTTGCTATTGATGAGAATAACCAGTGGAGTTTGATCCACCAGGAATTTATGGAGATTTTTGCCATCAGTAGTGTACTGTTAACATGATGGATTTTTGGATTTGCAATTGGAAGAAAATTAAATTGTCAGAGGTGTGATATTAACTTGATAAGGATATATGTGCTAGAGGTATGATATTAACTTAGCATCAAAGAGATCTCGTTTTCATTGAGAACACTGAGAAAATTACTGTCATAAATTTAGTGTTAACTTGACAGCAAGATGAATGCTAGAGGTTCGATATTAACTTAGCATTTAATGCCTCAGTTTCAATAAGAAAGCTCGAGGGAAGATCATTGTCATAGGTATAGTATTTAACTTAACAATGAAATAGATGCTAGAGGTGTGACATTTTAACTTAACATCAAACTTCTCTTTTCTGTTGGAAAAATTGAGAAAATCACTGTCAAAGATATAATACTAACTTAACAGAGATTTATATTACGATATGAGTATTTTTGATTAGATATGTGACATTAACTTAATAGAGAATTTTTTGCGATTTGAGCAATTTAGTGGACCCGTCATTCTATTGAAGAGAATTGACAAGTAAAAAATTTTATCCCCTGGGAAAATTGAGAGAAATCACTATTAAAAATATAATATTAACTTGACAGAGATTTATATTGCGATATAAGCAATTTTGATTAGAGGTGTGGTATTTAATGTGTCCAAGAAATTTTCAATTTGAGCAATCTTAGTAGACTCGTCATTCTATTGAAGAGAATTAACAAGTTAAAATTTTATCCGCTGGAAAAACTAAGAAAAATCACTGTTAGAAGTATAATGTTAACTTAATAAAGATTTATATTGCGATATGAGCAATTTTGATCAGAGGTGTGGTATTTAACTTGACCGAGAAATTTGCGATTTGAGTAGTCTTAGTATACTCGTTATTCTATTGATAAGAATTGACAAGTTGAAATTTTTGTCCGTTGGGGACATTGAAGAACGTCACTATTATAGGTATAATGTTAACCTAATGTAGGGTATGTCAGAGGTATAATGTTAACATGATAGGCTTCCTCTATGCTTATCTAGCTGGAGAAACAATTATAGTTTTTTTGTGGTCTTACCATTCCATAGATGGGAATTAATAAGGAATTTTGGAGGGGAAGGCGGGATCAGGTCCCTAAGGATTTTTAGCAAACCTTTAACTATTAACAGATTTGGTATGCCTTTACCAACCACTATTTGAGTTGGGCTACCCAAGTTATTCCCCTCAGCATTATGAGTTGTCGAGAATTTTTCATTGGGCTTAAATGCCAACTATTTCCACTATTTTTTAGCCATTGGAGGCATTGAATGTAGTGTAGTGTGCCTCCTGTAAATAAGCTGAGGCCACAGAGGTAGACATGAATTCTGCGAGAGTTTTGTCTGGAGACTGGCCTCCTTATGGAGTCCTCTTTAATCCTCACTTGGTTGTCACATTTTGATATCAATGTGGAAACAATGAAAAGGTTCTACAAAAGACATGTCACAAACCTTCTTCAATGAGTTTGGCTTAATAAGCCATCAGATAAACTCCTTTGATCCTCCATAAAAGTCGATCGATCACCATATCTTGATATGAATATGGATACAATGAAAAGGTTCTGCAAAGATGCATCATGAACCTTCTTTAATGAGTTGGCTTGATAAGCCATCAGATAAACTCATTTGATCCTCCATGAAAGTCGATCGATCATCATATCTTGATATGAATATGGATATAATGGAAAGGCTCTCCAAAGATGTATCACGAATCTTCTTCAATGAGTTGGCTTGATAAGCCATCAGATAAACTCATTCAAGCTTACCATCTGATTGTTCGAATGCTTTATCATTGGGTCGAGCTTCAATCGATTGAACATGAGCAGGGAGGTATGACACCATTACATATGAAGAAGTCAGGCTAGATAAGCCATCCTTCTGATCATAAAGAAGAGTGCGTGAAACTGTTGCTTAGGCATGCTCGACTTCAAAATATGACCTATTCTTCTAAGTTGAAGATAGGTGTATGTTTATATACTAGAGAAGAGTGACAAGGCTTAAAAAATTGATATTTTATCTTTGTCTTTTCTTCAATATTTTTGTCTTTTCTTAAATATTTACATCATGCATCATAATATCACCAATGTTCGATTGGCTTTGCGTCATCAACCGTGATGCAATCCAGCGAGGGAAGAAGCTCTTCTTTGGTATTCTTCCCAACATCTTGTATCTCAAACCCTAATCCACCGATTGATCAGGGTAAACTTTCGATCAGAGGTGTAATGTTAACATGATCGTGAGAAGAGTGACAAATATAAAACTGAAGTTTCTAACTTTTTTCTTTAATATAACATCATGCATCACGATGTTAACAATGTTCGATCGGCTCCGTGTCGATCGACCGTGATGTGATCTGTTGAATAAAGAAGCTCTTCTTTGGTGCTCTTTCAAACATCTTGGATCTCAAATCTTAATCCATCTAATTGATCAGGGTGGAGCTTTAACCAGAGGAGTATTGTTAACTTGATCATGAGAAGAGTGACAAAACTAAAACCGAAGTTTCTAACTTTGTTTCTTCGATATTAACATCATGCATCACGATGTCAATAATGTTTGGTCGGCTCGGCATCGATCGACCATGATGTATTTCGTTGAATAAAGAAACTCTTCTTTGGTGCTCTTCTAAACATTTTGGATCTCAAACCCTAATTCATCTGATTGATCCAGGTAAATCTTCGATAAGAGGTGTAGTATTAACCTGATTATGAGAAGAGCCCCTCTAATGATAGTACTTCTTCAAGAATTTGTCATTAATTGACATCATGAGTGTATCGCCATCTGGAGTTATAAGGCGGTATGCTCCATTTGAGTAGACTGACTCTACTACAAATGGTCCTTCCCATTTGGGTTGAAATTTTTCTTTTGTCTTATATGTCACAACCATGGTCTTCTGACAGCTAAGACAAGGTCGCGCTTCTTGAAAATCTGTTCCTTGACTTTCTTATTGAAAGCTCTGAAAATTCTGGCTTGATAGAGCTTGATTTGCTATTGGGCTTGCAAACGTTTGCGTTTAAAGCTTCCAACTCTTGAAGGCGCAATCGATGCTTCTCTTCGTCTATCATTCTAGTTATAGAGGCAACTCAGAGGGATGGGATTTGGATCCTGATGGAAGTATAGCTTTACATCCGTACACCAAGGAAAACAGTGTGACTTTTGTCGAGGTTCTTATTGTTATGCGGTAAGCTCATATGCATCAACTAATTTGTCATCCCCGTCGTGTTGGCTTTTTGAGAAAAATTTCTAGACTAGCTTTCTAATAGTCTTATTAAAAGCTTCTGCAAGACCTTTGGCAGCTGGATAGTATGCCATGATGACACATTTGAATTTTAAATTTATTACAGAACTTCTGAAATGATTGGATGATGAATTGGGGACATTATCGTGGACGATTCGTTGGGGTACACCAAAGCATCAGATCATGTGATGTTTGATGAACTTGATCACGTTTGATGTCTTTACTTCATTCAGGGGAACGATTTCCGCCTATTTAGAGAAGTAATCACCAAGATGAAGTGATGCCCTTTGGATATTGGAGGGCTGATGGGTCCAATAACGTCCATTCCCCACATCTCAAATGTCCATGAAGAAGACGTTGGATAAAGATATCCCGGTGCTTGATGGACGAAGTCAACGTGGATCTGACAGGCATGGCATCGCTTAGCATAGGCGACGGCGTCAAGGTTCATCTTCGGTCAATAGTAGCCAAGTTTTCGAAGCAAGTCTCCAAGCTTAGGTCCGGGTTGACGAGCTCTACATGTATCATCATGAGCTTCTTTGAGCGCCACCTGTGCCTCTTTGCGTGAAAGGCATCATAGTAAAATTCTATCATACGATCGGTGATACAATGTTCATGTTATCGCATTGTAATAGAACCGAGGAGCTTTCCTTTTGATGGCAGCTGCATCTTTAGGGTCGTCAGGCATTATATCATACAAGACGAAGTCAATCTAAGAAAATTGCCAATCTCTAAGTTCGAGACTTGTGATGTCGCAAGAACTTTAAATTGAAGGTCTCCTTTTAGAGTTATACTGTTTTCAATGGAGAATTGCAACAGTACAAATCACGACTGTAGACAAGTACTCTCTGTGTGGCTCCAGCTGGAAGGGCCAATGAAACAGCAAGGGACACCAGTGCATCTGCATGCGCATTTTGCTGATGCGATACTTGGTCAATGTAGAAGTTTTTAAACTTCTCTGGCCATGTCAGTTGTATCGTTGTCATAAGGCACCAAATCTTCATGTCAGGCTTCTTACTCCCCGTGAACCTGGTTGATGATGAGCTTTGAGTCATCGTATGCTTCAAGATCTTTAACTCCAAGCTCTTCAGCAAGTTGCATCCCAATCAAGAGAGTGTTGTATTCCAAAATATTGTTAGAACATGACTCAGTTAATGAGAATGCACGAGGAATTACGTAATTATGTGAGAAAATAAGTACTACCCTACACATGTGATGAAATTTCCCTCGGTACTTGTTCTTGATGCTCCGTCGAAGAATAGTTACCACACTTATTCTTCTGAGGAGACATTGATGAAGCTAACTTCTGCAATCTCGCCTAGGAGATTGTCATAAAGCTTTGAAGTTCCTGAAACTGGATGATCAGCCAGGAAATCTGCCACAGCTTGACCTTTGGTCGCCTTTTGTGGAATGAATTGCATCACATGTTGTGAGAGCAATATGACCCATTTCGCTAATCTGTAATTCAGCGAAGATGGTCTTGTCATGAGTAATCACAAAGGATTAACTCTAGAGATGACGTGAATGCATTGCACCATTAGGTAGTGTCGCGTCTTCTAAATGGTGAAGACAAAGGCTAAGCATTCCTTCTCGATCGCGTTGTAGTGATGCTCTGCCCCAATCATTGTATTACTTAAATAGTAGATTACGTGTTCGTAGTTTTGATCATTATTTTAAGCTATAAAGCTTTCAAGGAATGATTTATCGCTCAAACATATAACATGAAAGGTTTCCCTAGTACTAAAGCGTCAAGAATGGGTGGGTCTGTGAGATACTCCTTAGTCTCTACGAACGCTTTTTGGCAAGCACTATTCCAGATGAATGAGACTCCTTTCTTCATTAGTTTGTGAAGGGTTGGCAGCGTCCTGAAAGATTCGATATAAATCTTAGGATACTTGTCAGTCATCCTTGTAAGCCTCTGAGTTCTTTAAGATTTCTCGGAGGTTGCATCTCTTAAACGACACAGATTTTCTTTTGAATACACAGGTGAATTTCTTTGGATGTAACAACAAATCTAAGGAATTTACCACTAGCTACCCCCAGGAAGGACTTGGTTGGGTTCATCTTCAACTGGTGAACCCGCATGATGTCGAACAGTCTTTTCAGGTCTGCAAGATGATCGCCTTTGCCATGACTTTTCACAGCGATATCGTCAACGTAGCATTCTACTACAATCTTAGTATATGCTCATGGAAGATCGCATTCTTGGCGCGTTGATAGGTCCCAGCGTTCTTCAAGTCAAAAAGCATTACTATGTAGCAATATACTCCAAAAGGCATCTGATTAGTCTACAATTCTGCATTATTATATCGCATTTCCTACCAATTTCTGAATAAAATATCATTTCTAATTGTGTTTTTGGTCTACTTTGCAGATAAATCAAGAGTCCAATGGCAAAAGGGTAATAAGAGGTTAATTAAACCCATTTTCGGGTAATTAAATCTGCATTTTTTAGAGGCCAAGCAACGGAGTTTTTAGAAGATGCATTGAACCTAGACCCTTGCGGGTGTCTGACGCAAATCTGGACGACAATAACCGATTCTGAGTATATCTAGAAGGTCCCCGAAGCAATACAACCAACGCACCAAAAACCAGGGACCTAGGTCCCTGGTATTGCCACGAAAATGCAGTTATGGCCGCGGTTCTACGGCAATGTGGTGGGTCCACGTGTCAATTGTCAACGCGTGGCCTCGTCTCACCTTCCAAATCCTTCTTTCGCTTATATATACCCCTGTAA